>CM062804.1:85263130-85758130 GCA_031772625.1 Pinus tabuliformis
TTTCACTTTTCTTTTTATCTGGGCTTTGACCTTCTTTTATATTTCATCTTCATGACGGTGATTCTCGATTCTGAGCAACATCATGTCAAACTAAACTTTGAGCTTCCTGGATCTTGTCAATCATCAATTGGTTCATCTGTCTTCTATAAGGAGTTGAGCTTCCTCATAGTTGCTAGCAGATGTCTTCTTCCTTCATAACAGAGTTCTACCTCATATTCTTCAAAGTGTCATATTAGCTTTCCAATATCAATTTTGTCCTTGTGCTTGTCCGAGCCATCAAAAGTGCTATCCACACAATTCACGTGTTCCATGATCAAACCATGTAGTTGTAGATACAACATCATCAAGCAAATTCTCCCTACAACCTCTTTACATGTTTTTGCAATATTCCTACTAGGGAGCCAAGTCATATTCAAGCAAATCATCAATATCAAAGTTGCCAAATTATAATATCCTTTGGTCAAAGTGTGACGCAGGAGGTTGATGAACAATGAGGTGGTAGTTTGAAAATAGACTAATGGTTAACTTTATAACCAATCAGTTGCATGCAAAAAAATGTTCTTTATGTGGATTTCCCCCTGAGGGTCCCACCTTGCTGTACTATCACCGCTAGTCCCACTTAACTCTTTCTCTGACCGAGCACTTCAATCTGCACCATCGATTTCGCTCCTTCAGATCCAACGGCTATCGCGTCGTATCACGCGCTAACTAGCCGAACGATCACCACTGTCGATTAACCCCGCTTGATCTAACGGTCGTCGTGCAATCTCGCGCGGACTCTAGCACGGTCGTTATCATTTCGGAAGCACACGAGAAAAGCAGTTTTGGCGTGCTACATGTCGACCTCTAAGGCTAATCGCGCGGACTTGTAACAATACCACTTACCACTTCTTAAGCGCACGATATACCACTTCCCGCTTATCAAATACTAACCACATGTTTAAATCAAACCTTTTAATAAAGGTGCTTAAGGAAAGTTTAACGCTTAACCACAATATTAACGCTTAAGCTCAATATTAACCTTTAACACTTAATCGACTGTGATTTATGAATAAAATGTTTAAACAGAGGAAAATACCCGATTAAGTCCAGAACGTCGATACACAGATATGAATGAACTTCTGCACCAAGATTAACATGCAACACTACACTTAATCATTTATTCAACAAAATATAAATTATAGAGCCTTGGCCCTCTCGGCTTGATTACAACAGTTTGTCCGACCTTTGTTCAATCTCAAACCCTATCTCTGTCACTCAAACTCTCACTTACACACTCTATCTCTCAATCATCTAATCTCCATCATTACATTCTTTTTCTCTTTTATGAATTGAATCCTATCCTAACTGCATTAACAACTCGATCCCTATTTTAATCAATCTAACAATTAAATCTCTATTCTCAAGCTCTGTTACACACCTATAATAAAAACTTATCTCTTAGTCTAGAAATAACACAATATTCTAATTATTACAATAATGAAGTAAAGATCATTTTCGAGAGGTCCAACCCTCTCTTCTAAAACTGACTTTTGACCACTCAAGTCAATGAAATTCATCTCTTGTTAGCCACAACATGTGAACATACAATCACATTGCTGGCTAAGTCTGGATGCTCCTGCATCAAAGTGTCATGTCAAATTATGCTACTTTCTCCTCAAATTTCAATCATCGATCTAGATCAATGAACAGGCTTCAATGTTGTATTCATCAAGTTCTTTACAGCTCCCTCTTTCTTTCTAAGGTTAGTGAAACTTTTTATCTATTTTGATATACATCAAACTGCTCCTTCCTTCTTAGTCCTCATACTATGCCACGTTCCTTCAAGTTTTTTAATTTATTTCTGGAGGAAGGTTGACTCTTGGACCCCTTTTCATCAAACCTTGTCTTCACGTCATCAAGATATAATACTTGTCATTTTTAGGAACTAGGTTCTTTCTCTTTTCACAGCATAAACAATTAGTTAGGGTTTCTATTCCTAGGGTTTTTCATTTTATTCCATACCTTGCTAGGGTTTACAAACCTAAATGCCAAGTCCTGTCACTTACAATCTACAAAGTTCTACAACCATGTTTAGAGAGTTAGTTCTAAAACCCTAAATGCTTTAAGGTCTTCAAGATCTGTCATGTTAGGATTTTGCAACTTCTATGTAAGCCCTAGAAACTTTATAGTTAACAAAACTTGTTATCCATGTATTCCAAAATACTTCTAGCATATTGCAAAACCCTAATGATACTATCATGCATTTCATATGATTATAGAGCCTAGCATATTATCAAACTATATAGCTCATGATCATCATGAGCTATAAAATGCGAACAACAATGATACATACCTTTGCAAGTTTTACCATATTTCTTTCTTGTAAGGATTCAATTGTTCTTTGAGTGCCAAGTCCAATTATCATCAAAACACTTTGTTCTTCCATCTTTGCCTTCAAAATTTTATGCTTGCAATTCTTACCAGCGAGTTCAACCAAGCAAAATATACAAAGGTAAGAACATGATGTCGATTTTGTCAACCTTAAGATCATTTTAGCCTTACAAACCATAGATATCATTTTCCAAGAGCTAGGGTTTCTATAGGGGGAACAATTAGCTAGGGTTAGGATTTTTCGTTCCTAGGACCCTAAATATCAAGTGTCTACAAACCTTAGCAATTATATAGTCATTAATATCTACCACAAATGAATAGCAAAAACTTTAAGCATACTGCGAAACCCTAACTATAGTATAGATTGTAAATGATCCTGATTTATACGTACCTCTTAGACTATACCTATCTTCTTTTACAGAGACTTGGTCTCGTTTCTTGAATTGATATTCATCATCTTCATTTAAATAGACAGTATTAGGTCGACTTCCTTTCTTGAACTAGGTCATCATTTTGCGTGCTATCTACGACCATCATTAATAGTTATCAAGCCATAAAATACTATCATCAAATTCTCACGACCACAGTCACAATGTCAGGATATTGTTTTAAGAGAAGCGATGTCACGACTTCATGGGCTGCAAGTCATGGTCCTCATCAATTTGAGCCACATTGTAATGTCAATTGCGATGAACAGAGGAGTGTAGCTACTACATATGAGTGTACAAGCCACTGAAACAACGAGCTAGTGCCTTTTTAATGAATGCGAGTTAAACACGAACTTATACAACAAACCTCTCACAGGATTGTTGTGCTGCTTTAATTACTTCGTGTCAATACTAACCATGGGACAGAGAACGAACTACTGTGTGAAATGTACAAGCCATATCACTGTCATCTACAAGTGCGAAATCCATAGAGACAATTCAAACCAAATGTAATGAGTCATAAGTGAAGTCAGCATGCTATAATTCACATTGAATTACAAAGTATAATCACACCACGAAATATCACAAAGACATGATCGAACTTTAGATCACATGTGAGTTCAGAGATGCATGAGCCATAGAGTAGAGTCATTGTAGTATGTCTTTAAAGAGTGAGTTATTACTTAATTCAAGTTCCAGATGCGATGTCTCAGTGAATTATTGTAATGCCTCAAAATAGATGCAATCCTTTCGTGTATTGTTTGTCATTGTAAATTGTCTATGCCACTAATATAGTGTGATATCACAAACATGTGTGATGGGGTGCCATTGTGTTTATATGTGAACTACTGTAGAAGCGAACCAATGTGGGTCACAATAGGGTAAATGCAAGCTACTTAAAAAATTGCCAATCTTTTTATTCGAACTATCTATGAACCACTGTCATCACAAAAAATAGCAAGCCACAAGAACGATGATGCAGGGCAATAGAGTGAGAGCCTTGGAGAAATTGTGAATCATGAAATTTAGTTAAATGCAAGTCATGATGATGTAGCGTGCGAGTCATGATGAGTCATTGTCATTGCACAAAATGGATATAGTGTCGGTGTGAGCCAAGTCATAAAAGTCATGTTACTTTGATTAAACGAATATGCCACTGGGTATAAGCAAGTATGCCACAGAGAATATGTAGACAGAGTGCGGACCATAAACAAAAGTTTGTTAGAGAAAACAGGCCTTAGGAATATACGATCCATTGTCCATATTACAGAATGTAGTGCGAGCTATCCAATAAGAATGCCAATAGAGTGATCTTCAAGATTGTCATCTTTCAACCTTAGCTCTAATACCATGTTGATAAATCACTAGGGCAGCCAGTTAGGGTTTGATTTCTCTTAGCATGATAAGTATTTGTGAAATTTGTTGGCTTCTTTAATCTTTATTATGTTCTTTCATGAAACAATTACCAAAATATAAATATGAAGATGACAGAAGAAACAATGAACACAGAATATAGGCTCCAAGCCAAGGCAAAATCCCTCCAAGGGGAAATCGAGAAAAATTATCTTCTTATAGAATCAGATCAAAGTGAGATATCCAAGATCCATGACCAAATAATTCAACCCTCTAGATGCCATGTCAAATTCTCCTTCTTCACAGCAAATTCATTAGCAAGAGACCAGCAGCAGATTTTCAACAAGAGATGTAATAGGGCAGAATTTCCACAAATCAGACTTCAGAGAAATTCTTCATCAACTTCAGATTTTGGTAATTGATCAGATTGAGTGAGTCGTGTGTCCAAAATGAGCTCCAACTTCCTTCTATTTATACTTGTCCAGAGGGGTGCGAACAATCATGCCTTTTGGGGCAGGGCCGACTTGGCATCTAGAGGGGTTTTTGACCCAAATTACATTTTTAAAAATTATTTTTCCTTTTTCTTTACAATAGGTCCAAATAGGACTTTGACTCTTTGACTCAACAAACCTTGGAAGCATGAAGAACATGCTTATCTAATAAAATAATAATAATAATAAATTATTTTCTTCTTTTTTCTTCTTTTTCTTTTACATAAATATACAGTGATATAAGTACAAAGATCATTATAAAAATTTATTTTCTTCTTTTTCTTTTACATAAAATATACAATGACATAAGTACAAAGATCATTATAAGACCGAACCTAGTTACATTTTCGAACGCCATCATCTCACCAAAATTAAATTGACACATGTGATGTCCTGCATCAAAGGTATCCAAAAACGATATTAGTTTCCAAAAAAACAGAAACCTTAATTATGACCATTTTTTTAACTTTCATTGATTGGCACCAAAACTAAAGCATATGCATGTCTCCATTAAGGTATCTAAGAGTATGCTCAGATTCCAAAATGATGAATTTAAAATACAAATTTGCCATGGTAACAAATCTTAGAAATCTAAAATTACTCTTTTGAAGCCTTCATCCTTCCATGAATACACCAAGTATTAGCATGTCATCTACATGCACAGGAAACCTGCTGAATTTTGACGATGTCTGGAGTTCTGAACTGAAGCACCAGATATGGCGTCTGCTCATATGTGAACTGGTCTCTGAAGAAAATTGATTTGAAGAACTCATGCAAGATGATTCTGAGATAAAGATTTGCAGCCATGTGCCAAGTCTGGCTAGCACACTCAGGAACCATCAATGTCGATTCCACCACTAATGTATCCATGGACTGTCATTGCCAAATCAATCAAGATGAACATTTGGGACGTTCACTCTGATTATAACATGTACTCATTAATGTGATGAAGATTAACACTGAATTTGCCTACGACAGATTCACAATCAATAGATATGCAAATGGAATGCATAGGTAAAACCAGCATGCCTAAACTAATCAATAGAACAAAAGATATATTCAGATAGCATGGATCTGGGGAGAAAATTGAGACATTCCATTCCAAATGATTCTCTCTGTGGCAGATATGAAGAATGCAACCTCAAGGAGCATCATCTCTCCTCGATTGTGTTGCATCTGCATTTGTTCCATACACATTAGAGTCTGTATGCCTCTTTGTCAGTTACATCCAGGACTATTTCCAAATGCCTTGCAAAAATATTTCCGAAATAATTGACAAATATTACATAAGAAATTTCTGTTTAAAACATTCCTAAATATGTTACGGCAGATTTAATGGTATTTCTATTCTCAACACATTCTGCTGTATAATTGATGTTGGCTATTTGTATAGAGTTTTAACTCATGTTAATGGTACTCGAATTCTTCATTTTTCTTTGAGTGTGAGCATAATACAATAACAAATGCCAGTCGTTTTTATCTTTCAGAAGAACTGTCCCATGTTATCTGAGTGGATGACAATCTTTATTTTGTGTGCAGGTGGCATGAAGTTTGGGATCAGGGAATACTTGTCAACCGTAAAATGTTAGAATCAGAAGAAAGCACCACATAGGGACATTGTATACAGATTTCAACTTCTTAACTGTTAAATTCTCAGTTGTGCAGTAATTCTTTAGTAGGCAGCATTTCGACTTTAGATAACGTACACATCGTCTGCTAGTTTTATCATTTGTGTTATCCATGTTTCTATATTTTATTTTATTCAGAAGTGTGCCTTTGGGATGCCTAAAAGGAATTAACATGAACATAGCCACTGCCAGGATTGTATTTGATTCTAGAAATTATTTCTTATTGATTTTTGGAATGCTTCGATTTTGTCTTTATCATATGTTCAGCATATGCCATATTTCCACTCCTGCCAAAAGGAATGAAGTTGTAATGTCATTCTTGTTGCATGACTTTGTGCCTTTATATATGCAAATTCAAATTCCAGTCGTTTAGCAAGGAAGAACAATTAGGGCATCTGGTTCTCAATACGAAAGAGCCACACATCATTTTAAAAGGTACATCTGAGAAAACAATCGAGAGTGACTGGAGAAGGCTAACTGTGTAAATATTCTAATAACCATTCCCTATATTTGTCAAGCATATGGCCAAGAACTTGAGTTACTTATAATTATTTAAGTGATATAGTTGAATTTGTGTTCTAGTCCCGAAATGCAGGAACGCAAGTTTTTTTTAGGGGGAATGGATCCCGATGCAAAATAATTATATTTAGTTTAGGTTGTATATACTATTGGTTTTTTTTAATATAATTGCCTGCAATCAATGAATTTTACACTCACCCTAATATTAGTGGAACACTTTTTTTGAATTGACCCTCCACAGCACTTATGCTGCATTCTGTGACAGTAGTTTTGAATTTTCATGAACTTGTACCGATCATGTCATTCCAGAGAACATCGATTGATATTATTATAGTTCTCAAACAAAATATTATATTAATAGTGAATGGAGTTATGAAATGAAAGGACGTACTACACAATGATTGGAATGAGAAACTAGATGATCAATACTCAAATTAGACCTCCATTTGAGAGTTTCTTATATCAATCTCTCTCATATATGTTGATCAGAGCACTATATGGCTCTGCACAATATAGCAGGGGTAAAAATTCAATCAATCAAAAATGCCATAACCATGTAGGCAGAATAGTTAAATCACTCATTTAACTCTTCAAGCGGTGAGTCTTTAAGGCAATTAATCTTGTAATGCGAGTACTTATATTCGAAAAATTTAGAGTGTGATGTCTTTAAAATGTAATTTTATGAATAGGATCTACAATTGGTCTATTAGGTGTGCCACTTAACATCCTAATACTTATTGCTTTGTTCTAACAATAAGTCTACTAATTGATTACAGACTATGAATGTTGTCATTATCCACAAATAGCATTTCCTAAATCACTCATTTAACTCTTCAACAGTGAGTCTTTGAGGCAGTTAATGTTGTAATGCGAGTGATGTATTCAAATTTTGAGTGTGGTGTCTTTAAAATGTAATTTTATGAATAGTATCTTACAAGTGGTGTATTAGGTGTTGTTGAAGAATGTAACTAGTTTCAGTCTTCATAATTATACTTGCCAAAAGAAATTTTACTATTAAAGAAAATGTCTTATTAAAGCATGGGTTTCATGCTTGGGTCAATGTTTTCTAGGGCAAAGCCTCCTTTGAATGCTTATAGGTTTTGTCTTAAGTCATTAGAATCATTATCATTTTTATTAGACCCTTGGGCTTTTGTATCATATAAAAAGAATATTTTTTAGTCAAAAAAAATATTTGTCACCTCCACACTAAGTCGGCCTTGTTCCCATGAAGTTGGCCTACATTAGGGCAATTCGACCCAATAGAAAGGTTATATATTGAGTGGCAATTCGACTTATTTGGAGGATTCACTCAACAAGTTCAATCTTCAAGGAAGAGAGGCAGTAAAGAAGAGCGAAGTAGTTGGAGAAGGACGAAATTTGCTAGGAAGACCTAATCTGAGTTCTTGGGCTATCTATCTCTCACACGTGCGAAGTTTTTGGGCACTTGCTGAGGCCGAAATTCTATTGTTGGGGGTCGAAGTTTTACTGCTAGGGGGGCGAAATTTTGGACTGAAGTTGTTGTTGGGGCACTGTCACTTGAAGACGTTGACAAGAGTCATCTATTGAAAGGAAGGGTTGACTGGGTGGTTGGGCGAGGTATTTGTCTAGGTCTAAGAAGTCTAGAAGTGTCTCATCTTGATTTGAATCTACTGAAGGAAGATATTTGACTAGGTTTTCCCCTTGTAAGGGTTTTACCCAAGCTGAGCATCTACATCTTGTGTCTCTTGTTCTTGTGGTCTTCATATACATATAATTTGGTAATTGCTTGATGAAAGATAAACTAATTAAGTAAAATAAGCCAAGATAATTCACAAGTAATTATCAAGAAAGAGGAATCAAACCCTAATTCCTATAAGCATTGATTTCTCAACATGGTATCATAGCTAAGGTGAAGAAGAAGGAAAAAGGTAGAATGGGGATCTATTGAAGAAAAAGGGGATCAAACAAAGATCATTAGGGAAAAGGATTATATAAGAAGAGAAGTTTGTTACCCACCATTTTGTGGGTGATATCCCTAGGAGAAAAAATTTCTCCATGATGGTCCTCAGCTAGCAGCTAGCAGCTTCTTGCAACCACCATCTAGTTCATTGTGTCATTTCCCCGCCCCCTGAGCCAACCATGTGGTCCATCATCCATCGATCGTATGTTTGAAGGTGGGCCTCCTAAACCTAAAGGTATGCCTTTTCATTTGGTAATTGAGTATTTTAGTTTATTTATCATGGAAACTCTTGGGCACCTATGGACTTCATTAGGCCTCCTCTAAGACCCAACGACACATGTTATTGATCATTGGACCCTCTTGAGAGGCTTACTCTTTTATTATTGAGCTAGTTTGGTGGGCTTGTCACCAAAAGGTTGTTATTATGCACTTTAATTTATTTTAGGGGCTACATTAGGCCAAATAAGCTAAATCGAATTCATTAGACTTTGTATAAATAGATGATGAGTTGATTCATTCTCTCGTCATCACTTGGATTGATCATATTCTCTTGTGAGATTTTCGCTATTCTCTTTCGAGGATGAAATTGGATGGATGGATGAATTTTGATGTTTGGATATCTTCATTTTTGTCTTTGAGCTTCTATATTTGCATATGATGATGATTGGATATACGTGTTCTCACATGTAAGTGCTCTTTTAATGTTATTTTGTCATTCTTTCCTATGTCACATAAATGATGTTGGATTTTTGTTATATTAGGGAGGAATTTTGTTGCTTTTCTTGGGTAAAAGGGTATAAATTTGTCTTTTATTAGTGTTGCATCATGCCATGTTTGAATAAGTGAATGTTCTTAGAGATATTTCATTGAAATTTATCTTGACAAGTCATCACATATTGCACACTGAAGTATAACGACCTTGAAGCAGTTTTTCTCATGCCCTAATTGACATGTGGAATTGTTCTAGAGGCCTCCTTGACTGAATGAAACCATCCTAAGCATTGGAATCATCTTGACTCCATTTCTCCCAAAGGATTAGGCACTAATCTTCCATAGATGATCACCTGAAAACATATTTTTCTCACCTTTCTTTCTTTCTTTCTAGGTCTAGCCTACATAGGTCACTTAGGGCATCAATTACCTCACAATCTAGCCATCCAAACACTTCAATTTTCGGTCCACAATTGTGTTGGAGTTTTCTCTAGAGGCCCTCCAAATTTGAAGCAAATCCGATGGTGGGATCTCGAGATATTGCAAGCACTAGCTCGGGGACCGTTTCTTGCTTTAGGTGTCCCTTGGCTAGTGACCTCATCTAGATCATTGCATTCCATTCCAAGAAGATTTGTTTGTTGATCCTCTTCTCTTCCACGATTAGGTTAAGCCCTTCCTTGAGTGACTAGATCCTCTTACTTAATTTTGGGTCCATTTGGTCCCAAGTGGTCTCGTATTTTTGAAGATAATCTCACAAAGACCATTTTGGAACCAAGGTTTCACAAAGGCTTCTAGGACTAGGTCCCTCCTTCATAAGTCTTATTTGCAAACCCTGGCCCTTGAAATCCCCTTGTCCCTTCTTAGAGACCCTTACATATTTCTTCTCAAACAAGTAAAGCACACATTTGAGTCTCTCTTGTCAATAAGCCAAAGGAATCATCCCTTACCTCTTCGCTGACTCATTCATCTAGTGATTCCCTTCATATCGAGTCTCCTCCCATCAGTGAAAGTCCATAAAGAGTAGGGAGCTTTAGTTGAGGTGATAGTGGGCTATTGCTCCGTTGTTTCCCTTGGCCTAGCAGTTGCCCCTCTAGGCTCCCCTTTTAGGACCCCTACTAGTTTGAGTGGTAACAAAGCCTACTGCCTACAAGAACTATATCAACTTCAATGAAGGGAGAAAACAATCTAGAAGGAGCCTCCAACTACAAGGCATGGAAAAAGAGGATAGATCTTATCCTCGAAAAGCACAAAGTTTTGAATCTTGTTCAAGGAAAAGTCAAGAAGCCTATTGATGAAGCAGAGAAAGAGAAGTTCAGAGAAACCGAAATCTTGGCAATGAACCTAATAGTGGATGGAGTAAAGTACAACCTAATTCCATACATATCCAACATAGATTTCGCTCAAGAAATTTATGAGGCTCTCTCCAAATTATTCATCATAAAGAGCATTGGTCAAATAGCAAGCCTCAAGAATGAATTAAGAATTATTAAGATGACAAAAGACAATGTTGTATCATCCTACTTTATAAGGATATCTAGATTCATAGATGAATTCCAAGCAATAGATGAAGTTGTACCAAAAAAAGAGCTCGTAATTACTGCTCTTCTAGGACTACCAAAATCTTGGAGTGCTTTTGCATCAGGAATTAATAGTTGGAAGGATACTCCAACATTTGAACAAATGTGGAATGCATGCAGTCAAGAAGAAGCCTGAATATCATTAGTAAACAACAAGAAGGAAGATGAAGAAGAAAATACCTCTAATGCCTATTCTACTCATCACAAGAAAAAGGGAACCTTCAAGAAGTTCAAAGGACCAAAGAAGAAAGTTGACCTATCCAAAATTGAATGTTACAATTGTCATAAGATGGGTCATTACAAGAATCAATGTCCTAAGAATCCAAGGAATAAGAAGAGAGATAGGGAACAAACAAATATTACTGATGAAGCTCCACCTAAGAAGAACAAGACTAAGGAATTAGAAGTCAAGGACTTATACTACTAAGTCCTCTCCTACATATCCTTCTTAGTCTTGTATTGTTTTCCTTTATGTTTTAATTTCTAGAGTTTGTAGGTCTAACATGTCTTGTTAGAACATTTTTGAATTATTTTGATAAAGTTGTAGGTATCCCTCAAGATTGGATTAAGAGGGAGCCTCCACCATTTTTACCAAAAAGATAAGTATTTTATTCTTTGATTCATCTTTTGTTGTTTGGCCTCATCCTCACATCAAGACTTGTTTGTATTGTATGCTAATAACTCTTTTCTTTATATTTTAGTAACCTTAGGAAAGCTTGTTGAATGCTCAAAGCTTTTTGGAGGAGACTTCAAATGATAGACCTGAAGTATGGAAAAGTTATGTTGCAAAGAAAGCCCTTCAAGAATTGGTATCCTACAAGGTTTGTTAAGGAACAACTCAAGGTATGTCTTAGACTATAAGCGTTTTTTTAAAGTTCTCTTCATGTAAAATGTATGATTATTTTTCTTTTGAAATTTGTTTTACATTACTGACATCATTATGTATAGGGTTTTGAATCTTAAAGATTCTTGTTAGGGCGATTAATCATTAGATTAAATCTACCCTTGTCATACTATCATTTTGATCATTGTTGTGAAACCTTAACCTTTGTTGAAAAATGTGTAACTAGGTTTGATCTTCATAAATATGAAATGTACTTTTGATTCTTGTATATTGTAAAATGAAAGAAAAATTATTATTGTTATTTTTGAAGCATGGGTTTCATGCTCAATGTCTTTTATTTTAGAGGTTAAGCACCCATTGAGTGCTTCTAGGGTTTGTCCTAGGTCAAGAAGTCAAAAGAGTCATTGCCATATGTTGAAGATCCCATCGAGCACATTGTAACTTGTAAAAAGAATAACTTTTGTATTTGAAAGTGTCAAAATACCCTCCAAGACCAAGTCGGCCTGCCGGTTAAGAAGTCAACCTAATTTGTGGAACTTCGTCCACCTTGTAAGCCTATATATAGGAGGGAACTCGACCTCCTATGGACACAATTCATTCTCTCATCAAGCAAGTGAAGGAGAAGAAGTAAAGGGCTAGTGAAGGAAGAAGAAGGACAAAGAACAAGTGATTTGGTTATATCTCTCTCTCATCACACGTGCAAAGGAAGGAGACTAGGATTTTTGCTATTGTAGGATCGAACTTGGAGAAAGTGCAAAAAGAAGATCGAAGGAAGGTTCATTAGGTCATCCTCAAGCCCTAGAAGGAGAAACGCATGCAAAGTTCTCAAGAAGACTTGGAAGTCCTAAATCAGCTCACATGTGTGGAAGCAGTTGTTGCTGGAGGGGTTGAAAATTTCACTAGGTCCTTCAGAATATTGAACAGCTCGCATATGGAAGACGAGATAGATCCAGAAATAAAGACGAGCAACCTATAACAAGCACCCAAGTTGCTAACATGAGAGTGTATCTACTGTACATTCAAGGAGTCACAAACAAGCTTGCCAAGGTTCTCAAAAAGAAGGATATTGAAACCTCTTTCAAACCCCTATTAACCATTAGACAAAGGATGAGATCAATTAAAGATAGCCTTGATCACCTCTAGATAAAAGGTGTCTACAAGGTCATATGTTCATGTGGAAGTTGTTATATTGGTGAAACTAGAAGGTTAGTCAAAATTAGACTAAAAGAGCATGGCACGGACATAAAAAATGCCAGAGCTCGATCCTCAGTACTGGCAGAGCAATTAGCAAAGACTTGTCACCATATATGCCTTGAAAACACTAAGGTTATCGCTAAAGAAAACCATAAATTTAAATGGAAAATGCGTGAAGCCCTTGAAATAATTAAATATCTTCAAAATCTCAATAGGATGGGAGCTTAGAAGTAAATAAAAACTAGATTCGCTTACTCAAAATCATTCATCGTCACCTTCTGCCCCCGATTAGACCCTCCCCTCTCTCTCCTCTCTTACCCTCCTTTCCCCACCCTCCTGCCTCTTTCCCGTTCCTCCCTCTCCTTTCTTTCCTTTAATTTCTCCTAAATCTATTTCTTCATCCATATTTATCATACCCCCCTCCTCCATGCCTCTCATTTTCATTGGATTCCTTTCCGTTTCATTCCTTAATTCACGCTATTATAACCCTCCTTAACATTTTATTAATCATAATTATTATGATACCATAATTAATAATAATGGCTTTATTATTAGTAATATTAATTATTTTATTAATAGTAATAAGAATATTATTACTATTGACATTATAATTAATACTAATAAATAAAATAGTATTATTATTAACTAATGGATAATAGTTCTTTTTAATAAAATAGGCCCTTGAGAATAATGAAATAGGCCCTTAATAATAATAATAAACTTATTTTCTTAATATTAAAATAAAATTTTATAAAATTAACATAATTGATTATATTAAATTAACATTCTATTAAATACAATGATTTATTACATTAAAATAAATATTAGGAATAAAAAAAATTAAAATTAAAACTAAATTAAGATTTTTATTTTGTGCCTTTTTTGGTCCAATTTATTTAGACTGCTAGTCAGCTCCCTCTTTCATCTTTTCCTCTTTCCAAAAACCTATTTATCTCCTCCTCTTCTTGGCAGGTTTTTCCTGATGATGAGTCATGGTATTGACTCGAAACGTCGAAACAAAAATGAATATTGTGGTGGTTCCGAGATCTCAAAATCAAAATCCTTGCCATAGAAATCTCCAAACTCTCAATTTCAGACTTGCAGTAGGAGTCGAAATTCTATTGTTAGGAGTCGAAGTTGTGCTACTGGAAGAGATTTGACTTGGCTTGACTTGGACAAAGGAAGCACATCATCAAGAAGGTCAGACTTGGTCTTGGTCTAGAGGCCTTGGAATTTGTCAATTGAAGAATCTATACAAAGAGGAGATTTGTGAGTTTTCCTCTCAAGCGTAGAGGTTTTGGCCTTGCTTATAACCTATATTCTGTGTTATTGTGTATTGTTGATCTTCTTGTTTTAGTAGTTGTTTGATCATAAGAATAACATAATAATACAATAAGAAGCTAATAAGTAAGAAAAAATAGAAAGACATCATAAGAAGTTATCAAGCTAAAGAGAAATCATCTTATCTATTGCCCTATATATTTCTCAACATGGCATCAACGCTAAGTTTGGCTAAGGGCATAATGAAGATCACTACTCCCTTGAAGAAGCTTCTAAAGAAGTGTTTGATGGTAGAAAGTCATCTCAAGAAGGGCAACAAGGCATTGTGGAATCTCCTATATATCAAGAATGATATGGCGAAGACATGTACAAAGGACGAAGGACCATTCTTAGCTCTTGTTGGCACACTTGAAGATGAGAACATTTGGGTAATCGATAGTGGAACATCAAGACATATGACTGGTGAGCACAAGCAACTAAAGACCTTATCAAGAGGGAGATCTTCTTACTCTGTTGAGATCAGTGACAAAAAGAGCTATCCTGTAAGAGGAATTGGATCAACCTCGTTGGAGGTAGAGAATGGAGGAAGTATTCATCTCAACAACATCCTATTTGTTCCAGGTTTGCAAAAGAATCTATTTTCTATTTCATGTCTAGAAGATATGGGAGGTAGATTCAGTTTTATAGATGGAAAGGTTGTAGTATGGGATAAAAACTCTAGCATCAAAAATGTAAAGATGATTGGGATTCGAGAAGGAAGACTCTACAAATTGTTGACTCCTCTCTCTCAAGCTTTGGTTCACATTGAAGTAAGCCCATGTGAACTTTGGCATAGAAGGTTTGGTCACCTTCACTACAAAATCTTACCAACTCTAAATTCAATGGTGAATGGCATCCCCGAACTCAAGGAGGATCATGAAGGAGTATGCAAGGGATGTGCATTAGGCAAAAATGTCAAGAGGCCATTTGGAAAGTTGGAATTTCTAAGTCTAAATGTTAGAAACCCTTCATGTACTTCTTTGATTTATTTCTGTCTACTTGTTCTAATTAATTAACAAGTTATTTACCATGTAAATACTGAAAATAAATACAAGTACATGCTCAACACATTACAGATCATCAACTGAAGGAAACAAAACAAACACACTAGTGACACCGTTGTTTTTTGACCAATGTCCCCAGAAAAACCTAATGCGGGAAAACCGGTGCAGTTATCCGAGGGTTTTAATTATTAAGTAGTTTCAGAATACAATATGGGTGCCAAAACTGGGTCACCTAATAGAGAATAATCTCGGCAGTAGTACCTCTTAGTCGAAGACAGATGTTTTGGCTAAAACCCTGGATAATCACTCCAATAGCTTCACAGCTCCAATCTGCCCCACGAAACCCCAACGTCAACCTCTAGGGACAGCGTCAGCCATTTCTGGCCTAGCGTTTGCCCATCGTCACTCTGGCTTGGCCTGCATCAACCACTGGAGGCACTGTGTCAGCCCTCTGGCCCTCTGCATCACCCGCGCTAGCCCTCTAAGGCATTGTGCAGCTCTTGGCTGCCTCTACATGAGCCCTGGCTAGCTGTGCGTGAACCCCTGGCTGGTTCTGCGTCCCTCATTCTCGGCTACTGCGCTAATCCTCCTGGTGCTATTTCTACCTCTCTGCTTCTGTATTCACTACCCCTTAGCTGCAACTTTGATCACTCTCTTGACTTTCTCAGCAAACCCAGCCCCAGAAAGTCAAAATCTTGATCAACTCGGTGTGTTCTCCAAGTGACCCTCAAGCCTCTTATACTTTTCTCGTTGACAAATCAAAGGCCGAGATTAAGTCTCTAATCAATAGCTAAGATTATATCTGGCTTGATCCATGACTTTTGTACCATTCTAACACAATTTTATATTAATTCACATTAATATTTTAATTTCCCTAAGTTTAGACTTAGGGACTCCATTAAAAATATTAATTATTTAAATACCTCCTAAACTATTTAGAATCTGCCCAAATTCTTTTCTGGGTATTGGAGATCTCATGTGCCTTAGCCTCTCCACCAATTTCCATGGCTAAAGCACATCCGATGCTACCCCAAATCAACACTCCCTCTTAGCGAGGACTGTGCTCTAGTAATACTCCTCACTGAGCATCACTCTGATCATCCGGCAACGGTCCCTATGCCGATGCTAGGCCTGCTAGTGCTGCATCCTGTACTGCTACCCATGGCCCTGCCACTGCCATTGCTGCATCCATATTGCAACTCTCTCTCATCCTGTTGCATCGTGCTGCCCATAGTACTATCACTGCTAACTTATGCACTGCAACCCAGTCACTGAGAAGTAAGTAACTGATCTCCCAACTCTGACATCTCTGTCAGGCTAGAGACACCCATGATGTTGAAGCTCCCTCTATCACTGACAAGTGCTCCCTCTCTGACCTCTGCGCTGCTGCAACAACTCCCTGCATCTCGCACTGTTGCACACCTCTTTGTGCCATCCTACACTAGTGCAACACTGCCGTGCTTCTCGTACTACTGCCTCACGATGTCTTGAGAATCCTGCACTGTAGCTCCCTCTATCGCTCCATCCACATCCGTCTCTACTGACATCCGCCAATTCTGCTACTCCTCTTCAGGGCTCCAGTAGCAAGGTCAAATCCAAGAGGCTAGTTACCTCGAGGATCCTGCCCCTCATCACCTCTAGTCCATCTAACTACAGCTCGATGTCTCCCCACTTCCACTCAAGTGGTGTGTGTGCACTCATGGCACAGTCATCATCTGTCTCCACTTCCTTCTCTACCCTTGCTGGCGCAACCTTGTTCTCGGAGGCCTCTCCCTTGCTCTTCTTACTTGGACACTGGATCGCATAATGATCCAGCTCCCCACAATGGAAGCATTTGACCTTGGAGAGGTCCTTCTTCTTTTGTTTCTCCTACTTTCCCTCAGATGCTAGGGCAACCCACCTCCTCCTCCTTCTTGATTCTGATCCCCTTGCCACTGCTCCCCGCCTTGCTCAGCCTTTTGATCTCTTCTTGGCGAAGAGCCGCCCACATTTCCTCCCAATCTGGAAGGGTTGCCCTACCCAGTATGCTCTGGACAAACACCTCCCAGTCTTCTGAGACTGCGTTCAGGGTTGTTCTCACCATCAATTCTTGATCTAGCGTGGCTCCTATGGAAGTCAGCTAATCCCAGATCTCCTTCAATCAACCGAGGAAGGGGTCGATCTGTTCTCCCTTCTGCATCTAGTATGACCGCAACTGATTTTCTAGTAACATCCTTCTCTGCACAGAAGTATGCTGGTACAATTTCTTTAGGGCCTCCCACATCTCATTTGCCGTGTCCTTTTCGGCAATATGTGGTACTACATGGTCCTTAACCCTATCAAGAATGATGCTCTTGGCCCTTGCCATTGCTTCCTTGTACTTGTCCTTATCAGCTAGGTCAACCGGGATTGCTATCGTCCTCAAGGCGAAGTTCTTGACACGATTCCTGTCTAGAACGGATAATATTCTGGCCTTCCAGACTATGAAGTTTGAGGCTCTGTCTAGTCTGTCCTGGTCTCTTACCCTGTTCACTGCCATCTTGCTGCTCCTCTACTTCCCTCCTGGAAGTTCTTGGTGTGATTCCCTCTGAGCTGCGATTCCACTCCTGGAAACCCTTCTATCAATGTTGAGATGCCCCCACTTTGATTGTTAGAGCAGTTGCATCACTGATCTGGATTTCTCTGCTAGAAATCCTCAATAGCAACTCCATCCTCCTTGGCCTTGCCCTGTTAGGTACTATTATGACTACAGTACGCCACCAGCTCCACTCTGCAACTTACCCATAGCTTCCTAAACCCCAGCAACCTGAAGGTTAGAGATCCTAGGCTCTGCGCAATTAGGCACTGGCTAAAATGCTCCCCTAGCCAACTGTGTCAACCCTCCCGGTCTCTATGTGGCTCTACGTGAGCCTTTTCTGCCCTCCTCAGTCTCTGTGATGGCCTCCTCTTGGCTCAATCTTGATGATGCAGGCACTGCGTCACCCCTTCCTTGTTGCTACTCTGCTAGCAACAACTTTTGTCACTTGGGACAATTATTTTCTGCTGCTGTTGCTCTGCTCGGCTGATGTCTTCAGTTATCCTATGATCCTCAACCACGCTCTGATACCATGTTGGAGTTTCTAAGTCTAACTGTTAGAAACCCTTCATGTACTTCTCTGATTTATTTCTACCTACTTGTTCTGATTAATTAACAAGTTATTTATCATGTAAATATTGAAAATAAATACAAGTACATGCTCAACACATTACAGATCATCAACTGAAGGAAACAAAACACGCACACAAGTGACACTGTTGTTTTTGGACCAATGTCTCCGGAAAAACCCAATGCAGGAAAACTAATGCAGCTATTTGAGGGTTTTAATTATTAAGCAGTTTCATAATACAATTTGGGTGCCAAAACGACTCGCCCAACAGAGAATAATCTTGGCGGTAGTACCTCTTAGTCGGAGAAGATGTTCCGGCTGAAACCCAAGATAATCACTCTGACAGCTTCATAGCTCTAATCTGCCCCACGAAACCCCAGCGTCAGCCTCTAGGGACAACGTCAGCCCTTTCTAGCCCAGCGTTTGCCCATCGTCACTCTGGCTTGGTCTGCATCAGCCTCTGGAGGTATTGCATCACCCCTCTGGCCCTCTGAGGCATTGCGCAGCTCCTGGCTGCCTCTGCGTGAGCCCTGGCTGGCTCCACGTGAACCCTTGGCTAGTTCTGCGTCCCTCACTCTCGGCTACTGCACTGATCCTCCTGGTGCTATCTTTGCCTCTCTGCTTCTGTATTCACAGCTCCTCAACTACAACTCTGATCACTCTCTCGACTTCCTCAGTGAACCCAACCCTAGAAAGTCGAAATCTTAATCAACTTGGTGTGTTCTCCAAGTGACCCTCAAGCCTCCTCTTATACTTTTCTCTTTGACAAATCAACGACTGAGATTAAGTTTCTAATCAACTGCTAAGATTAGGTCTGGCTTGATCCATGACTTTTGGACCATTCTAACACAGTTTTATATTAATTCACATTAATATTTTAATTTCCCTAAGTTTAGACTTAGGGACTCCATTAAAAATATTAATTATTTTAATATCTCCCAAACTGTTTAGAATCTGGTATCTGCCCAAACCCTTTATGGGTATTGGAGATCTCATGTGCCTTAGCCTCTCCACCAATTTTCATGGCTAGAGCAGATCCGCTGCTACCCCAAATCAACATGGAAACAATGCTTCAAGGTCAAAAGAAATTTAGGATCTCATTCATTCTGATGTTTGTGGTCCTATGTCTACAAAATCTCTTGGAGGTCATCTATATTATGTGACATTCATTGATGACCATTTAAGAAAAAAATGGGTTTATTTGTTGAAATCCAAGGATGAAGTATTCATCAAATTCAAGAATTCAAAGTTGAAGTGGAGAACCTTATAGAAAGAAGAATAAAGATTCTAAGCTCTGATAATGGAGGAGAATATACTTCAAAGGAAATCATAGATTTTTGTAAGGAGTCTAGGATTAAGAGGGAGTTGATAGTCAGATACAATCCCGAACAAAATGGAGTTGCAAAATGAATGAATCGATCTATTGAAGAAAGTGTAAAATCCATGTTACATGATCAAGATCTGCGAAAATTAATGTGGGGTGTAGCAACAAAGACTGTTGTATATATTCAAAATCGAAGTCCTCACATGTCACTAGACAACATGATTCGTGAAGAAGCATTCACTAAGAAGAAACCAAGCATGGACCATCTCTGAATATTTGGTTGTCTTGTCTATATTGACATACAAAAGGACAAGAGAAAGAGTTGGATCCTACAAGCATGAAGTCAACATTTGTTGGCTATAGTAATACTTCGAAGGCATATAGGATCTATATAAAGGAGACATTGAATAGAAGTTAGTCGAGATATGTTATTTGATGAAAGTATTGCATTTAAGAAATCAAAAGACCTCCTGATGGACTCTGATGATGAAGAATTTCTTAAATTTAAAGAGGAAGGTACAAGGGAGGAAGAAGATTCTAATCATGAAGATGAAGGTCCTAGTGAACCCGTGCAACTTGTGGCCATCTTTGAAGGTAGAAAGAGACCTAATTGGTTGAAGTCGACTCTTTTAGATGCAGAAGGACATGAAGTAGCCAAAGGCACATTTAGAGAAAGTAAGAAGCCCAAATATGCAGCCTATATGACGAAACTAATAGAAGCAAAACCATCCACCTTTGAGGAGGTTGTCAAACATAAAGAATGGAAAGATGCCATGAATGCAGAGTGTCAATCAATAATGAAAAATGGAGTTTGGGAGATCGTACCTAAGCCTAAAGACAAATCTGTGGTAACTTCCAAGTGGTTCTACAAGATTAAACATGCAGTAGATGGAAGTATTGAGAAATATAAGGCAAGATTTATGGCTAGGGGCTTCTATCAAAAGGAAGGCATCGATTATGAAAAGACATTTGCACCTACAACAAGGTATACAACTATACGTTCACTAGTCTCTTTGGAAGCATCAATCGGATGGAACATCCATCAAATGGATGTCAAGACTGCATTCCTGAATGGCACTATTGATGAAGTCTATGTAGAGAAACCCTTGGGATTTGAAGTCAAAGATAGAGATATGTATGTTTGTAGGTTGAAGAAGGCATTATATGGCCTTAAACAAGCTCCAAGGGCATGGTATGCAAGGATGGATGCATACCTACAAAGATTGGGCTTCTCGAAGAGTTCTACTGATCTAAATCTCTATATCAAGTTTATGAAGGATGAGCCTATAATCATTCTTCTATATGTGGATGATCTTCTCATGACAGGTGTGGAAGGTCATATCCAATAATGCAAGAAGCAACTAGAAGCAAAATTCGACATGAAGGATCTAGGGCTGATGCACTATTATTTGGGACTCGGAGTTTGGCAGGGACCTGATGAGATTTATTTAGGTCAAGGAAATTATGTGATCAAGATGCTGAAGAGGTTTGAAATGATGGATTGCAAACTTATGAAAACTCCCATGATCACAAACTTGAAGAGGCTAAGAAGTTCTGAGTCAAGCCCTATGGATCTAACCAAGTATAGACAATTGATTGGCTCACTAATGTACCTGATGAATACTCAACCAGACATGTTTTGCATTGAATGTTCTCAGTCAATTCCAGGTAAATCCCAAGCATGATCATTGGATAGAAACCAATCATATACTGAGATATCTGCAAGGAACAATCCACTATTTCCTGAAGTATGACAAGAGGAATGATGTCCACTTGATTGGATATACATATTTCAACTGGGGAGGCAGTGAGCAAGATGGAAGAAGCACTACTGGAGGACGCTTTAGTTTGGGATCCTCTATGGTCTCTTGGATGAGCAGAAAGCAAAAATCGGTTGGTTTGAGTAGTGTTGAGGCTAAATATATTGCAGCCTGCGAAGTAAGCATAGAAGTTGTCTAGTTGAGGAAGTTATTATCTGACTTGTTTGAAGGACCAATGAACCCTACAGTGATACACTGTGACAACACCAACTATATAAGGTTGTTTGAAGACCCAATGTTTCATGGAAAGACAAAGCACATAAGTAACAAGTAGCACTATATTCAAAAGTCGGTGGAGGATGGAGTGTTGAAGCTACAGTATATCTCCACTAATGAATAAGTAATTGACATCTTGACAAAATCTCTTCCTAATAAGAAGTTTGTGTACCTGAGAAACAAGCTTGGACTGGTTGATATATCCCCCCTAGTTGAGAGGGAGAGATAGATACATGATACATCATTCTTGTCTTCAATTTGAGAAGAAAAAATGGAGGATTGGGTAAGCATCTGGCATTCGATACTCTTTAAGGATGAGGTAGGGAATCCAAGATAAGAGTAGTCGTAGAGGACTAATATTCTTTGAGGACTGGGAATCCAAGATAAGAATATTCCTGGAAGGACATACCTTGTGAACACCCGAGTGGGGTATATGCCTTGAGAAACAATGATGATGGTGTCTGTTAGTCATTGGTCTCGCCAACATTGTGCTCTAATCTTGTGGAGAGATATAGTTGTTAGTCAAGGCCTTGCTATGTGACAATGTTGGCTAGTATGATGCTAAATAAATGGCTTACCAATCTAACTCTTCTTATGAAATCTATTTAGATTGAGAATGTCCATTTACCAGTTATGAATACCTCCCTAGTTACGAGGGAGTGTTGAAAAATGTGTTGCTAGGTTTGATCTTCATAAATATGAAATGTGCTTTTGATTCTTGTATATTGTAAAATGAAAGAAAATTTATTATTGTTATTTTTTAAGCATGGGTTTCATGCTCAAGGTCTTTTATTTTAGAGGTCAAGCATCCATCAAGTGATTCTAGGGTTTTTCCTAGGTCAAGAAGTCAAGAGTCATTGTCATATGTTCAAGACCCTATCGGGCACATTGTAACTTGTAGAAAGAATTATTTTTGTATTTAAAAGTGTCAAAATACCCCCCAAACCAAGTCGGTCTGCCAGCAAAGAAGTCGGCCTAATTTGTGGAACTTCATACACCTTGGAAGCCTATATATAGGAGGGAACTCGACCTCCTATGGGCACAATTCATTCTCTCAACTGTAGTGCCCACTCTAGTTTCCTGACCTTAATATGACATTATCTTAGACACTTTATTCTTTGAGGACCTCAGATTGAGGATCTGGACACATGACACTATTATTAGCGATTGAGATATTCATGGTTGTGATGTTTATGAATGTTTTCCATTGATATTATGATAGCATGAATGGTTATGTATCTTATATATCAGTATTCTGATGATTGCAACATTTAAATAGTTAACTTGGTCTCTATTTGAATTTATGATGAGGGTAGTAAAGAATCTGTATGCGCTCTACTAAAAGCATAATGATGATAAATTTGATGGATAGGTATATTTCTACGATGTTACGATGTTGATAGCTTAATGAATATGTATGTTTTCATTGATGATTATTGATGATGGCCATGAGGGATGTGTCCCCTATGTTACCTACTTCCTTTAGTTCAGACTTACAATGGACAATGATGTGAATGACCAGGAATTGTTAAGGATGCTATTATGATAATGACTAACATTGAGAAACCTTGTTACTGATGATTATTGAGTATGGCAGGAAACCATCAGAGGCACTTGCATATGACATGTCGATGACATCTGGTTTGATGAAAATTCATATTATTTTATCTTTTAAAGTCTAAGTAGATCTTGAAATCTACCATATATGTTTAACTATACTCTGAGGATATGTTAATGGTTGCAGGCACAGATTAGTTGCTTGGCCGAATGACCCACATATGGGTGATGGGGTTGTACAGGTGGATGGAACTACATGGGAGGGGTGGGACAGAGTCCCTGATCTCACCCACTAGCACTCCCACCGTGACTTGGGCTGGAAGGGTTGAAACACCTTCGCCTTGAAGATCACGATACCATGAGGGCAGGTCCCAAAATTGGGTCGCTCATGAGGACTTTACCGGGGGGCGCGCATCAAGGCGGATTCCTTGATCCCCGACACCATTAGTCTCACTATAGCAGGCAACATAAGAGATGATAATAGTCTATGACGTTGCACTATACTTTCCCCTCGTAGTCACTGGATGCTTGAAGGGCAAGTGGTGTGGCACCCTTGGAACTTCAGGGGAATTTCTTGAAGGGCACGACCAACTTGGCACCCTTGGCATCACAAATAAAATATTAGGTGTGGCACCCTTGGAACTTCTAGGGAAGTTCTTGAAGGGCACAACCAAACTGGCACCCTTGATATCACAAACAAACTATTAGGTGTGGCACCCTTGGAACTTCTAGGGAAGTTCTTGAAGGGCACAACCAAACTTGGCACCTTGGAATCTTTAAAAATAAATAATAATAAATAAATATAAGCAAGGAATGAAAACTAGGTAAAATTACATCAAGGGTAAATTATGATTAGAAACCAATGTAATTAAATCAAAAATAAAACTTGGAATAAGCAAGATCATAGGAAGAATTAAAATAGAGTACCTTAAAAACTCTACCCTTCCCATGTTGGAAAGTACTAGGAAGATTATGTGGTTTAATTAGGAAAAATGGGAAAGACAAACATAATTGTAAGGATAAACATTAATCCTAAACTAATTTAAACCTAATTAAGAAAGAGGAAGGTGAATTAAAATGAGAATAATAAATTAAATTTAGAGAAATGTAGAGAAGCTCCATGTGTCAACAACCAACATAAGAATATCCATCTAGGAGATAACCTGAGTTAAATTAGGGAGTAGATTGGGAATAAAATCTTGACTCATTAATTGACTTCAAGTAATGAACACAAATTAAGGAATAACTGGGGGGAATAAAGAGACAACTAGGAGAAGAAATATGAATCTTGTTGAGGTGAGGAAAATATTAGTTTTAAATAAAAATTTAAGTAAATAATATTGGGAGACCCTTGATGTGAGAATGACACACGGGTGGGTGAATAATCAAGCTATTGAATCATAAAAAAATAATTAATTATGCATGACATGACAAATGTCACCTATGAGAACTCCTATAAAAGAAGGGGCAAGCCATGGGAGAGGACACTTTTGGGAACCCTATTGTTGGATGGATGAGATGATGTCAGAGCAGTGATTACAAAGCTATAGTGAGTTTGGTGAGGTAGAGGATTTTAGAGAGGGGACTCTGGAGCCAAGGTGTGCTCTCCTCTACCAGCTAGTGCTTTCCTCCATTGTACAATCCCATTGCAGCTCGAGGGTCCGCGGGGAAGAAGAGTACCCAAGGAGTAGGCTGGGAGGTTAACCGGTGGGTCTTCGCATTCGGATAAAGTGCGTCATCATTCACTCATGGAGGTGACCGGCTACAAGGGAATACCAGTAACAGCAGAGCAAGCGGAGTCTCGCCTTCTGGTGAACGGTACACATGTATTTCATTACTATTGATCTTAGATAAACGTATGTAAATGTTATGATATGTTTTCCTGAAATGAGTGTCAGGAATGTGTGTGCTAAATAAATGTGAAATTTCAATGCGTTTCTCTTCTGGTTGTATTTGTTGTTAACAAAAAAAAAATAGTCTGAATCTGGTCCTTACACTGAACACCAATAGATAAGATACATAAACTATTTAATGTATATAGTCTGAATCTGGTCCTTACACTTGGTATCAGAGCACAAGTTGAACCCTTGAGGCCTATGGGCCCATGCATGCATGACTAGCTTTGTTTGCTATATGTGGGTATTTTTCTAAAATCAAATTACTCAAGTTTCAAAAAAAGAAAAAGAAAAGAAAGAACAGTTTCTTTCCAACTGGCCATTTTCCGAACGACACATAATATTCAATCTCCAGGATTTGTCAATTATAAAATTTGATACCACCTTTCCTTTTTACAGAGGCTTTCCATAGCTCTAGAAAATTGCAGATTAATTGCTGTACATCTGTCTATTCAACCAACTTGCCAATTATAAAATTTTGTATTGATAAGTGCTCCTCTATAAAGTGCTCCTCTATCTCGGTCTCATGGAGATGACAGAGTTGACAAATTATATATGCTCGCATAATATGATGATTTTCTTAGACCCAAAGCCGATGCGAAGCAACCCAGAACTGCCATATTAGAATCCTAAGAGCGTTCTTATAGTGATGAAGTGTGTAAGTTGGTCAAACACTGAGGCCATCCCATGCATAGAATGCCATCTGGAATTCGGCCTGCCTTGGGGGGCTTTCCTAGTCAACTAAATATACATCCTGTTAATGCCTTGTTGAAGAATCCTATTGAACTCTTGCTTAGCTGATAGGAGCTGACCAGGGGCATCAAGGGAACATATGAATCAACAGAGGCTGTTCATCAATATATCAACTCACTGTACTCGACATACGATCTGCGTAACAAACAAATAGCTCATCCATGAGGAGTTGATACAATAGGCTCTGAGGAACAGTATGCAAGGGAAGGATACTGATTCCTACCAATGGCCATGTCAGCAGAGCTCCAAACATGATGCAAAAGAGGAATCAGTCCAAAAATGGTCTCAATTCAGATGGCGTGGGCTGTAAGCTCCACCGACGCATTTTTGTTACACATTTACAGAAGCAAGTTAACATTTAAATACATTTTGGTTTTGGTATATGTGCATTTACGAAAGCCTATATGCTGGGGAACTATCCTCTTGCTTCGTCGTGGGTTAGTTTGATTCAATCAGACAATGTCCTCAAGCCTCAGAGCCTTTCCAGGTCTAATAATGCTGTCCATGAGATCTGTCTAGGATGATATGTCCTGAAAGAAGTTCTCAAAGCACTATCTGTCAAGAAGAGCAAGGGAGTTGTTCCCTTTTTACTCTAGCTTTTCCATAGACCTCGAAAATTGAAGGCTAATGGCTTTTCTAAAGGACTGGCTGCCAAGCAAACGCCGGACATTATGATTACGTGTAACCTCAATAATTTCAATGAGTGACTAAACTCTGTCATTGTCCTAGTTACCTATATTTACAGCAAAGCACGCAACATGCATGGTAAGTATCCTTCGGTACAATTTTGGTGGCATGCGCAAAATTGCTGATTCTCATTTACAGTATAAAACCACACCAACTCGGTATACGCTCCCTTCAATCTGCGCCGATATGGTGTCAATCATCGATTTTCTCAAATCGCTATTTTCAAAATATAACACTATGGATAGTCACCAGATCTGGTTGTCCAATATCGAATCAACCATTTAACTCGATATGCCACAATAATTTGGCGTTTTCTATGCTTCAAAGCGAAACTGCCGGAGTTGCTAATCACAAAACTAGTGAATATCCAATCTCATCTGTTACCACAGATCTGTTGAGTTCTCAACTGCAGTTGGACTCGCCTTATTAATATTACAACTGACAATTGTCAATATCCAGAACTTTGATGCGAAATTCAGGAATCGGCAATTTCCATAATTCGGTGTTGTCCCTAATAATCCGCGCAGTCTATTCTAAGCTGTTCTCTGTGGGAAGAGATTTCACTCACAAAATTTAACACGTACAATTTGTCATACACAGATAAGTTCAAATATAAGGGTGCAGAGTTTAGTAAAGACCAGTGAGCACTGAAATTGAAGGGTTTATGGTTTAAACACGACGACCAGAGGAGCACGAAATTTTTAAGGGAATGGATGATTATCTCGAACAGCATGAGCAAGATCGCCTAAAGGAAGCGGGCAAAGGTCTTACGCCATGGGAACAGCACGCCACTGTAATCCACATGCCTCGGTTCGATTACCACGCGCCCTCTGCTATTCTACAGCGTTCCCTTTCAGGGTTTCTTATCACATGTACCATTAGTATGTGTTCCTGCCCCCGTTTGTTCATTATTTCGTGTTTTTACAGCTTTCAATGGGTTTCTCAGCTATCTCTTATGTTCTTAATTACCCATAAAACACTCAGGCTGCAAGTTTGGTCAGTCGAAAATTAATGTGGCGCTTTATACCTCTATTAATCAGAATTATTAAGTTCCCGTCCTGCAGCACATGGACTTAGGGGGCTATCCACCAGAATGTTGCTTTTGGGGTTTACACCAAAAGTGTTTTCACCTAGCCAGGAGAGCACTCGATCTTTTAATCTCTTAGTTTTGATTCAGGGACGAATAGATGGCTCAGTTTGGGTGGTTGCTTGATGCCCTTATATATACAAGGTTGTTAATCTTAATCGGCATGATGACTAAATTGTTCTGTGCACAAAATATGGGGAGTTGGTTTTTTTTTTTTATCAACCAATTCCTCTTACCAAGAATTTTCTCTTATCGCCTTCCATAAACCTATTTGTTATGCCCTTTGTATGGAATGGAATGTGCCTCTCAGTTTGTTGCTGATTATGATTGGGAGATAATGCAGGATGAGTTAAGAATATCTTGGGAATTCTCTTATGGGTTTAATTTTTCAAATTTCAGACACATACTAATGCAAGCTGGCTAAGACACACAAGAGTTTCTCATATTGGGAAATTGTGATTTCTTCTTTGTTGATGGGTTTATCAGTATAGGAACTGTACGTGCAGCAATATATGTCTCTATTCTTCTTCATGGCTCTCCTGTGATTTGTTGACAATACTCATGAATATACTTCTTTGAAAATTTAAATAGGTGGGTTCATTTGAACATAAGTAGTTGGAAGTTGTGCTCTACATTGAAGGCTAATGTGGGGAATTGATATGGTTGATATTATGATTCAAGGTGCTGCGTTAACTTGCAAATAGATGGCTAGAACCTATTTTAACAATATTAAATGTGCTACATTTCTAACGCTCAAAATAAGCAAGCTACACTTCCTGGATTAAGCGTTGGAGAAAACTTTTGTTTGGACACTTGTTGCTTTGCACAGTTAAGGTTCGTATTTAGATTCATTAATCACTGAGGCTATTTGATGTGCTTGAACAATGTGAAAATTGGTTTGGAACATCAAAATTTGTCAACAAGTACATCTGTTTTCCTAGTGGCTCTTTCTTATTATAAATGAAATGTATGTCTAGGGATGAGAATACCTGGTATTGCAAAATCTTGATATGAAAAAAAAATATACTTGAGGTGATGGTCTTATGGTGCTCCACTCAAAAATGGATTTCGGAATGGTCTTAGAAGACTGTATATTGTTCCTTTGACTTAGTGGTCAGCGCAAGCTACTGTTGGCAGGGCTAAAGTGATTAAGATGTAGGAAAGAAAAGGGCATGTACTGGCAAGTACATTTGGTGGACAGATTAGTCAGTGAATCCTAACATTCTCTGTCATCCATTTTCGTTAAAGAAGATGCTCTCTCATCTGAACCAGCGTTAATTTTTAGGAATGCTTGGATAAACTGTAAAAGTGATATGATCCTCCTCATGCTTGGACTAAGAAAAAAACAGATTTTTATTTGGGTTTACCAAAACTTTAAAGTGGAAAAAAAATTGGTAGTGTCATAATCTCTCTATGGGCTAGAGGATTCTAACATCCATCATTTTTGGAGAGTCTCTTATATAGCGTTATCTTTTTGAGTTATTGATGTGGGGAATGGTTGTTCTTGACAATAGTTATGGCTTCAATCTGGGCTGGACAGAATTCAGATTTCTGATTCTTTTCCATGAAATTACTTCCCTGTAGTCTTGCTTTTCCCCAAGATGGAAGTTATGGACGGCATAAATGTTATGGACGGCATAAGTGTATGTGTCAATCACGAAGCTGCTGGGGAGCCTTTCTGACTACAACACGTCGACAGACAAGTGCAGATTGTTGCCATTTAACGCGTCGGTGGCAGTGAACAGTGTGGCCCTATGTAAAACCTTTGCAGGCCAGCTGTTCTTTTATTGGCTCGGGGACTAACTTGGCCGCAAGAAAGTCAAATGAAGGTTATGAATTGCCAGTTGCCTGTGGAGAGGGTTGGATCCCTCTCTACTGTAGATTAAACTGAAAATGCCAATTTAGAGTGGTCATATTAAACTGTTGTGTTGCTGAAGTCACCATGTTGGTGTGTCATTGACAGAAAAGTCTAACTGCAACTTGCATATGGAAGAAGAGAGGCCAGTGTAATGAGTCTAAGTGTAACTTGCCCATGGACTGTTGGATGGTTTTCCAAATGGTCAAAGATATTGGAAGATTGGAGAAACTATTCTTCATTGGACTTATTAGACATACTTGTGGTGATTACTTTTACTATTGTTACAAGACATTTCAAGTGTTATTATTACAAGACGTTACAAGACAAGTGTTAATAGTGTCTAATAGTTCTGAAAAAAAAAATGACGTTATAGTCTAGAGACTCTATCTTTCATAAAAATACGTGACAACCTAATGCAGTTTGAAATTTGCCATATTTTGAAATAGCTGGAGATGTTGATCAAAACAATTAACTATTAGACAGCAAGTATTTATAATGATGAGGGGTGCTAGAGATATTAACTCACTCTTGTTTTATTGTTAATGGGATTATTCATCATACCCAAAGGTGTTGGTTGGTTTATTAATATCGTAAGGTAGAGATGATCTCTTTGCATGAGTTCTTGTTAGATCACGTTGGACATGAAAGATTTTCATCTAATTAACTTTTGGAGTGGTGTGTGTGGTTGACTCATTTTCTCAACAGATTATTGATGTGGTTAAGATATGGTATGAAGTTTTAGACAAAAAGTTTATATACATTTATATTGTATTAGTTCATGATTGAATAATATAATCATGATTCAAGTTGGTGTGTAAAGAAAAACATGTCTTCTCCTATTTTCTATCACAAGATGGATGACACAAGGGCCTAAATTTTTAAGGTTAATGATCAAACCAAATCTTTTCCAAATTTACAATCCACGTAAGTGTGCTAAAGAGTTACATCTAGTATGTTAAAGAGAGTTTAAAAGCCAAGTATAAGTGTATAAAAATGGAATTGCACAAACATGCCCAAGAGGTAAAATAAGACTGCTTATAATTAATCAATAAGATCACATGGTGAGGTGATATAAATTAAAGCTTGATTTGTGTATTTATACACAACTCAAGTGAGACATCCTTCCATAGGAGTTAAATACTGCTTAAAAAAAAATGATGTGGAAGAAATATCGTTGGACAATATAATATTGCTATATGTCTATTCCAAGCATATGGTAATACACTTATGATATACTTCAATACACTTAGGATATAATTCAAAAAAGAGTAACGATATTTAATATGATGAGGGTTTCGCATATAATATTTTATAAAATAGGAATTATAGTCTTTTCAATATAATTTATCTCTATGTTACAAATGTGATGTCGTATTACTATAATTTGTTTATTTGGAGTGGATGGAAGTTAACTTCTATCTAACTTAATCAATTAAACTAAGATTTTGTAATCCTGAGTAAAATATTCTTGATTTTGCCTTTCTACCATAGAATATTTGAAACATATACCTTGACATCTATGCTAGAAGGTGTCAACACTTAGAATTGTATTTTCTTATAAAAACTTTTCAGTTTTGTTTAGTTAAGACTTTTTGACTTTTGATATATTGTTTCTATTGTTGGGTGATTATATTATAACAATTTTATAAATTCTCAAGATTTAACAAGTCTTTTGTGTGTTATGGCCATTTTGGTTTTCTTCTCTATAATATATATATATATATATATATATGTATATATATATATATATATATATGTTATTGAAGAGTAATTTTTGCAAATGGCTAGATAATGTTGCAGGCACATTACAAGGTTTTGAGCAATGCGTGAAAAAAAAAATGAACTTAATTAAAAAAAAAAAAAAACAGAGATACCTGTTACCAGAAGGTTAGAAAGAGTTTCAGGAAGGATTCCTAGGATATGTGTCGTCGTTTTCCTTTACGTTTCGAGGACTTCGGGACGAAGTCCATTGTTAAGAGGGGGTGTATGTAGTGCCCACTCTAGTTTCCTGACCTTAATATGACATTATCTTAGACACTTTATTCTTTGAGGACCTCAGATTGAGGATCTGGACACATGACACTATTATTAGCGATTGAGATATTCATGGTTGTGATGTTTATGAATGTTTTCCATTGATATTATGATAGCATGAATGGTTATGTATCTTATCTATCAGTATTCTGATGATTGCAACATTTAAATAGTTAACTTGGTCTCTATTTGAATTTATGATGAGGGTAGTAAAGAATCTGTATGCGCTCTACTAAAAGCATAATGATGATAAATTTGATGGATAGGTATATTTCTACGATGTTACGATGTTGATAGCTTAATGAATATGTATGTTTCCATTGATGATTATTGATGATGGCCATGAGGGATGTGTCCCCTATGTTACCTACTTCCTTTAGTTCAGACTTACAATGGACAATGATGTGAATGACCAGGAATTGTTAAGGATGCTATTATGATAATGACTAACATTGAGAAACCTTGTTACTGATGATTATTGAGTATGGCAGGAAACCATCAGAGGCACTCGCATATGACATGTCGATGACACCTGGTTTGATGAAAATTCATATTATTTTATCTTTTAAAGTCTAAGTAGATCTTGAAATCTGCCATATATGTTTAACTATACTCTGAGGATATGTTAATGGTTGCAGGCACAGATTAGTTGCTTGGCCGAATGACCCACATATGGGTGATGGGGTTGTACAGGTGGATGGAACTACATGGGAGGGGTGGGACAGAGTCCCTGATCTCACCCACTAGCACTCCCACCATGACTTGGGCTAGAAGGGTTGAAACACCTTCGCCTTGAAGATCACGATGCCATGAGGGCAGGTCCCAAAGTTGGGTCGCTCATGAGGACTTTACCGGGGGGCGCGCATCAAGGCGGATTCCTTGATCCCCGACACTATTAGTCTCACTATAGCATGCAACATAAGAGATGATAGTAGTCTATGAAGTTGCACTATACTTTCCCCTCGTAGTCACTGGATGCTTGAAGGGCAAGTGGTGTGGCACTCTTGGAACTTCAGGGGAATTTCTTGAAGGGCACGACCAACTTGGCACCCTTGGCATCACAAATAAAATATTAGGTGTGGCACCCTTGGAACTTCTAGGGAAGTTCTTGAAGGGCACAACCAAACTGGCACCCTTGACATCACAAATAAACTATTAGGTGTGGCACCCTTGGAACTTCTAGGGAAGTTCTTGAAGGGCACAACCAAACTTGGCACCTTGGAATCTTTAAAAATAAATAATAATAAATAAATATAAGCAAGGAATGAAAACTAGGTAAAATTACATCAAGGGTAAATGATGATTAGAAACCAATGTAATTAAATCAAAAATAAAACTTGGAATAAGCAGGATCATAGGAAGAATTAAAATAGAGTACCTTAAAAACTCTACCCTTCCCATGTTGGAAAGTACTAGGAAGATTATGTGGTTTAATTAGGAAAAAGGGGAAAGACAAACATAATTGTAAGGATAAAGATTAATCCTAAACTAATTTAAACCTAATTAAGAAAGAGGAAGGTGAATTAAAATGAGAATAATAAATTAAATTTAGAGAAATGTAGAGAAGCTCCATGTGTCAACAACCAACATAAGAATATCCATCTAGGAGATAACCTGAGTTAAATTAGGGAGTAGATTGGGAATAAAATCTTGACTCATTAATTGACTTCAAGTAATGAACACAAATTAAGGAATAACAGGGGGGAATAAAGAGACAACTAGGAGAAGAAATAGGAATCTTGTTGAGGTGAGGAAAATATTAGTTTTAAATAAAAATTTAAGTAAATAATATTGGGAGACCCTTGATGTGAGAATGACACATGGGTGGGTGAATAATCAAGCTATTGAATCATAAAAAAATAATTAATTATGCATGACATGACAAATGTCACCTATGAGGACTCCTATAAAAGAAGGGGCAAGCCATGGGAGAGGACACTTTTGGGAACCCTATTGTTGGATGGATGAGATGATGTCAGAGCAGTGATTACGAAGCTATAGTGAGTTTGGTGAGGTAGAGGATTTTAGAGAGGGGACTCTGGAGCCAAGGTGTGCTCTCCTCTACCAGCTAGTGCTTTCCTCCATTGTACAATCCCATTGCAGCTCGGGGGTCCGCGGGGAAGAAGAGTACCCAAGGAGTAGGCTGGGAGGTTAACCAGTGGGTCTTCGCATTCGGATCAAGTGCGTCATCATTCACTCACGGAGGTGACCGACTACAAGGGAATACCAGTAACAGCAGAGCAAGCGGAGTCTCGCCTCTAGTGAACGGTACACATGTATTTCATTACTATTGATCTTAGATAAACGTATGTAAATGTTATGATATGTTTTCTTGAAATGAGTGTCAGGAATGTGTGTGCTAAATAAATGTGAAATTTCAATGCGTTTCTCTTCTGGTTTATTTGCTGTTAACAAAAAAAAAAAAATTGTCTGAATCTGGTCCTTACACTGAACACCAATAGATAAGATACATAAACTATTTAATGTATATAGTCTAAATCTGGTCCTTACATCAACAAGCAAGCAAAGGAGAAGTAAAGGGCTAGCAAAGGAAGAAGGACGAAGAACAAGTGATTGGGTTATATCCCTTTCTCATCACACATGCAAAGGAAGGAGACTAGGGTTTTCGCTGTTGGGTTAGGGTTTTGTTGTTGTGTGATCAAACTTGGAGAAAATGAAAAAGGAAGGTCGAAGGAAGGCTCATTAGGTCATCCTCAAGCCCTAGAAGAAGGAGAAACTCAAATGAAGGTCTCAAGAATAATTGGAAGTCCTAAATCAGCTTACACATGTGGAAGCAGCTGTTGTTGGAGGGGACGAAATTTCAGACTTGCAATAGAAGTCAAAATTTTGTTGTTGGGGGTCGACAAAGGAATAATATCATCAAGAAGGTTGGATTAGGTCTTGGAGAGGTATTGGTCTTTGTATAGAGGTCTTGGAATTCGTTAATTGTAGAATTTATAAGAAGAGAAGATATTTGTGGATTTTTCTCTCAAGTGGAAAGGTTTTGGCCCTGGCTTGCAGCGTATATTTTTTGTTATTGTGTACTGTTGATCTTCTTGTTTTGATAGTTTGTTTGATGACAAAAATAACATAATAATACAAGAAGAAGCTAATAAGTAAGAAAAAGTAAAAATACATCACAATTAGTTATCAAACTAAATAGAAATTGTCTTATCTATTGCGTTATAGATTTCTCAACAACCTTTAGGGTTCACTATAAAAACTTAGCCTCTTGATGTTAAGGGTATGTCAATAATGTTGAAGTTGTATTCCTCTTGGGTTGGTTGTCCTATTCTTCTGATACTTAGGGTTTTGGTATTGTTATGATAGAAACCCTAGATCTTTAGGGTTTGGTAAATTAGGGTTTATGGAAAAAATCTTGTAATATTTATAGTAAGATCCTAGGAATAAAACCCTAGGTGTATATTCATCTGTATGATCGAAACCCTAGCTTGGAGAAAATTGTTGTATATCTAACTTTGATGTATTGATGTTTGTATTGATGAGAAATGCTAATGCATGAAATCCTAGATATGTATATGCAAGTATGCTAACCTAATTATTGATACTCATGTTTTAGTTTGTGAATTCTAGGGTTTGTAACAAAGCCCTAGTAGAGATTGATATTCTAGGATATGATGATATTGTTTTCATTTAGTTTTGATGATAAAATCTAGGTAGAGTTTGACATGTAATTTTAAAAGTATATTGTTGAAACCTTAGATGTATAGTAGAATTGTTATTTGATTGAATTGTTGATATCTAAGGCTTTGTGTCTCGAAGATGGAGTCTAGGGTTTATGACAAAACTTTAACAAAAAGTTGAAGTCTATAATGTAAAATGATGTGTCGCTTGCTAATTATGAACCTAACTAGGTTTAGGTGTTTGATTTCTAAAGTCTAAATGCTTCCATTATTGTAATATGATTTTGATATAGTTAACTTCATTATTTTGTATGTTTGTATTTGGTTGTACTTGCTATTAAATTTTTGCAGGTACATAATCTTCAGGATGATGAAGATGTTTGTATGATAATAATAAGCATGATGAAGGAAGTTATATGAATAATGATGATCAAGATGACCTTGATGTCGTAAGAAGGAATGAAGCCGTGAAAGGTTCTTCGATGTTATAGAAGAAGGAAGTGGTTGATCTCCCTAAGTTAAGAGGGATCCTGGATAAAAGAAAGGGTATAGGGCATATTATGACAGTGAATACCTTGAAGTAAGAAAAAATTAGTATAGATGAATGTTCATGTTTCATGAAGTTGCAAACAAAAGGCACGAGAAGATCTAAGGATGTATTTGATGCTGCTGAAGAAATGAAAGAATAAGAAAGCTTCCAACAAATTGTATATGGATAACTTGATGATTAAATTAGAATTAGAATGATTGAAGACCCTGAAGGTTTGTATTTACTTATATTTGAAAGTGTATAACTATTTAGGGTTTGTGTTTGTACAGGTAAATTTCTCAATAAAAGGGTTGAACACTTTGGAAACATGCTTGGAAAAATGAATACATTTGATTTAGTTGATAGGGAGAGATGAAGCATCTTATGGCAAGATGCTTGGGAGGACATATGGTCACCCTATCTGTTGATGCCTAGATCCCGAAGAGGAGGGTTGGTGTTGGTCATGGAGCTCTAACCTTGGATACACACTTAGATCTTTGGGTTGATGGTAGAGCTTAAAATCCTGATGGGACTTAGAGTGGCTAAAGCTTGAGTCCCCTTAGTCCCACCCACCTTGATCAGGTATCTAGTCTGCAACATTGAGTATGCTAGAACTCTTCATAGTTCATTTCATTTTGAAATCTTCCATGTACACATTGTACTCTTATATGTATGTAATTATGAATACATCCCTAGTTAAGAGGGAACGTTGAAGAATGTAACTATTTCTGGGCTTCATAATTGTACTTGTCAAAAGAAATTTTATTATTAACTAAAATGACTTATTAAAGCATGGGTTTCATGCTTGGGTCAATGTTTTCTAGGGAAAAGCATCCATTGAAGGCTTCTAGGTTTGTCTTGAGTCATTAGAATCATTATCATTTTTATTAGACCCTTCTTGGGCTTTTTTATCATGTAAAAAGAATTATTTTTGAGTAAAAAATATTTTTTGTCACCTCCACACCAAGTCGTCCCTGTCCCATGAAATTGGTCTACATTAGGGAAATTCGACCCATCAGGAAGGTTATATATAGAAAGGTAGTTCAACCTATTTGGAGGATTCACTCAACAAGTTCAATCTTCAAGGAAGAGAGGCATAAAAGAAGAGTGAAGTAGTTGGAGAAGGAAGAAATTTGCTGGGAAGACCTAATCTGAGTTTCTAGGTTATTTATCTCTCACATGTGAGAAGTTTCTGGGTAGTTGGCTAAAATTATGTCTATTACAGGTTCGAGATTCTGTTCCTAGGGGTCGGATTTCTACTGTTGGGGGGCTGAAATTCTTGACTAAATTTGTTGCAGGGGAACTGTCACTTGGAGAATTTGACAGGGATCATCTATTGAAGGGAAGGGCTAACATGGTGGTTGGAGGAGGTCTTTGTCTAGGTATAAGAAGTTTGGAAGTGTCTCATCTTGATTTGAATCTAATGAAGGAATACTTTTGACTGGGTTTTCCCCTTGTAGACTTTTTTCCTTGGTTGAGCGCCTACATCTTGTGTCTCTTGTTCTTGTGGTCTCCATATACATATAATTTGGTAATTGCTTGATGAAAGATAAACTAATTAAGAAGTAAAAGAAACCAACATAATTCAAAAGTAATTATCAAGAAAGAGGAATCAAACGCTAATTCATATAAGCATTGATTTCTCAACAAGTGTGCCACTTAACATCCTAGTGTTGATCTGTGTAGCTTGGGAGGTACTCCCACAACCCCTGGGGTACTGGGTTTTTGAGGAGTTGACACACAAAAGTGGTTTGTGGGCAGTGTACCCAAGTATTGGGTTTTGCACCCAAAGTTGTGGGCACAAAACCAAGTGAAGAAATAATTGTTATCCATTGTTTCCATAAGGGCACCCTTAATGGAGCAAGGGGAACCTAAGGAAACCATGGATTGTTTTGATCAAATGAAAGACATTTATTTTCTAATGTTAGTTGGGGTTTCACAAAGAAAACTCAAGTCGACTTAGGTTTATGTCATGACCTTTGAGGGCTAACATTTATCCTCATAAAACACTATAAGAAGGAAGAGATGAAGCTCATTTGATTATACCACAAGAGCATTTCATCATAAGGAGACTTCTGAAGGAGTCATAGACCTCAATGAATTCGAGCTAAGAGGAAGGAAGTCAAATGGATGGTTTCTCTTTTCTTAAGTTCCGGCATATTGAATTCATGTGAGGTTGTTCGTGAGGTTTTGGGCACATGTTTTCTATGGCATCTTTGTGCACAGAGCATAACACTTTCTGAAGATGTAGAGAAGGCTGAGACCCTATTTTATGCTAGAAAGGAGGTTGCAAGTCTTGTGGCAAGGCTAGTATAAAGGGTTGAGGTTTTGCACAGGAGTTTAGGGCCAAAAAAGAAGTGACCGCGGGCTTAAAAGTGACTTAGGTAACCCTAGTTGTGGGGGTCGTAAAGATCTGGTAATCAAGCCAAAAACTTTAGTCAAAAGTGTGACCAAGATCGTGGAGCTTGTGAGGGTATGGCATGTCTCTAAGGGGGTATGTTGAGTGGTTTTATGTTGATGAATTTGCTATGTTGGCAAGGTTTATCCTTAATATTTTAGGACAGTAGTTTATGTGACCTAGTTAAGGCCTCTTCTATGCAAGACAACCAAGTTAAAGATAGCACATAGGTTTGGTTATATATATTTGTTGAATGCATGGAATAAAGGATGTCGAGTCATCCAAGCTATAGATCTGTTGACTATGTTAAGGCTGCAGTGCCTCAAGGTATGAGAACTATTTTTTGGTGTATTAGGCTAAGGCTAATTCTCAAAGTATTGAAAAGAAGTGTGGATAACAGGAATTTCATGAAATGAAGAAGTTTTTCATGACAAGAAGTGTTTGAAGTATGTCCTATGTGGAGATTTAGGATAAAGTTTCGAATCCTAAGAACAAGGTTCTTTCTAAATTGTTAGTGGTTGGTATAAAACACTAAGGACAATAGATATTGGAGTTTAATCATTGTTGTGTGGGTAGATGAGTGGATGTCCTAAGTACATTCAATGAGGAGGTTTTTCAGTGTTGTGTGGGATGTTTATAATGCCCTAAATTGTGTGAAAAATGAGCAGACTTGTCACTGTGTAAGGGCAACCCTAGAAGACCCTATGAACAATATATTTTGGAGTAGCAGAAGCATTGTTGGAGGGAAAATTGTAAAGCCATAAGTTTTTTTGTACTATGAGCAATAAGGAGATGGTAAGTGGGTAGATCCTTGAAGCCCTAGTTCAGTGATTTGATGTGTGAAAAATCAATGATATGAGGGTTGAGTATGAAGACCCTAAGAGCAGAGGTAATGGAGCAACCTTGTCTTTGCTAAAGGGCATATTTGTTTGAAGACCCTAAGAGTTGGCTACCTTGGAGCAGTGGGAGTGATTGATAGAGGTAGTTTGAGCAGTTGAAGATGCAAGCAATTCTGGAGCATCAAAAGAGGTAGCAAAGGACTTGTCGGATGTGTTCAAGGTACGTGGGCTAAAAGGGCTGGTGTGAACATTCCTTCAACAAGAAGGTCAAGTGTACTTTGTTCAAGGAAAGATTGGTGGTCATAAGTTGTTGACTCCAAGCCCTAGTTTTCCTTATATCAAGGTTAATTGTAAGGGACATGATTCCTGGTACAGGAAACTATGTTTGTTGTATTAAAGTTTGTAATATAACAAGTTTTGGGTTAAATTGTTTTGTGCACTATATTGATTAACTGTTGTATATTTTCTATTGTGCAAAGTGCTAGTGTTGTTGTATTTCATTGTGTTTATGATAGTGTTCTTAGATAGAGACTTGTAGCTAAAGTGTTGTGGAAAAATCAACAACTAATTCATAATGTTTTATTCTAAGAATAATTATATACTAATTGAATAAGATTATCAATGTTGTCAAGCTTCACAAATAACATTTCCTTTGTTGCGTGTTCATTTTTTAGTTTCTAAGCTTTAATGGAATATGTTTAAAAAGTAAATAATGTTTTCTTAATTTACAACATGCTCTACAACTAAGATTTGATCGTAACTACAATTGCACTCTCGACAGCCATGGTGGAAAAGACAGAATGTTCAAAGGCAAAAGAAATCCTAGAAATATTTTTCCACTTGTGATTTAGATTGGAAGATGGTGCCTTATTTTCATGTGATGAAAGAATCAACGATAATAATTTGGTACTTTTGCTGCGTTCGAGTAGCTAGGCAAAGTTGTTTCCCAAAAATTCATCTTTTTCCAAGGGAAAGAAGATAATCTTATAGTTATTGCCTTTGAGTTTGAGGGTTTTCTAGGCTTGTAGGCAATTAGCCATCTTCTTGTTACCACCCAAACTAGCAAGGGTACTAGGATGGGATCCTAAAGGGACAACTATTAGGTCAAGGGTAACAATGGAGCAATATTCCACTGTCACATCAGCTAAAGATCCCTACTCTTTACATACTTTCTCCAATGGGATAAGACCTAGTAATAGAGGGAATCACTAGAAGGATGAATCAATGAAGAGATAGGGAGTGATTCCTAAGGTCTATTCGTAAGAGAGGCTCACTTTCATGGTTTATTTGCTCGAGAAGAAAGGTGTAAGGCTCTCTAAGAAGGGAGAAGGGGATTTCAAGGGCTAGGGTTTGCAAATAAGACTTATGAAGGAGGGACCTAGTCCTAGAAACCCTTGTGAAAACTTGGTTCCAAAATGGTCTTTGTGAAATTATCTTCAAAAAGTTGCGGGACCAAGTGGAAGAGAATAGGATCAATGGACAAATATTCTTGGAATGGAATGCAATGATCTAGATGAGGTTACTAGAGAAGAGAAACCTAGGGCAAGAAATGGTCCTCGTGTTGGGGCTTGCAATATCTCGAGATACCACCATCCGATTTTCTTCAAATTTGGAGGGCCTCTATAGAAAACACCCGTGTAGTTGTGGACCAAAAATCAAAATGTTTGGATCGCTAGATTATGAGATAATTGATGCCCTAGGTGACCTATGTAGGCTAGGCCTAGAGAGAAAGAGAGAAAGGTGAGAAAAATATGGTTTTAGGTGATCACCTATGGAGGATTAGTGCATAATCCTTTGGGAGAAATGGAGTCAAGATTATTCCAATGCTTTGAGTGGTTTCATTTGGTTAAGGAGGCCTTTAGAAAAATTTTGCATGGCAATTAGAGCATGGGACAATTGCTTCAAGGTCTTTATACTTCGATATCAAATATGTGATGATTTATCGAGATAAAATTTTAAAAAAGTATCTCTAGGAATATTCACTTATTCAAACATGGCCCATGGCATGATACAATGCTAATAAAAGACAAATTTCCACCATTTCACACAAGAAAAGTAGCAAATTTCAGCGTAGTATAGCGAAATTCCCCAGAAACATGCATGTGACATAAGAGAAAGCAAAAATAGAATTAAAAGATCACTTACATGTGAGAACAAGTATATTTAATCATCATCATATGCCAATATAGAAGCTCCAAGACAAAAATTAAGAGATCCAAATGTCAAAATTCATCCATCCATCTAATATCATCATCCAAAAAGAATAGCGAAAATCTCACAAGAGAGAATGATCCAATCCAAGTGATGATGAGAGAATGAATCAACTCATCATCTATTTATACAATGTCTAATGAGTTCGATTTAGCTTATTTTGGCCTAATTTAGCCCCTAGAATAAAATAATGTGCAAAATAACAAGTATTTTGGTTCAATAACAAAGGAATAAGCCTCTCAAGAGGGTCCAAATGATCAATAACATGTGTTGTTGAGCCTTAAAGGAGGCCTAATGAAGTCCATAGGTGCCATAATGTGAAATAGGACTCCAAAAATAGTAGACAAGGGATTAGCCCCTTGTTCTCCAAGTAATAAACTTGTGTTGCTCCCAAATGGACGTGGTGGCACACAAACATCCTCATGGGTCTCCAAACAGATTGAAGATGCATTTAGACCATATATAAGGGCTAAGATGATGATATAAGTGATGCCACATCATCATATATATTCTAGACCATCTGCAAGTGTATAATGCAACTGTGGAGATGGTTGAGCATCGTGAACCAAGTGCATCTTCTTTGTCTAATAAGTGAACCACGAGAAATCTCCGAACGACTATGGAGATCTATGGAATGATATCTACTATTGTGGAGGCACATGGCTCTCTACACACACCTTACATGTGCCAATGTATCCCTCTAGAGGGTTAGGACCCCATATAGGGAGACCAAACCCAAAATGGAGACCATTTGTAATCTTGTAAAAGATCCAATGCATCATTTTGCCCTCAAGTACACCAAGTCATTAAAGAAATCAGGTAAAAGAGTTTACAAATCATGGAAAATAGGTGGGCACTTCATAATGGCATGCCCTTCCACAGTTGGATTTGGCATGTGAAAATGTCTCCACGCTTAATGGGGGGTTAACCAAGCACCCTATTAGGTGGTTTCTGCTTCTAAAGGGAGTGGTATGTCCATGGTACATCCTTCAAATGGTGGTGGCATGTGATAAAGTGATGGAATGGGGTAGGGGATTATTAATTTTAGATAAAAATGGTATGTTCTATGCTTAGCACAATTTACTTCAATGTTCCTTTAGTAGCCCAATGAAAATTTCAAATAATTTCAAGTAGAAATCACATTAACCATTAATCATATTAATAGTAAATGCAAATAGAACATAACAACATATGCAAAAGACAAGCCAAGACAAGAGGACACCGGATTTAGCAAATGTCAGGAAAAAACCCCAATGTGGGGAAAACTATTTGATCAAATCTTCTTATTATTATTCAATAGTTCAACACAGAGAGAGAGTACAAAATTCAAATAGATTAGCCAAATACAAATTCAAATCATTCCTATCAAATTCTGCAGTCAAACTTCAGCCCTAACTAGAAAGTCAACAATGGTCAAAACAACAACAAATATTTCTTGAAGCAGCTCGGTCTTCCTTGGTCAAACTCGGCCTGATCAGGAGGTCAACTTTAGCCCAAAATAGTTTGGTCAAAGAAGATAAAATTTGTTGTAATTTTCAACAGCCAAATAGCAGTTGACCCTAAAGTCAACGCTGGTCAACTAGCCCATAACTCCTCAATTTCTGTGCCTAGAAATACGAGCTAAGGAGATCGAACTTTTGCCTTCAAAACCGCAGTCAAACTTGGTCAATAAGGCATTGGTCAACGCTAGTCAAACTTGTTCTAAAACTCAGAATTTTTTCTCTGCAATTAGCCCAGAAAACGCGTCCTTCAACCACACGTGTGAGAGAGAAAAAAAGATCCTTAAGCTGTACAAACCAATTTGTTGAAGAGAGAGAAGAATTTTTGAGTGATTGATGTCCAAGTGAAGAGAAAGATATATTCTATTTATATACTTTGATGTGGGTGAAGAGACACATCTATTGGGCCTCTTGAGCCTACATTAATCTGAGGCCGACCTTAACAATTTGTAAATGTGAGAGAATAAATTCAAAATCACACTTCTGCTTATCTGAATGAGATGATTTTTATACCAAACTTGGACCTCTCAAAAAGAGAAATCCAATGCAATAGTCATCTCCATCATTTGAGTTGTCCCAAGGTGGAATTTGGCCCTAGTTATCAATTTTAACACTCCCTCTCAACTAGGGAGAATTCACCTGCCAATCCATTTGTCATTATTATGTCATCCTGCCATCATGTACCATCTCTGTCATCATTGCTCTGTTGAACCATGAAGAAATAATGAAGAAGAAGTGATCGAGAGTGAGTCACAAGACCTTACCACTCTCCACTGACAAAACTCAGTCTTTGATCCTAGATCAAGTTATTGAACACCATGCATCCTATTCATAGAGAGTACGGAAGTACACGATGCGTCCATCGGTAGTGCTATGGTCCCTAACCATTTTTCCCAAATTATTGGCCAGATGAGAGGTACTTCCCATGGGTCCTGAACTTCATGGGTAGGATGTATGTTGGGGCATCGACAGGAGAAGGTGAACCACTCATCCTACTCATATGCCATAGGAGAAGGTGAACCACTCATCCTATGCATATGCCAATCATAGGTGAAGGTGAACCACTCACCCTACACACATGTCAACCATCATGGGGTATCACATGCGAGGGTGAACCATGCACCCTATGGTTGCTCATAGATCCAAGAAGTACCCCAAGCCCCCAGGAGCTCCCAGGGCTCATTTTCCAACTCATGCAGGACCCTCATAGGAGGGTCTTTCCATGACTCCAAGTCTCTTTCAGAAGGATAAGAATTTGACCTTCCCCAAGGGCTTTGTGAGAATATCTGTGACCTGCTCATCCATCTTGATGTGTTGGAGCCTTATTGCTCCCCGTTGTACCATATACCGAATAAAATGGTACCTGATATCAATGTGCTTGGAGTGGCTATGGAACACTGGATTCTCTGAAAGGTGAATCCCACTCAGGTTGTCGTAGAACACAGTAGTATCAAACACATTCTCAAATAGATCACTAAAGATCTTCCTCAACCAAAAAGCTTCACAACATGCCATACTCGTAGAAATGTATTCGGCCTTGGTGGTACTTAAAGAAATTGATTTTTGCTTCCTGTTCATCCAAGATAGTGAAGTAGACCCCAAAGAGAAGCAACACCCAGACGTGCTTTTACAATCCACCACACTGCCAACCCAGTCAACATTTGTATATCCATGTAGCCTCAAATTCCTGGCAGTGTATCTTAGTCCATAGTGGATTGTGCCCTGGAGATATCTCAAGAGATTCTTAGCAGCAATCCAATGAATGTGATGAGGCTCAACCATAAATTGACTCAACATGTTCACAATGAAGCATATGTCAGGACGGGAGTTAACCAAGAACATCAGGGCACCAACAAGTTGACAATACTCAGAAGTATTTGCCAATGCAGGCCCAACAACAATTCCACATAGCTTCTTGAAGTTGAGTTCCATTTGAGTAGACAGACTTGCATTCCACCATCCCACATCTCTCGAGTAGCTTCACAATGTATTTTTCTTGAGAAAGGAAAATCTCAGCTGGAGTTTTCTAGAACTCCAAGCCTAGGAAGTAGTGCATCAAACCTAGCTCCTTCATCTCGAATTCAAAATCCAACTCCCTCTTGCATTGATAAATGAGAGGGTCTGCACCTGTCAGAAAAATATCATCCATAAAAAGGACCAAAATGAGAGGCATGTCCTTTTCAACCTTGAAGCATAGGTTCAGGTTAGCTTCAGTCCTTGTAAAACCCAACTTCATAAGATATCTATCAATCCTCTCATACCAAGCCCTAGGGGCTTGCTTCAACCCATAGAGTGATTTCTTCAACCTGCATGCATGTTTCTTTCAGTCTTGAACTCCGAACCCCTTTGGTTGTTCTACATAGACTTCATCCTTAAATGAGCCATGCATGAAAGCAGTTTTGACATCCATTTGGTGTAGGCTCCATCCTTGAGAGGTAGCAAGGGCTATGATCAAACAGATAGTGGTATACCGGGAAATAGATGCAAATATTTCATCATAGTCCACTCCTTCCTTTTGAGGGAAGCCTCAAGCGTGGCCTTAAAATTTTCAACACTCCCATCAGCTCCATGTTTGATTTTGTAAAGCCATTTTGAAGTCATCACTCACTTGTCCTTGGGTTTAGGAACTACATCCCAAACATCATTCTTCATGATCGGCTCATCACATCCTTACAAACTTGGTGCTTCATGACTTCTTCAAATGTACATTGCTCATATTGTACTATGGTACTCATGGCAACTAAATACCCTTGGTACTTGTTCAGCTCCTTTCTTTCACGAAATGTCCCCCTTGGTGCAATATGTCTCTCGGCATCTTCAAGATTATCTTTAAGCCACAATGATCCTTTTCTTGATGTAGAGGGCTCACTAGGAGGTGGATCAATAATATTTATTGGACCTTCAACATCGAGCATCGAATCATCTGTTGGAGATTCATCCTTCTTTCCTACATCATCATCATTGTCCCTTTTAGGGCTAGGAAGATCTCAGAGTTTCCCAAGGGAAGAATCTTCATCGAAAGTGACATCATGACTTATTTTCACTTCTCTTTGACCAGGTACATAAGTTTTATATGCCTCTGAAGTTTCACTATAGCCCATAAACGTTCCTTTCTTCCCAGATGCATCAGCTTGTTTCTTTTCTCTTTCAGCACATGAAAATGTATGGGACAACCAAAAATTCTAAATGAGAAACATTAGGTTTCTTACTAGTTAAAACTTCTTCAGGTGTCTTGAAGTCCAATGCTTGATGTGGGCATATATTTTGAACATACACAGCGATGTTAGCAGATTCTCCCCATAAGAACTTCGGTAGGCCTTGGTCATGAAGCATGGCACAGGGGCCTTCTATGATAGTTCGATTCTTCCTTTCGGCAACACCATTTTTCTCAGGAGTATATGCAGTAGTGGTATCCCTCTTAATGCCAACTTCTCTACAATAATCATTGAATTCATTTGACTCATATTCAGTTCCATTATCGATCCTCAATATTTTGATCTTCTTCCCTGTTTGATTCTCAACCAAGGATTTGAAAGAGCGGAACCATTTGAACACTTGGCCCTTCTTCTTTAAGAAATAGATCCATGTTTCACAAGAGAAACCATCCACAAAAATTACATAGTACAAATATCCTCCCAAAGATGTTACGGGCAACATACCTGATAGATCAAAATGGATCAATTTAAGAATATCAGTATTTTGAATTTCACTTGAGGGGAATGGTCCCCTTGTATGTTTTCTAGTTGCACAACCCTGACAAACTCCTTCATGATCTATGTTGAATTTGGGCATACCTGTGACCATCTTCCTTACATCAAGTAAGGCTTTGTAATGAAGGTGAGAAAATCTTTGGTGCCATAATTCAGATTGAAGAGAAGTATTGCAATTCATTGCTCCCAACAGACTTCCTCCAACCTGATAGAGACCTTCAACCTTAAATCCAAGTCTAAATGCATATTTCAGGCTCCTTTGCCAAACATGAACCTTCGCATCAACGAATGTCACCTTGAAACCTTTATCTTCCATCGCATAAATAGAGACCAAGTTCTTTTTCAGATCAGGTACATACAACACTTATTGTAAATGAAGGGTTTGACCTTGATTTAAGTGAAGAGTGGCAGTCTGATTTCCTTTCACGGGATAAGTGGCATTATCCCCAAGTATAATCTCCATATTTGTCTTCTTTTCAACTAAGTTTGAGAGGGCCTCCTTGTACCCAGTGAAGTGCCTTGAGTCAAAAGAGTCAAAGTCCTATTTGGACTTATTGTAAAGAAAAAGGAAAAAGAATTTTTAAATATGTAATTTTGGGTCAGAAACCCCTCTAGGTGCCAAGTTGGCCTACATGGAAATTTGGCACTACTCGAATGGACATGCCTATTGGCACCCCCCTTGGACAGTGTAAATAGAAAGAATATGGAGTTCATTTTGGACACATGCATTTGATGGATTGTGATTTTAAATATTTTAGAGAGGGTAGAGAAGAAGTGGAGGGATGAAGTCTGAAAGAGAGGATTTCTTCTTGAGCTTGAATTTGTGGAATTTTTTCCTTGGTATATATTTTGTTGATGGTATCTTGATGATGGATCTACTGGAAGGAAAGAAGGTCTGACTTAGCATCTAGAGGTGGAATTTTTTTGTGGTGATGGGTCTTGGATATCTCAATTTTGATCTGATTCTATAAGAAGAGAATTTTTTTGGGTTTTTCCCTAGCTTGGATCCTATATCTTGTGTTCTTTTGTTTTTGTGATCTTCTTGTTTATGTTATAGTAATTGTTTGATGAAAGAATCAAAATGAAAATTAATGAGAAACCAACTAAATTCACAAGCAATTACTATGGAAAAAGGAAATCTAAAATAATCTATAGTTCCTCCCAATTTCCAACATCTTTGTAGCAGACTTTGTCTTGGTCTTGGTCTTAGATATCTCATTTTGATTTGAGACTATAAGAGAAGGATTGTTGGGTGTTACCCTTGTGGGATTTTCCCTAGCTAGAAGCCTAATTTTGGTGTCTCTTGTCTCATTATGGTCTTTATATTTTGTACATTTGTATAATTGTTTGATGAAGAAGGCACAACAATTAATAAAATCACAACTAACATTCACAAATAATTATCAAGAAGAGAAGTCAAGCATTAATCTACATTGCACTTTAATCCTCAACACCTCTTAGTATCTTCAACAATTGGTATCAGAGCAAGTTCCTTCAGACTCAACCTTATAACAAGAAGATAAACCTTAGAAAAAAAGATAGCAAATTCAAGAAGGCATGACTTCAAACCCTTGCAAGAAGTCTCCTCCATAGTCATGAATACATAACCTTTTAAAGAACATGAAGACAATCGGATGAGACAATCAAATCTAGAAGAAGGTTACCCATTGATTTGAAGAAAAATTTGTGATTGCTCAAGAACAAATAGTCAATGTTAGAAAAGAAAATATAAGGCTTAAAGAATAGTTGCAAATCCTTAAAGAGAAGAGTCATAATATCGATGAAACAAAAGTTGTCCTCCTGAGATCTTAAGCAAAGGAAGCGGAAAAGAGAGAATAAATGTTGTAAAGTTAGTTGTGTTGATAAATCTAGGACATAGCAATAAATGATTTCTCTGAGAGATAACTGCTTGTGAATTTTTTTTTATTGTTAGATCATATTCTTCTCTTTTGATTATTATTGTGTTCTTCTTTTATCAAACATTTACCAGTGCATAAACAATAAAGAGACAAGAGACACAGAATGTAGGTTATCTTCCAGGGCAAAAACCTCTCATGCTTGAGAGGAAAACCTGCACAAAATTATTCTTCTTATGGAGAGTATAATGGACGAATACTAAGACCAAGACACAAATTCACTTTCACTAATTCTCTTTTCTACCTAATTCAACACTTGATTCACTGCTTGTCCTCTCTATGCTTCGATGATACTTCAGATTTTTGGTCCTTTGTTTTAGCACTACACTTCTGACCTTTTTCATGAATTTGGTTGTCCTAAAGGTCTGCAATATTTTTGGCCTTTCCTACAACAAAATATCCTTCTCACTTTCGCACGTGTGTCTGTTGGAAATACTGAGAGGGGGGTGAATCAATATTCCTTAGCAATTAGCACTTTTAAATCTTTTTAGAGCATTAGTTAATCTTCAATTATTATTAATGTTTTTGCAGTAATAACAGTAAATAAAAGAACAACGCAGGAAAAAGAATTTTAGGTGGAAAAACCCTCCGGGTCAAAAACCACCGAACGCTTTTCTAATAAATTCTTTAATCTTCAGCCCCAACTGAAATGAAAGCAACAACTTCCTAGAATTCTAGAAAAGATTCTTCTCCAACTCCCACTAAAAGGATGCCCCAACGCCCTGGTTTCTTTAGTAATCAACTAAATGGATGCCCCAACACCCTAGTGAGCCACAACTTTCCTTAGCACCACCCTACCACTCTAAAGTGTTCACAGGCCCCAACCTATAGGCGACTTCATACACCTACCTTACACCTCCCTACCACCCTATAATGACTGAAATAAGACAATACTGTGGATTCCCAAACCAGGGACAACAATCCATGATACAATAAGATGTACAATGATTTTTGTGTACTTGAAAAAATACCCAATCACTCTATGACCTGCAACCCAACCATGACATCATCCCAACAGTGAATCCTATACCTCCCAACACTACCTCTTCGACTCTAGGCAGAATGACTCTTTCACAAATGACTCTTTTACAATCTTTACAATGATGACTCTTTTACAAATGACTCTTTTACAATTTTACAATGATGACTCTTTTACAATGATGACTCTTTTATAAATGACTCTTTTACATATTTACAATAATGACTCTTGGCCTTAAAAATACTTCATGATATCTGAATCATTGTCATGTCTTCAAGGATGTCCCACTGAAATGCTTCCTTTGATTTGATACTTCTTCTCTTGAATTCTTGCTTGATGTTGTACTTGAATCTTCTTCTACTTGCATGCAAAATTTGTCCGAAGAAACCAGTCCCAAAACAAAACAAAATACCCTTCAACTTACCTCTGCCTGCAAAACACATGTAAATGCATAATAATGAATAAATATAAATTAAAAATTACAATGAGTACCTGAAGTGTTCTTGTCACTTTTATTGTTGACTTGTTGCAGTAGTAGACAAAGAATCCCACTCTTGATATAGGCCTGGACTCTCTGCAAGACTATATCCAAAACTGACCTAAAGATATATACAATAAAAACTAATGATAGGCCCTAGACTTATGATGGACCAAGTTCTAAATACAACAACAGAGACCATTCTATCAACTATGACAAGACAAGTGACATGAACTTAAAACATCATATATATTTAGAAAACTTGGCGTAGCATCAAGAATATGTAGCATACAATGTGTAGTATCAATAATGAGACATCGAAAAAATTAATTGTGACATATAGAGACATAGAGATATAACTGAGACACTATATATACTTATGTTGTCCTGCAAAAACATATGTCAAAGATGATACTCAAAATTCAAATGTAAACGCTAATCATACATACCTTTTTGTAGGAGACTTACCCTTGATTTTTTATGTGTGGTCCTTACTGCAGTAATCCTTGAATGCATACTTTTTCTTGCCTTCTAGGAGCTCAATATTGAATCTGTTGTATCTATGTAATTTCAGATTTCCAGGGTCTGAAATTTCGTCTTATGATAGCCCTCTGAGTTCTCTTTCTAACTCGATAGGTGTGATCAAGATTGGATTCTTCAAGAAACATTTATGCCCAATATCCCACGATGACTTGATTATAGCGTAGTTCAGTAGAGCGAACTTGTACGAAGTGCCACATGTCACTATTGTGACGTTCAACCCTAAAAACAATACCCAACAAACTAAATTCCCTCCTCTTTTTGTCACTATTTATGAAATTGGAATCCATTGCTCAAAGAGAATGTTATGACGATTTTCCCAACATCTCCTGTTTGACGTGGAATTCGGGAGCCTGCAAAAATCCTAACTTCCTCAGATCATATCACCGAAAATATAGCGAAACAAGCTCTGAAATTCGGTCACAAGTTTCGTCAAGATTTCGGCCCAAATGGGTTTTAATTTCAGACTCTGAAGCTTCACCGAAACAATTTATAGCGAAAATTCCACGATGACCTGTTTGAAGCCACAAAATCCCTACTATAGGAGAATATGAGGCTCACTATTTATATGAATGTCTTGATTTGGGAGGGTCATCAACAAGTGAACGTTGGAGGGATTTTAGGAGCAAAAGAATATTATTAATTATTGACTATTCAATGACCAAAACCAATTATGAGTGCCATGCCACAACCCCATATGGTTTTAGCCCACTAACTGGGGTTACTAACTTCAAACATGAATATCTCTCAAACCGTGAAGAATTATGTGGCATGCTAGATATCAATGGAAACATCTCGATGAGTAGAATCCATCTAGAAGATTCTTGACTCAAAATAGAGTAAGTTGTCAAGTCAAAATTCCCACGCAAGATCTGGGTAGCCCTGGTGTTGCTTGGGTTGACATCAATAACAACCACTGATCAACAATCTCCCCCTTTGGAATTGATGGAAACACAAGTACTCCCCCTGCGATCATGGAACCTCTTACTACTGCATTCTCTCCCCCTTTGTCATCAATGGCAAAGGGTAACTCCCCCTGACAAATTGTCATTTTGCGAACCTATACACACCTCCACTCCCCCTTTCTACTTAGTTAGATAAGAGAAATATTCTAATGAGAACTTGGGAGAAGCCCAAGCTTTTGGCGAAGATACTCATATGCTTCACGAGGTAATGGTTTGGTAAATATGTCAACAATTATTTCCTTTGTGCCAACATATTCAAGCTCGATATTCTTTTCAGCGAACTGCTCTCTAACGAAATGATATTTGATCGGAATGTGCTTTGTTTTGGAATGCATCACAGGATTTTGGAGATACTGATGGCACTGGTGTTATCACAGAATATGGGAATAGGCTCATCAAACTTAACTTGAAGATCTTGCAAGGTTTGCTTCATCGAGATAACTTGAGTACAATAAGTTGTTTCCATGACGTATTCTGCTTCCATCATGGATAATGACATTGAAGACTGCTTTTTACTTAACCATGAGATAAGGCAACCACCTAGGTAGAACGTTGCTCCATTGGTACTCTTACGATCATCAACATTTCCTGCCCAATATGCATCTGTATAAGATTGGATGACCAGATCATTTCTTTTGAGATACCATAGACCATATTCCATTGTGCCCTTAAGATATCGAAGAATTCTTTTTACGGCAATGATATGAGATTATTTTGGTGCTGCTTGGAATCGTGCTTCTTATCCAATTGCCTGCATCACATCTGGCCAGGAGACTATCACATATAAGAGACTTCCAATCATGGATCTATACAACCTTTGGTCCACATCTGTTGATGAATCTTCTTGTAACCTGTTATCATGGGGGTAAGGATAGGCTTGCAATCTTCCATCTTGAATTTCTTGAGCATTTCCTTGATGTACTTGATTTGATATATGAATATTCCTTTATCTTGCTGAGATATCTCGATAATCGTTAGATTGTCTTGATCCACTTTCACATAGAGATTGCTTGTCAGTGCTTCCTTTCTTGAATCTGTAATACTTCAACTATTCTTCTCCCCCTGAACATGTAATGAAACTGCCATCTTGTTCAAACTACCTGCCTGTCAATCGTACACTTGTGCCATATGTTGTTGCATAGACTCCTCATATTCAAATTTCTAGGAGTCGATAAGCTGAATTGTTCATAATAGTGTGTCATTTAACGAACTGTCTTGACTCGAGTCATTAATTGAAGCAGTTGTTGATTCCTCACAATCTGTTACGAATCGTGAAAGCATAACTATTGGGACCTTATTTCCTTCTTGCTTTTCTTGCTCATCTTGTACTTGTTCATCATGTACCTATTTTCCTTTCCAAACCTTCTTATTATCGTTGTCAAGCTTTTCGTTCATGGTTGATTCCATCTTGTACCTGCAGATACGAGCTATGTGTCCATAGTTATGACATTTGTAACATTCGATGTTATTCATAGAAGATTACGTTTGGTGTCTATATCGTGATCCTGCAAATTTGCTTCTAGGTTTTTGCCGATAATAGTTGTACTTGTTTGGAATTTCACAATCCCTAGCCATATGTCCAAAATTGTTACATTTGTAACATTCGACATCATCTCACAAATGATCAAATTTGTTGATATTATGCTGAGTTATGGAATATCCATTTTTGAAGGATCTCCTGGAATTATATTCATTCCAGGCATACATGCGACATTTTGTAGCTCTATGTCCAAAATTTCCACATGAATAACAATGACCATAAAATATAGGTTGGTACCTGGGAGGAAATATTCTTCGAGGAATTGTCTTCCAAGGTTCTTCCTGCGAGTCTTGATCTCTTGATTTAGCTTAGAGATTTATTTGCTTGGTAGATTTTTCATATCCATCTTCTTTAATTGTCATAGAAGGACTCAAATTCTTTTCAAATTTTCTTTGGAACCAAGACCAATCTTGTCACTGTATGATCGTTGGTTGTTGATGAGTTCTGTTAGCACTTGAAATTTCACCTCAGGCTGAGAAAGGTAAACCTCAAGGCAACATCAAACCATTTAGCCTCGTAGCTAGCCCTACGGGGCAGGAGAAGGCTCTCTCCGGTCTATCTCGTAAAATCTTCAATAGATGAGATGACCAATAAGGTAACACTGATATTAGGCTAGTAAACTGATAAAAGAGTTTGATTTGGGGTTTTTTGGGTTTTTGGTGGCAAGTTGAGGAGAGGGCAATTTTGGGTGTGGGGATTGGACACAGTTTCTGCAGGGGGTTCCTTGGGGCGAGGTAGGAGACAGTGTTGATGCCTTTGGTTGAGGTGGACGGTCAGGAATGAAAGGTGAAGAGCTAAAGAGAGCAAACCATAACTTTGAATTCTCTTTAGACAGTAGAAAACATTGAAATTAAACAAACTTAAAAGCAGAGCATGGCAAGCATGAATTCTTACTTTAACACTTCATTTGTTTAATGTGCAGAAGTAAAAGAAAGGAAATGAGTCACATAACAAGCTTACAAGTACATTGAGAAACACACCATCAACACATGAGTCCACAAGTATCCCAAAGAGGACTGCAAAACCCTGGTCTTCCTTAGCCAAAAATTGCAGAGATACAGTGAATAATACAATGATAGTTTCTCCCTCAAGAGTCCAACCATGAAAATGAGCAAGAAAGTACATAATATAGATGATCTAACCTCTTTCCCTGCCTCCATGGGTCGAGCTCACTATCCTAGGAGCTGTTTCAACCACTTCTAAACTAAGCACTACAAACTAGGCAGTGAAAACAACTTGCCTCTATAAGCTAGGAAACCAATTCATTCATTTAATATTTACCATTTTCATGAATGAATCTTCTAAAAGTGTTACATAAGAGTAAAAGTGTCTTACAAGTACAATAATTACATCAAAGAGAATCATAATTCACCCCAAAAAGTCAAACTGGGTCAAACTGCGTTTTTCTGAGCTGTACAGTGCATTTTGGAAAAATCTGCCTGACGGGTCGTGCGCCCCTGCCTGACGGGTCGCGCGCCTTTGGCACCACTTTTGGGGCACTTTCAGGTGTCCAAATTGAGCAAGAGTAGGCTTGTTGGAAAGGTCTGTGAGTCTACTTTCCAACCCAACTGGAATTTTTGAATTTGGAGTTCATTTGCCCTGTCAAAAATCAAATCTCCCAAGACTGCTTTCTGCAATTCAAAAAAGTGGCAGAAAGTCATTTTTTGCTAGTTTTTTGACTTTCTGGAGGCCCAAAACTTCACCAAATCTCAAGTCCATCCATGAGCATGTGTAACTTTGCATGAAAAATCTGGAAATGCTGAGTTTTTGTCAAATGGAGTTGCCATGATGAAGGGTCGCGCGGGGGGTGAGACCCGTTAATGGAGAAAACCTGTAAATGGCACAAAAAATTCACAAATGACAAAATTTTCTCCAAATTTCTTGAAATTTGGGCTGGGAGTCCCCAATCAAGTACCATGCTCAGTCAAATAGGCTTTGACCAAAATTTGGAGTGGATCGGGCCTTTTCCGTCGTTTTAGTGCCTTGGCCAACCTCCTTGGATCCGGCGATTGTAATTTTGACATTTCTCTAAAACCATGACACCTGTGCAAAAAGTGAAGGAGGTTTTTCTTCTTTGGCATATTGTGGACAAAAACCTCTCTAAGTTTTCCAAAATTAATCTTTGATTGCTCTGGAACATCATTTGAGTGCGACTTGTCCCGATGTGTGAAACAAGGAATTTTGTCGAAATGGAGCGAAATGAAGGGGATAGGGGGCTTCTAAATTCTTGGGGAAATTTTTGGGAGTGGGGAGGGATGTTAGGAAGTAGGGGAAAGTGGAATCTCAGAGATTGAATGAGGGGAAGGGGTCCAAAAGGGCAAAACACAGGCCAAACCTAGAAAATTGCCAGGTTGTAGCTAGAAACTAGGGTTTGTACAAAAATGAGGAATTTGGTGGATCTAAGGGATGGGAAGTGTTTGATAAGGTACTTTAAGGATAGGGGAAGGTGTATGAACATCAGGATACAAGTTTTGCCAATGATTTGACCGTCCAAGAGAAATTGCCTTCAAAACCCTAAGAGAGAGAAATGACCTTGCCAAGGCACAATTGAAGCATGAACAAGGTGTACAATGACTCATTAGACACTGAGATGATAATGAAAACCCTATGAATGATGATAAACTCAGCTGAATAATGACATGGACCGACATTTTGACAACTTTAGAAGGAGTTAAAGCAAACCCTAGACCTAATGCCTAGTGACCAAATTTTGCTTGAAAACCCTTTGAAATGACAAAATTTGACCTTGACAATTTAAAATCAATTTGTAAGAGCATATTTGATCACTGGAGGAAGGCTGGAAAGACTGACACTAACATTGGCTCCAATGGGGATGGTAGCTCCTTGGAGGTGCCAAGAACCTTAGACCTTTGGGGAGCAGACCAGTGCTTTTGACCATTGGGCGATGGAGTCATTATTTTCACCTTTGACACAAAACTTTGACACATTTATTGAATGAAAACTTGACTGAAACTTAACTGAAGCTTGACTCATACCGACTCGATGGCAAACTGAAATAACTTGAAAAAAGTCACTCAATAGACCAAACACAAATGACTCATGACTGACTTAACTAAAACAAGAGAAGGGCAGCAGTCCATCAAGATGTGAAATCATGATGACAACCACCTGTGTTTCTTACAAGACAATATACATCAAACTATATCAAAATGCCAATGCAACCAATCAAGCAGATGCCTTCTTGATTGATTCTCCTGATCAGAACTTCTGGTCAACAATGAATACTGGTAACTAGGCATCCAAAAACATAGCTGACCATGATCTCCTTCATCACTGAACACAACAATAATCACTTTCACTGCTGACTGTAACAAATCTGCCATTGGATCCTGGAAAACATGAAGACTTGACATTGCCACCTCCTGCTGAAAGAACAAGGTATCCTTTGCTTCAAATTCTGATCTGCCTTCATCATGTGCTTCGGAAAGAGTATGCTCATGGGCTTCAAAAAACTCTGAACAGGTAGATGAGCAGATCTCCTCTTGAAATAACATTTCAAAACATGAGACATATGAGGAAGAATCTGAAACGGAATCCTGAATGGTTTGTTCTTTTATGGTGTGAATGTGCTGTAGGTCATCTTCATATGATATCACAACCAAATTATCAAGTTCCTTATTACATTCTTCAATATTATCAAGCACAGTATTATCATTTAGATCGTTTGCCACAAATTCACTCAAAGAAACTTTTTCACTTGCTTGAGCAAAGATCTCACCTTGCTGTTCATGAGCTGACTGAATGACCTCCTCATGAAGACTCGGTTCTAATGACAGACTGGCAGCACGACTAAGAACATTTGAATCCATACCGCTGTCTATGATCTCAACAACAAAATTCTCCTTTTCAGGATTCAGCACAAGGTATTCTTGGTCATCATGATCTGAATGTTGATCTGAAATAGCTGACTTGACTGCATCACATTCTGAAATCTGGTCTTCTTCTGTGGGTAGATCTGAAACAAGCTCTTCTCTTTCATCATCTTTAGCTATATGATTTTCAACCTGCTGATCTTGATTCTGCTGCAAAAGTTCCTGATCATTTGGATGGGTATCCACTAGGTTCTCTTTATGCTGCTGAAATGGATTCTCATACAGAGCCTCCATAATCTCAACGTCCATAAAATTATCATCTTCATAATATGTCTCAAGGATTTCGATAAAACTGTAAGCATGCTTGCAACAGTCTTGAACTAAATTTAATGATGGATAAGAGTCCATATATCTTTCAATGAACATAGCATGAAAATCCTTTAAACAGTAAATACAAGCAGGCGGCAAACTTTCATACCATGATTGGGCTTCACCTTCCAGAGTGGCCAGGAATATCTTTATTAAGCAATCTTCAGGAAAATCCACCTTCAACTTGCGAATATGCATATGAAATCTAACTAGATGTAAAGCAGCATCCTTCTTACCATCATCATTAAATATAGGCAGATTCCTTGACCAATCTACCTTTGGAATTTTATTCGGAAAACCAGGGATGTGATCTCGGCTCAAGGGAGCATATCTTCTTGCGATCCGATCCATCTTGAAAAGCTCAAAGCTACTGATCTCTCTGCAGTGAAGTCACCATGAAGCATTGATCTCTGGAGTTTTCAGTGAAGGAGTCGCCAGTGAATGATTTCAGCCTTGTCAGTGTCTGATCGTTGTCCACTATCAACAATCAGATCTGAACTTGATACATGTACTGGGGTAATTAACAACTTAGATGTCACGTTTACAAGCTAGACCGGAGATTGACTGAAGTAGCGTTTATCTACTAACGTTGATGTAAAACAAGAGCGTTTTCGAAGGCTACCTGTCGTAACTTCAGGCTCCGTCTAAGACTTATGAAATAAACACATCAACCCACAAACAAGTTTGTTCTTCCCCAGTATGGTCGCCAGTATGTTAGCACTTGAAATTTCACCTCAGGCTGAGAAAGGTAAACCTGAAGGCAACATCAAACCATTTAGCCTCGTAGCTAGCCCTACGGGGCAGGAGAAGGCTCTCTCTGGTCTATCTCGTAAAATCTTCAATAGATGAGATGACCAATAAGGTAACACTGATATTAGGCTAGTAAACTGATCAAAGAGTTTGATTTGGGGTTTTTTGGGTTTTTGGTGGCAAGTTGAGGAGAGGGCAATTTTGGGTGCGGGGATTGGACACAGTTTCTGCAGGGGGTTCCTTGGGGCAAGGTAGGAGACAGTGTTGATGCTTTTGGTTGAGGTGGATGGTCAGGAATGAAAGGTGAAGAGCTAAAGAGAGCAAACCATAACTTTGAATTCTCTTTAGACAGTAGAAAACATTGAAATTAAACAAACTTAAAAGCAGAGCATGGCAAGCATGAATTCTTACTTTAACACTTCATTTGTTTAATGTGCAGAAGTAAAAGAAAGGAAATGAGTCACATAAAAAGCTTACAAGTACATTGAGAAACACACCATCAACACATGAGTCCACAAGAATCCCAAAGAGGACTGCAAAACCCTGGTCTTCCTTAGCAAAAAATTGCAGAGATACAGTGAATAATACAATGATAGTTTCTCCTTCAAGAGTATAACCATGAAAATGAGCAAGAAAGTACATAATATAGATGATCTAACCTCTTTCCCTGCCTCCATGGGTCGAGCTCACTATCCTAGGAGCTGTTTCAACCACTTCTAAACTAAGCACTACAAACTAGGCAGTGAAAACAACTTGCCTCTATAAGCTAGGAAACCAATTCATTCATTTAATATTTACCCTTTTCATGAATGAATCTTCTAGAAGTGTTACATAAGAGTAAAAGTGTCTTACAAGTACAATAATTACATCAAAGAGAATCATAATTCACCCCAAAAAGTCAAACTGGGTCAAACTGCGTTTTTCTGAGCTGTACAGTGCATTTTGGAAAAATCTGCCTGACGGGTCGCGCGCCTTTGGAACCACTTTTGGGGCACTTGCATGTGTCCAAATTGAGCAAGAGTAGGCTTGTTGGAAAGGTATGTGACTCTACTTTCCAAACCAACTGGAATTTTTGAATTTGGAGTTCATTTGCCCTGTCAAAAATCAAATCTCCCAAGACTGCTTTCTGCAATTCAAAAAAGTGGCAGAAAGTCATTTTTTGCTAGTTTTTTGACTTTCTGGAGGCCCAAAACTTCACCAAATCTCAAGTCCATCCATGAGCATGTGTAACTTTGCATGCAAAATCTGGAAATGCTGAGTTTTTGTCAAATGGAGTTGCCATGATGAAGGGTCGCGCGGGGGGTGAGACCCGTTAATGGAGAAAACCTGTAAATGGCACAAAAAATTCACAAATGACAAAATTTTCTCCAAATTTCTTGAAATTTGGGCTGGGAGTCCCCAATCAAGTACCATGCTCAGTCAAATAGGCTTTGACCAAAATTTGGAGTGGATCGGGCCTTTTCCGTCGTTTTAGTGCCTTGGCCAACCTCCTTGGATCCGGTGATTGTAATTTTGACATTTCTCTAAAACCATGCCACCTGTGCAAAAAGTGAAGGAGGGTTTTCTTCTTTGGCATATTGTGGACAAAAACCTCTCTAATTTTTCCAAAATTCATCTTTGATTGCTCTGGAACATCATTTGAGTGCGACTTGTCCCGATGTGTGAAACAAGGAATTTTGTCGAAATGGAGCGAAATGAAGGGGATAGGGGGCTTCTAAATTCTTGGGGAAATTTTTGGGAGTGGGGAGGGATGTTAGGAAGCAGGGGAAAGTGGAATCTCAGAGATTGAATGAGGGGAAGGAGTCCAAAAGGGCAAAACACAGGCCAAACCTAGAAAATTGCCAGGTTGTAGCTAGAAACTAGGGTTTGTACAAAAATGAGGAATTTGGCGGATCTAAGGGATGGGAAGTGTTTGATAAGGTACTTTAAGGATAGGGGAAGGTGTATGAACATCAGGATACAAGTTTTGCCGATGATTTGACCGTCCAAGAGAAATTGCCTTCAAAACCCTAGGAGAAAAAAATGACCTTGCCAAGGCACCACTGAAGCATGAACAAGGTGTACAATGACTCATTAGACACTGAGATGATAATGACAACCCTATGAATGATGATAAACCCAGCTGAATAATGACATGGACCGACATTTTAACAACTTTAGAAGGAGTTAAAGCAAACCCTAGACCTAATGCCTAGTGACCAAATTTTGCTTGAAAACTCTTTGAAATGACAAAATTTGACCTTGACACTTTAAAATCACTTTGTAAGAGCATATTTGATCACTGGAGGAAGGCTGGAAAGACTGACACTAACATTGGCTCCAATGGGGATGGTAGCTCCTTGGAGGTGCCAAGAACCTTAGACCTCTAGGGAGCAGACCAGTGCTTTTGACCATTGGGCGATGGAGTCATTATTTTCACCTTTGACACAAAACTTTGACACATTTATTGAATGAAAACTTGACTGAAACTTAACTGAAGCTTGACTCATACCGACTCGATGGCAAACTGAAATAACTTGAAAAAAGTCACTCAATAGACCAAACAAAAATGACTCATGACTGACTTAACTAAAACAAGAGAAGGGCAGCAGTCCATCAAGATGTGAAATCATGATGACAACCACCTGTGTTTCTTACAAGACAATATACATCAAACTATATCAAAATGCCAATGCAACCAATCAAGCAGATGCCTTCTTGATTGATTCTCCTGATCAGAACTTCTGGTCAACAATGAATACTGGTAACTGGGCATCCAAAAACATAGCTGACCATGATCTCCTTCATCACTGAACACAAAAATAATCACTTTCACTGCTGACTGTAACAAATCTGCCATTGGATCCTGGAAAACATGAAGACTTGACATTGCCACCTCTTGCTGAAAGAACACGGTATCCTTTGCTTCAAATTCTGATCTGCCTTCATCATGTGCTTCGGAAAGAGTATGCTCATGGGCTTCAAAAAACTCTGAACAGGTAGATGAGCAGATCTCCTCTTGAAATAACATTTCAAAACATGAGACATATGAGGAAGAATCTGAAACAGAATCCTGAATGGTTTGTTCTTCTATGGTGTGAATGTGCTGTAGGTCATCTTCATATGATATCACAACCAAATTATCAAGTTCCTTATTACATTCTTCAATATTATCAAGCACAGTATTATCATTTAGATCGTTTGCCACAAATTCACTCAAAGAAACTTTTTCACTTGCTTGAGCAAAGATCTCACCTTGCTGTTCATGAGCTGACTGAATGACCTCCTCATGAAGACTCGGTTCTAATGACAGACTGGCAGCACGACTAAGAACATTTGAATCCATACCGCTGTCTATGATCTCAACAACAAAATTCTCCTTTTCAGGATTCAGCACAAGGTATTCTTGGTCATCATGATCTGAATGTTGATCTGAAATAGCTGACTTGACTGCATCACATTCTGAAATCTGGTCTTCTTCTGTGGGTAGATCTGAAACAAGCTCTTCTCTTTCATCATCTTCAGCTATATGATTTTCAACCTGCTGATCTTGATTCTGCTGCAAAAGTTCCTGATCATCTGGATGGGTATCCACTAGGTTCTCTTTATGCTGCTGAAATGGATTCTCATACAGAGCCTCCATAATCTCAACGTCCATAAAATTATCATCTTCATAATATGTCTCAAGGATTTCGATAAAACTGTAAGCATGCTTGCAACAGTCTTGAACTAAATTTAATGATGGATAAGAGTCCATATATCTTTCAATGAACATAGCATGAAAATCCTTTAAACAGTAAATACAAGCAGGCGGCAAACTTTCATACCATGATTGGGCTTCACCTTCCAGAGTGGCCAGGAATATCTTCATTAAGCAATCTTCAGAAAAATCCACCTTCAACTTGCGAATATGCATATGAAATCTAACTAGATGTAAAGCAGCATCCTTCTTACCATCATCATTAAATATAGGCAGATTCCTTGACCAATCTACCTTTGGAATTTTATTCGGAAAACCAGGGATGTGATCTCGGCTCAAGGGAGCATATCTTCTTGTGATCCGATACATCTTGAAAAGCTCAAAGCTACTGATCTCTCTGCAGTGAAGTCACTATGAAGCATTGATCTCTGGATTTTTCAGTGAAGGAGTCGCCAGTGAATGATGTCAGCCTTGTCAGTGTCTGATCGTTGTCCACTATCAACAATCAGATTTGAACTTGATACATGTACTGGGGTAATTAACAACTTAGATGTCACGTTTACAAGCTAGACCGGAGATTGACTGAAGCAGCGTTTATCTACTAACGCTGATGTAAAACAAGAGCGTTTTCGAAGGCTACCTGGCGTAACTTCAGGCTCCGTCTAAGACTTATGAAATAAACACATCAACCCACAAACAAGTTTGTTCTTCCCCAGTATGGTCGCCAGTATGTTAGCACTTGAAATTTCACCTCAGGCTGAGAAAGGTAAACCTGAAGGCAACATCAAACCATTTAGCCTCGTAGCTAGCCCTACGGGGCAGGAGAAGGCTCTCTCCGGTCTATCTCGTAAAATCTTCAATAGATGAGATGACCAATAAGGTAACACTGATATTAGGCTAGTAAACTGATCAAAGAGTTTGATTTGGGGTTTTTTGGGTTTTTGGTGGCAAGTTGAGGAGAGGGCAATTTTGGGTGCGGGGATTGGACACAGTTTCTGCAGGGGGTTCCTTGGGGCAAGGTAGGAGACAATGTTGATGCCTTTGGTTGAGGTGGATGGTCAAGAATGAAAGGTGAAGAGCTAAAGAGAGCAAACCATAACTTTGAATTCTCTTTAGACAGTAGAAAACATTGAAATTAAACAAACTTAAAAGCAGAGCATGGCAAGCATGAATTCTTACTTTAACACTTCATTTGTTTAATGTGCAGAAGTAAAAGAAAGGAAATGAGTCACATAACAAGCTTACAAGTACATTGAGAAACACACCATCAACACATGAGTCCACAAGAATCCCAAAGAGGACTGCAAAACCCTGGTCTTCCTTAGCAAAAAATTGTAGAGATACAGTGAATAATACAATGATAGTTTCTCCCTCAAGAGTCCAACCATGAAAATGAGCAAGAAAGTACATAATATAGATGATCTAACCTCTTTCCATGCCTCCATGGGTCGAGCTCACTATCCTAGGAGCTGTTTCAACCACTTCTAAACTAAGCACTACAAACTAGGTAGTCAAAACAACTTGCCTCTATAAGCTAGGAAACCAATTCATTCATTTAATATTTACCCTTTTCATGAATGAATCTTCTAGAAGTGTTACATAAGAGTAAAAGTGTCTTACAAGTACAATAATTACATCAAAGAGAATCATAATTCACCCCAAAAAGTCAAATTGGGTCAAACTGCGTTTTTCTGAGCTGTACAGTGCATTTTGGAAAAATCTGCCTGACGGGTCGCGCGCCGTTGGCACCACTTTTGGGGCACTTTCAGGTGTCCAAATTGAGCAAGAGTAGGCTTGTTAGAAAGGTCTGTGAGTCTAATTTCCAACCCAACTGGAATTTTTGAATTTGGAGTTCATTTGCCCTGTCAAAAATCAAATCTCCCAAGACTGCTTTCTGCAATTCAAAAAAGTGGCAGAAAGTCATTTTTTGCTAGTTTTTTTACTTTCTGGAGGCCCAAAACTTCACCAAATCTCAAGTCCATCCATGAGCATGTGTAACTTTGCATGAAAAATATGGAAATGCTGAGTTTTTGTCAAATGGAGTTGCCATGATGAAGGGTCGCGCGGGGGGTGAGACCCGTTAATGGAGAAAACCTGTAAATGGCACAAAAAATTCACAAATGACAAAATTTTCTCCAAATTTCTTGAAATTTGGGCTGGGAGTCCCCAATCAAGTACCATGCTCAGTCAAAGAGGCTTTGACCAAAATTTGGAGTGGATCGGGCCTTTTCCGTCGTTTTAGTGCCTTGGCCAACCTCCTTGGATCCGGCGATTGTAATTTTGACATTTCTCTAAAACCATGACATCTGTGCAAAAAGTGAAGGAGGTTTTTCTTCTTTGGCATATTGTGGACAAAAACCTCTCTAAGTTTTCCAAAATTCATCTTTGATTGCTCTGGAACATCATTTGAGTGCGACTTGTCCCGATGTGTGAAACAAGGAATTTTGTCGAAATGGAGTGAAATGAAGGGGATAGGGGGCTTCTAAATTCTTGGGGAAATTTTTGGGAGTGGGGAGGGATGTTAGGAAGCAGGGGAAAGTGGAATCTCAGAGATTGAATGACGGGAACGGGTCCAAAAGGGCAAAACACAGGCCAAACCTAGAAAATTGCCAGGTTGTAGCTAGAAACTAGGGTTTGTACAAAAATGAGGAATTTGGCAGATCTAAGGGATGGGAAGTGTTTGATAAGGTACTTTAAGGATAGGGGAAGGTGTATGAACATCAAGATACAAGTTTTGCCGATGATTTGACCGTCCAAGAGAAATTGTCTTCAAAACCCTAGGAGAGAGAAATGACCTTGTCAAGGCACAACTGAAGCATGAACAAGGTGTACAATGACTAATTAGACACTGAGATGATAATGAAAACCCTATGAATGATGATAAACTCAGCTGAATAATGACATGGACCAACATTTTGACAACTTTAGAAGGAGTTAAGGCAAACCCTAGACCTAATGCCTAGTGACCAAATTTTGCTTGAAAACTCTTTGAAATGACAAAATTTGACCTTGACACTTTAAAATCACTTTGTAAGAGCATATTTGATCACTGGAGGAAGGCTGGAAAGACTGACACTAACAAGTTCATCCAAAGTCTTTGAACTGTTGGCATAGTTTTGATTTTTTTTTCCATTTTTTACTTCCTTTCATAGAGAAACTATTTCAGCTTCCAATGCTTCTCTTTCCTTGTTGTTTTCCTTTAATTCCTTCCTGAGAGATTCTTCAAGTCCCTTGTATTCTTTAGCCTTGATTTTAAGGTTGAGGACATGTTCTCCTTTTGTCTTCAATTCATCTTCAAGAGTGTTGACATGCTTCTTCTCGGCTTTGAGATCTTTGATAACCCTAATCACTTCTTTTTTAAATTCAACCTTAGTCATTTCTTCTTCTTCATCTCCTTCTTCGCCAGGTGCCTCTTGCTTATTGTGATTGGCCATAAAGAATACTCTTCCGTTGAATTCTTCTTCATTATCATTTTTCTTCTTCGGATGAGGAACTATCTTCTTTGGTGAAGAAATGTTTCTTAAACCATTTCTTCTTGCTTTGCTTGTTGAACTTCCTAGGACCTTTCTTTCCATTCATAACAACCTCATTTTTGTGAGGACATTTGGCTGCAAAATGCCCAACCTCACCACAGTCAAAACATATTAATGGAAGTTTACCTTTGAATTTTCCTGTACCTGTTCTCATTTTTCGCGTGAAGTAGGTGAATTATTTATTTGAGAGTTCTTCTTCATCTTCTTCCTTTTCCTCATCCTTACAATTGCAAGTTTTTGCTTTCAGAGTTTGATTGTCCTCACTATTCTTCTTGGATGCAGCAAATGTTGTTTCTAAGTGATATGTGCCATCCTCTTCTTCAATCCTCATTTCATATGCCGTAAGAATTCCATGCAATTCATCTATGCTGAGATTGGTCAGATTCGATCTATCTTCCAAGACAGATACCTTAGGGTTAAATCTTGTTGGCAAGGTTCTAAGGATCTTTCAGACAACAATTTTCGTTTCAACAGGTTCTCCCAAACCTTCCAATGTATTTGTTGTTTCATAAACACGCTGAAAGTATGCAACAATATCTTCATCTTCCCTCATTTTGAGTTGCTCAAATTTTTCCCTGAAAATTTGAAGCTTTGCTTCTTTCACCTTTGAGTCACCTGCATATATATTTTCAAGCTTGTCCCATACATCTTTAGCAGTTTCGCAACTCAATACCTTAATATAAATATATTCGATAAGCCCACTGATAATAAGATCTTTAGCCTTTACATCATATACCATATTTTTCTTACCTTGTTCATCATGGGTCGGTGTGAAGCCTTTGTCAACGATTTCCCATACTTCGTATCCTTGCACCAGCAAATGAACCTGCATTCTTCCACTACAAAGTGCATAATTATTTCCATTGAACAAAGAAACTCTATTCTTAGTATACTCCATGATCTCTTTCCAGTTTTTAGACTGATATTGAAGGAACCAAGCTCTAATACTAATTGTTGGAAATAATAAGAGGGGGGTGAATCCATATTCCTTAGCAATTAGCACTTTTAAATGTTTTCAGAGCACTAGTTAATCTTAAATTATTATTAATGTTTATGCAGTAATAATAGTAAATAAAAGAACACAATAGGCACAAGAATTTTAGGTGGAAAACCCCCTCTGGGTCAACAACCACCGAATGATTTGCTCATAAATTCTTTAATCTTCAGCCCCAACTAAAATGAAAGCAACAACATCCTAGAATTCTAGAAAAGCATTCTTCTCCAGTTTCCACTGGAAGGATGCCCCAATGCCCTAGTTTCTTCAGTAATCAACTGAATGGATGAACCAACACCCTAGCGATGCACAACTCGCCCTAGTGTTCACAGGCCCCAACTTGTAGGTGACTTCATACACCTACCTAACACCTCCTTGCCACCCTATAATGACTTAAATAAGACAAGACTGTGAATTCCCAATCCAGGGACAACAATCCACAATACAATAAGATGTACGATGATTTTCGTGTACTTGACAAAATACCCAACCACGACATCATCCCAATAGTGACTCCTATACCTCCCAACACTACCTCTTCGACTCTAGGCAGAATGACTCTTTCACAAATGACTCTTTTACAATATTTAAAATGATGACTCTTTTACAATTTTACAATGATGACTCTTTTACAAATGACTCTTTTACAATGATGACTCTTTTATAAATGACTCTTTTACAACTTTACAATAATGACTCTTGGCCTTAAAAATACTTCATGATATCTGAATGGTTGTCATGTCTTCAAGGAAGTCTCACTGCAATGCTTCCTTTGATTTGATACTACTACTCTTAAATTCTTTCTTGATGTTGTACTTGAATCTTCTTCTACCCGCATGCAAAATTTGCCCGGCGAAACAAATCCCAATACAAAACAAAATACCCTTCCACTTACCTCTGCCTGCAAAACACATGTAAGTACATAATAATGAAAAAATACAAATTAAAAATTACAATACGTACCTAAAGTCTGCTTGTCACTTTTCTTGTTAACTTGTTGCAGCAGTAGACAAAGACTCCCACTCTTGATATAGGCCTGGACTCTATGCAAGACTATATCCAAAACTAACCTAAAGATATATACAATAAAAACTGATGACAAACCCTAGACTTGTGATGGACCAAGTTCTAAGTACAACAACAGAGACCATTCTATCAACTATGAAAATACAAGTAACATGAACTTACAACATCATATAGATTTAGCAAACTTGGTGTAGCATCAAGAATATGTAGCATAAAATGTGTAGTATCAAGAATAGGACATCCGAAAAACTAATTGTGACATATAGAGACATAGAGATATAACTGAGACACTATATATACTTACGTTGTCCTGCAAAAACATATGTTAGAGATGATACTTAAAATTCAAATGTAAACACTAATCATACATACCTTGTTGTAAAAGACATACCCTTGACTGTTGATGTGTGGTCCTTACTACTATTATCCTTGAATGCATGTTTTTTCTTGCCTTCTAGGAGCTCGATATTGAATATGTTGTATCTATGTAATTTCGGATCTCCAAGGTCTGAAATTTCGTCCTATGATAGCCCTTTGAGTTCTCTTTCCAAACCCATGGGTTTGATAAATATTGGATTCTTCAAGAAAGAGTTATGCCCAATCTCCCATGATGACCTAATTATAGAATGGTTTTGTAGAGCGGACTTGTACGAAGTGCCACATGTCACTATTGTGACCTTATGCCCTTAAAATGATACCCAACAAACTAAAATCCGTCCTCTTTATATCCCTATTTACGAAATCAGAATCCAATGCTTAGAGAGAAAGTTATGACTATTTTCCCCACGTCACCTGTTTGATGTGGAATTTGGGAGCCTGCAAAAACCCTAACTTCCGCAGATCATATCTCAGACAATATAGTGAACCAAGATATGAAATTCGGTCATCAAGTTCAGCAAGATTTCAGCTCAAATTGGTTGTAATTTTAGCTTCTGAAGCTTCACATAAAAAACGTTATAGTGATAATTACACAATGACTATTTGAAGCCACAAAATCCCTACTAGAGGAGGATATGAGGGTCACTATTTATATGAATGTCTTGAGTTGAGAGGGTCATCAACAAGTGAACATTGGTGGGATTTTAGGAGAAAAAAATCATTAATAATTATTTACTATTAAATGACCACAACCAATTATGAGTGACATGCCACAACCCCATAGGGTTTTAGCCCACTAACTGGGGTTACTAACTTCAAACACGAATATCTCTCAAACTGTGAATAATTATGTGGCGTTCCATATATAAATGTAAACATCTTGATGTGTAGAATCCATATAGAAGATCCTTGTCTTGGAATAGAGTAAGTTGTCAAGTAAAAATTCCCATGCAATAGCAGGGTAGGCCTTGGTGCTGCTTGGGTTGCCATCAATGATAACCATTGATCAACATTGTCTGCAAACTAGTCCTAAAAACAAACTTGTAGTACCTTTGTTCTCCCTTCCTTCTTCTCGGTGGCTGTGAGGCTCTCTTCTAGATGATTCTTGCACTTCTTTTCTTCAGACTTCAACCAAATTTTAGAGATGAGATGTCCAAAAAAAATCTCTTTTGAAATAGGCTGAGCTGCCTATTTATAGTGGTTGTTGCCTCATAATAAGTCGACTTATCCTAGAGTGAGTCGACATGTCTGTTTGTCATTTCTTTTGAAGCCGACTTGCTAGGAGATCCTTTGTGCTTGTCTTGGAGGGCTTGTATACTTAATTAATGACTCATACAAAATATAACATGCCCAAGAAGGGTCCTTCATACATGACATAGACTCAATTTGACTTTATGACCAATCCTAAGGACTCACAATGGGATTCAAACTAAAAATAAAATTCCTTGCTCATGAAACCCATGAGACAAGTATTACAATAATAATTTTATTTTATTTCCTTTTATCAATTACATAAAATCACAATTACACATGTCATTATGAAGACCGAACCTAGTTACATTTTTCAACACTCCCTCTTAATTAGGGAGGTATTAATAATGGTACTTGGTCATTCTCAATATGAAGAATTTCCCATAAGAAGAGTTGGATTGGTAACCCATTTGTATAGCATCATATCAACCAACATTTTCGTCTAATAAGGCCTTGACTAACAGCTTTATGTCCCCACGAGATATGAGCACAATGATGGCAAGACCAATCATGTATAGACACCCTCATCATTACCTCTCTCAGAACATACCCCACCCGGGTTCTCAGGGTGTGTTCCACCAAGACTATTCTTATCTTGGATTCCCAGTCATCAAATAATATCGGTCCTCAACAACTACTCTTATCTTAGATTCCTAGTCCTCAAAGAATATCGGTCCTCAATGACTACTCTTACCTTGGATTCCCTAATACATCCTCAAAGAGCATTGAATGCTAGATGTTTACCCAATCCTCCACTTTGTCTTCCGAGGTGAAGACAAGAATGATTTATCTATCTCTCCCTCTTAATTAGGGAGGACATATATATTCCAATAAAGGAATGTACTCATTTCTACATAAGGAATGTACCTAAGCACCCTCTTGGCTTAGGAATTTCCAAGTCTCTCCAAGTAAGAAACTTGTTTTCCAGTCTCCCTCTTAATTAGGGACCTATAGTAGCTCCTTAGGTGGAGATAATGGGACAACCAGCTGCTTGAAGAACTCCTTCTCACGATATCTTGAAATTCCTTTCGTTACCTAGGAGTCTTCATGTTTGGGACTTCTACATAGGGCACCAACCATCCATCACTTTCATCCATGAGTTAGCCATGTCATCATCGAAAAGTGATCCATCAGTCCATATCTGACCTTCCTTCATGCCATGTTGCTTTATTCATGGCATGTTTACTTAAGTATATTTCATCCTACAACATGTGCATCCGTGGTGGAATATATCCATAGATTTTCCCTTAGCAGCCTTGTGTAAACCCATCTAGATATTCAAAAATAAAGGAACGAACATTAAAATCAGCATTACCTTTGTGATGGTCTTTCATCATGACATTTTCTAGTTTGCATTAAACTCCATCAGAGTCTTCATATCTTCCATGGAGATATCATAGTCAATTTTTCTTGGTCTTTTTGACGTTGATTTCCTTTACCATGGTTTCATATTCCATGATATCTTCCTTCATTTCTTCACACATTTCATTCCCAGGAGCTTCCAATCAGAGTTCCTCAATGTAGTCAACAACCTCATACTTCATATGAGGACATATTATGTTGATTTCATCTAGTGAATGTGTGACCCATGCATTCTTGCATCCCTTTGATTGAGGAGATCCTTTCTTTTGATCATGCTCTCAAGATAGAGCATTGATCCATGTTATCTACAACCATATGACATGACTTTTCAATATAGACTATAAGCATACATACCTCATTTTTCCTTTGTTTCATCCAGACTTCCTGCAACAACTTCTTTGATTGAAAGAGATTCAATCCCTTGATCTACTTCTCCTTCTCCTTTTATGTCTTCATACCATCATCCCATGAATTCCAAAAGTCTGGACTTCTTGATGAAACACTTGCTTCCCCTCATGACCAATGAACCTTTCAATGAAGATTCCATCAGAGAATCTAGAGGATCTAAAGTATCTCCATCAGCAAATGTTTCCTTTTGATAGATGCACGATAAACTTTGTACTAGATGACCTTGCCACTAATGTTTTCAATGAGATTCCCAAGAGCTATATTCTAACCATATTCCAAGCTTCTCTATGATGAATTCTCGAGCTCTTTCTTTCAATGCTTTTATGATGCCTTGATGCATCCCATTTAGCGAATCATGATAGCCATATCTTACAACATAAGACTTAGGAACTCAAAAATAAATTAGGTGAGGAAGACTATCTCAATAGTGGAGATCTATTACTTCCTCCTTCTTGGATTTCTTATTTTTAGCTTCCTCCACTTCTTCGGTGATATGAGATTCTTCTCTTCCTCTTTTGTTATTTTCCTTCATGAACTTAGGAGAGTCTCTTTTGTAGTGTCCGTATTCTTGACACCCATAGCATTGAATTTTAGCCATGTTATTTTTCATTTTCTGAGGATCAAACACTCCAATTTGTCCATTTCTTTTTGTCATTGCAACATAAGCTTGATTTTGCTCACCTACTCCCACATCAGATTTGTCTTTTAGTCTAGATTATTCAATCTTTCATAAGTGCGAGAATAATCCAAAAGAGAGCCTCACAACCACCGAGAAGAAGAGAGACTAGTCTAGATTGTTTAGTCTAGATTATTCATAGCACTGAACTTCTGACCTTTTTCCTGAATTCAGTTGCCCTAAAGGTCTACAATATTCTCAACCTTTCTTGCATTAGAAGATCCTTCTGACCTCTGCACATGTGTCTGTAAACCAGTCCTAAAAACAGACCTGTAGTACCTTCGTTCTCCCTTCCTTCTTCTCAGTGGTTGTGAGGCTCTCTTATGGGGTAGTTTGTGATCTGCACACTAGCATTCTTGTTGATTCCATTAAAAGATTGTATTTCTAGCCTGGCTAAGCTATGAGAAACGTGAAGAATAACATGATGATATGTCACTCATGACTTGTAATGGTAAGGTTGTTGGCATTATGGCACAGGTTTGGCACTATGGCACAGGTGTTGTCCTTGATGGCAACTCACTCAAAGGGCAGATCACAATTTAGGCTCTCAGAATGAAAGAAAATGAGGTATACGCAGGTTCATCTTAACAAAATCGCGTATACACGCGGGTGTACTGATCAAAAGGCGCGTATACATATGCACACACTTTCATGCAAAGAAAAGCACGTACATGTGGGAAAACTTATGGTTGGTCCATGGTATTTAGTCCATCATATTTGAACCTATGGTTTTGGTCCTTGGTATTGCATCCAAAGTGTTGAACCCAGGTATTGAGTCCCTAGTATTGGATCTCTATGGTTTTGGACCATGGTGTGAGTAAGGCCTAAGTCTATAAAAAGGGAAGGAGATCATTTGGCAAAGGATCAACCGAAGCATTGAATATCTTATGAAGAGCAAGATCGAGAATAATGTCATTGGGTTATGGTGCATAACTAGATCTGAATCAAGGAGGAACCTGAGCGCAAGGAGAAGGATAAGTTCTAGTGATGGGTCAAGATCTTAAGGTGGTTTGAAGAGAAGTATCTTTGTGAAATATTTGATCTGTTGTATTTGACGTTCAGCGTAGCAGAGGCGCGTATACAGGCTTGTTCGCTAATGTAAAACAACGTATACGCTGGATGACCTTGATACAGAAGCGTATGCACGTAGGTTCCGTATATTGAAGTAGCGTATATCTCATGAATTATGTTTTAGCTGCTTCTGTTTTTTGTTGCAATATTCTGGGTTCAGGATTAGTGTTTGGTTACTGGTACTGTTTTCTGGTTACAGCATTCTAAGAAATTATTGGTTGATTCAACATTTGTTTGTACAAAGGAGGTTGGTTAATGCAGATATACTTGATGTTTGATTGATATACATGGATCCAGTTTGAAAATTTATGAAACGAGGTCCTTGAAAGAAAAGAGAATGTTGTAGCCTTCTGTAGGTCAGCATCTATGTACTCTTACCTCAGTTAGTACAAGAGCTAAGGGGGTTGTAGTTCCCTTCCAAGAGAAGCTGGAGAACGAGAGAAGGTTGTAGCCTTCTACAGGTAGCAGCCTACGTACTGGTATAAGACTGCACAAGTACAGAAACATTGTAAAAATAAGTTTCTAATTGAAAGAAGATAGAGATTAATTGCAGCAGGTGGTTTTCACCCACATTGGGTTTCCACCTTATATCTTGTGTTCTTATGTGTGATTTCCTGTTCTGTTTTACTGTTCCTGGTTACTGTTCATATGGTTTGATGCACAGATTAATGATCAACATCTGAAGAATAATTTAAATTACAAGTATGCTCATATATGCTTGTTTCCTTAACTGAAGTTGCGTACATACGCGGTATTTACTAACTGAAGTAGCGTATACAAACCTGATTGTGAAATGAAAAATAATTGACCTGATAATACTGATTCACCCCCCCTCTCAGTTTTATTTCCAATAATTGGAATCAGAGTAGGTCCTTCAGAAGAAGCTTGATCGCTTGAAGGAAGATCTATCATCATGAGCAACTATGAAAGAGAAGCATCAATCAGGCCACCAAGTTTTGATGGAAGCAACTTTGTCTTTGGAAGGTAAGAATCATTGCCTATCTTCAATCTCTTGGTAAAGAAGTTTGGGATATTGTGGAAACAGGATACACTTTTCCGTCAGCAACTCCTACATATATGACTGGTAAGAAGAAATATAAAACAAATGCAAAGGCTATCAATACTCTATTAGGGAGCCTATCTCAATCAGAATTCGTGAAGGTTATGCAGCTCAATACCGCAAAAGAAATATGGGACAAGATCGTTTTGAGCTATGAAGGAGATGAACAGGTAAAACGAGCAAAACTACAAACTCTCAGAATTCAATATGAAAATCTCAGAATGTACAATGATGAAAGTGTGGCTAACTATTTCGTACGTATAGATGAGATTGTTAATTGTATGAAAAATTTGGGTGAAGAAATAAAAGAAGTTGTTTTTGTTGAAAAGGTTCTAAGATCTTTGTCTTCTAATTTTGAATCAAAAGTTTCCGCCATAGAAGAAAAACAGAATTTGTAGAGACTTACCATGTCACAGCTACACGGAATCCTAACCGCTTACAAAATGAGAAAAGGGGGACCATCAAACAAGAGAGAAGCTGCATTCAAGGCCTCAGGAAAATGATATTACAATGACTCCGGACATATGTCGGAAGAAGAGGAAGAATCAAATTTTGTCAAGAACCTTCAACGGGGTTCTGGAAGATTCAGAGGTAAGCTACCTTTCAAATGTTTTGCTTGTGGAAGAGTCGGTCACTATGCTGCCAAGTGTCCTCATAAAGATAAGCTTGACAAAGGTAAGGAACCAGTTAGATGGAATAGAAAACATAATGTAAGTAAGAAGAGCTATTACACACATGAAGACAGTGATGGACTTTCAAATAGCGATGAAGATGAACAAGGTAATGATTATAGACTTTTGATGGCTTTTGAAGATGATGATTTCTTGGATGCTATAGATGAAGAAAGTCTTTATGAAGAAATTTATAAACTCAAAATTTGCTTAGAAGAGAAAAATATGATTATAGATACTCTGACATTTCAACTTGCTGAAATGGAGAAACACAATGAAAAGTTAGAATGTGAAATTGTGGGACTTAGAAAGGACATTGAGAAAATGAAAGCTCTTAATCTTAGATTTGCTAAAGGATCTGAAACTTTAGATGAGATTATCAAAGTGCAGCGTTCTCCTCTAATCAAGACAGGTCTTGGGTATACTAAAGAAACATCTCAAGCATAGAAGCCATCTACCTCCAAAAGTTATCTTGAAGTTGCAAGGAGAAGTGAACAGGTTGACAATCGACAACAAAGGCCCAATGGAGATCACCAGGTAAATCAGGGACAATTTACTTCAAGAATGAACATAAATCACCAAGTAAAGCGAGGGCAATCAACTTCAAGGATGAACAAAAGCTACAACCAACCACAGGTAAATCATTCTCAATTTACCTCAAGAATGAATGGCTATTACAATGGAAGGTTTGATGATCGCAGGAATTTCTTCAATGGCTAATGTTTATCTTGTCATAACTTTGGACATAAAGCAGCTCAATGCGTTGCCTACAAAACCATCATGACCAGAGAAGCATGAAATCAAAGGAGTGTGATTGGAATCATGAAATGAACCTACAACAACTTTTCTGCTTTTGAAAATGAAATAGAATGTTCTATCTGTAACAACTTTGGTCATGAAGATTCTGAATGCAGGAGTAGGTTTCGGCAAAAAACTCAAAAGGAGCAAGCTTCATTGAGCCCCAAAACATGTAGGAAGAAAGAACCGCAACCAGAAAGATGTGGTATAGCCTTATATGCAGAAGGATAGGAAAATCAGTGGTACATCGACAGTGGATGCTCGAAACATATGACAGGTGATAAAGAAAAACTTCAATCATATAGCGCCTTAGAAAAGGAAAAGAAGGTCTCATTTGGAAATGACACCCCTGCATTCATAAAAGGTAAAGGTTCAGTTCTTTTGAAAGAAAAGGTCAAAGATGGGAATGTTATGTATGTTGATGGCTTAAATCATAATCTATTAAGTGTCAGTCAAATGTGTGATCAAGGAAATGAGGTAATATTTCGATCAAATGGATGTATTGTTCGTGAGCTTGATACAGGAGAAACAGTGATCAAAGGCATAAGAACTCCAAATAATTTATACATACTCAAGGGAGGACAAAAACAATGCTATCTTAGCAAGAACGATGAACACTGGCTATGGCATAGAAGATTGGGGCATCTAAGCTTCTCTCAGATAAGGAAAGCATGTAAATATCAGGCGGTTCGTGATCTCCCTGACATCAGAATTCTAGACAATACAATATGCAAATCATGTCAGTTTGGTAAGCAAACCAAAATGGATTTCCTAGAGAATGAAGGATCAGCTAGTAGGCCACTTGAACTTGTCCATACTGATGTATTTGGACCATCTAGGAAAAGGTCACCTCGAGGAGAAGAATACTTTATATTGTTCATTGATTACTTTTCCAGGGTGTGTTGGTTAGGACTTATGAAGCATAAAGACGGAGCTTTCGAAAAGTTCAAAGCATTCAAAGACTTAGTTGAAAACGAATCAGATCGTAGAATCAAATGCCTTAGGTCCGATAGAGGTGGGGAATTTACCTTGAATGAGTTTTTCGATTTTTGTGAAGAACATGGAATAAGAAGGGAATTCTCTACTGCAAGGACTCCTCAGCAAAATGGAGTAGTGGAAAGGATGAACAGAACGGTTCAACAAATGGCTCGTGCTATGCTTCATGAGTCTGGAACTCCTGAAACCTTCTAGGGTGAAGCTGCATTTGCTGCAGTTACGATTCTCAACAAGACAAATGTCTGGGTAAACAACACTCGTACTCCTTACGAACTTTGGTATGGTAAGACTCCCACGGTAAAATACTTCAAAATTTTTGGGAGCAAATGCTACATCAAAAAGACTGATGAAAACCTTGGCAAGTTTGAACCTAGAGTAGATGAAGGCATTCTCCTTGGTTACTCTCCCCACAGCAAAGCATATAAGTGTTACAATAAACGACTTGGAAAAATTGTTGAAAGTATTGATGTAGTGGTTGATGAAGAAGGAAACATTCCAAGGCAAGTAAAATCTGAAGAGTTTGAAGATGATGAGGACTATCCTTCTACAAAAAATCAGACTCATGATGAAGAAGAAACCCATGAGGCACCAGAAGAATAGATAAGGATAGAAGAAAAGACCCCATCCAGGTACGTTCAGAAGAATCATCTAGAAACTCAAATTTTGGGGCAAAAGGAGGCAGGTGTACAAAAAATAAGAACCATTTCAGAAGCTTCAAGTTATCTAGCATTACTCTCCTCCACTGAGCCACAAAATGTAAGAGAGGCATGCAAAGATGAATGCTGGGTAAAGGCCATGGAGGAAGAACTTGAGTAGATTGGAAAGAATAACACTTGGGAGTTGGTTCCTAGACCAAAAGATAAGAATGTCATAGGAACAAAATGGATATTTAAAAATAAGCTAAATGAAAATGGAGATGTGATTAGGAACAAGGCCAGACTTGTTTGTAAAGGGTATACTCAACAGGAAGGCACAGACTTTGAAGAAAATTTTGCACCAGTTGCTAGACTTGAGGCCATAAGGATGTTCCTTGCTCTTTCTAGCTTTCAGAAGTTCAAAGTATTTCAAATGGACGTGAAGTTTGCTTTTCTAAATGGAGACTTGGATGAAGAAGTGTATATTGAGCAACCAGATTGGTTTATCTTTGGAAATGATCCAAAGCTTGTATGTAGACTCAAAAAGGCTCTCTATGGCCTTAAACAAGCTCCAAGGGCTTGGTATTATCACTTGGATAAGTACCTCCATCAACAAGGTTTTACAAAAGGTTCCACAGATAGCAATATGTATATAAAAGTTGACAATGATAAGTTGCTAATACTTGTTGTGTATGTTGATGATATCATCTTTGGTAACAATGAAGAAGACATGAGTCAAAATTTTGCCTTGATAATGCAAAAAGAGTTTGAAATGTCTATGCTTGGTGAGCTCACATATTTTCTTGGTTTACAAGTCCAACAAAACAAATACGACATTTTTCTATCACAAACCAAGTATCTCAAGCAGATCCTGAAGAAATATGGGATGGAGGATTCGAAACCAGTGTGTACCCCTATGGTAACAGGATGCAGCCTCAGCGCAAATGATGAATCAGCAGCAGTGCATCAACCAACTTATAGATCCATGATTGGTAGTATGCTCTATCCAATAGGTACTCGACTAGATATTATGCATGCAGTGGGAATAGTTGGAAGGTTTCAGGCAAATCCAAAGGAAACTCATCTTCAGGCAGTTAAGAGAATTTTTAAGTATCTTCAAGGAACTCAAAACTATGGCTTATGGTATCCTAGAAGTACATATCTCACACTTCATGCATATACAAATGTAGATTGGGCAGGAAGTGTGGATGACAGAAAAAGCACTAGTGGTGGTGCATTCTTCATGGGTCCTAGGTTAGTATCTTGGTTCAGCAAGAAACAGAGTTCAATTGCATTATCTACAGCTGAAGCAGAATATGTAGCTGCTGCATCTTGTTGTACACAACTCCTCTAGATGATGCAAACATTACAAGACATGCAAATCACTTGTACTCCACCTATCCCCATTCTATGTGATAATACAAGTGCAATCAGCATTTCAAAAAATCTAGTCATGCATTCAAAGACCAAGCACATACCTATCAAATATCATTTTCTTCGAGAACAAGTGCTTGAACAAAAGGTCAAGTTGGAGTATGTTCCCTCTAAGGAACAGGTTGCTGATATACTCACCAAACCACTGCCCAGGGAGACATTTGAATACCTCAGACAGAAGCTGGGAGTAGTTGATGCATCATCTTGTTGTTGAAACTTGTCTGTTGCAGAGAAAAGTGGTTGTACGTGAGTTTAATGAGGAGGATCCACGTACATATGCTATTTTATGTGAATACAATCACATATATGATTGTTTGAAGGAAAGCAGTATGGTCAGATTCAGGTTGGAAAGACTCTGATATGGGTCTGGCAAAGACTATCTAGCATAGGTTCAGGGGGAGCATATATTCTTCTAATAATGCATTGTTGGCATTATCTTAGAAGATCTTGGTTTACATTCACAGCTGTTTTGGTTTCAGGTGGAGAGGGAGATTATGGTTGTTGATCTGAATGATGATTGACAGATGTTGTTAATGACTTTCATAGAATTGTCATAGATATTTCGTCTCTATGTCATGTATATCTTTTATTATCAAGGTCATGTAATGGCCTATTTCGGTTTCCCCACTATGCCTGGGATGAATGATGTAATGTACTTATTTTTCATGTGTAAACTTCTGGCTTATCCCCACTTGGTTGGGTGGATGAGTCAATTCTGGTATATCCCCACTTGGTTGGGAGATGGATGTATGTATGAGTCTTTGGTGATAGGAAGGTCTTTTATAATGTATAAAGTCATGTTCTTGTGTAGATCATCTTCTTGCAGACCTTGCCTACAGTCAGGGGGAGCTTGGATAACACAGCAGAGCAGAGGATTCAACATGTATTCAGGGGAAGCATAACACTTTGCCCTTGATGTCAAAGGTGGAGTATGTTTTTGAGTGACTTGGGGTTGCCATCAAGTCCAAATGGGGAGATTGTTGGCATTATGGCACAGGTTTGGCACTATGGCATAGGTGTTTTCCTTGATGGCAACTCACTAAAAGGGCAGATCACAGTTCAGGCTCTCAGAATGAAAGAAAATGAGGTATATGTAGGTTCATCTTAACAAAATCGTGTATACACGCGGGTGTACCGATCAAAAGGCGCGTATACGTATGCACACACTTTCATGCAAAGAAAAGCGCGTACATGTGGGAAAACTTATGGTTGGTCCATGGTATTTAGTCCGTCATATTTGAACCTATGGTTTTGGTCCTTGGTATTGCATCCAAAGTGTTGAACCTGTTAGTGTCAGTCTTTCCAGCCTTCCTCCAGTGATCAAATGTGCTCTTACAAAGTGATTTTGAAGTGTCAAGGTCAAATTTTGTCATTTCAGTGAGTCTTCAAGCAAAATTTGGTCACTAGGCATTAGGTCTAGGGTTTGCTTTAACTCCTTCTAAAGTTTCCCAAATGTCAGTCCATGTCATCATTCAGCTGAGCCTATCATCATCCAGAGGGTTGTCATTATCATGTCAGTGTCTAATGAGTCATTTCCCTCTCCTAGGGTTTTCAAGCCAATTTCTCTTGGACGGTCAAATCATCAGCAAAACTTGTATCCAGATGTTCATACACCTTTCCCTATCCTTCATACACCTTATCAAATTCTTCCCATCACTGAGATCCCCCAAAATCCTCATTTTTGCACAAACCCTAGTTTCTAGCTACAACCTGGCAATTTTCTAGGTTGGGCCTGTGTTTTTCCCTTTTGGACCCCTTCCCCTCACTCGATCTCCACGATTCCACTTTACCCTACTTCCTAACATCCCTCCCTACTTCCAAAAATTTCCCCAAGAATTTAGAAGCCCCCTATCCCCTTCATTTCGCTTCATTTCGGCAAAATCCCTTGTTCCACACATCGGGACAAGTTTCACTCAAAAGATGTTTCAGATCAATAAAAGATGAATTTTGGGAAACTGAGAGAGGTTTTTTTCCACAACATGCCAAGGAAGAAAAACCTCCTTCACTTTTTTCACAGGTGTCATGGTTTGAGAGAAATGTCAAGAATACTGTTGCCTCAGGAGAATCAAAGACACCTCTGAAGTGACCTTGGGAAAATCAAGTTTTCTCCTAGCTTGGTTGGCCAAATTATTTTCTTGATGGATAAAATGATAACTACACACAAATATCTTTCCAATGAGTTATCATGGGCTCAATTTGGGGTTGAGGAAGGCATTCAAAAGTTGACTGCAACAACACTCTTCCTTGAGGCAGCCTCATTTGGCACTTTTTGACCAGTCTTGGGAGATTTGATTTTTGACAGGTCAAATCAACTCCAAATTGAAAAATTCCAATTGGGTTGGAAAGTAGACTCAAAGACCTTTCCAACGAGCTATTGTGCGCCCAATTCTGACACTAGGAAGGCCTCCAAAAGCCTCCTGTAAAAGCGCGACCCGTTGGGTGGTGCGCGACCCGTTGAGAGCTCTTCTGCAGTTCAAAAAATCAACGTGCGCGACCCGTTGGGAGGGGCGCGACCCGTTGGGGATTTCTCCACAGAAATTTGCCAGTAAGCTGCCAAATGACCCCAAATCTCTTCAAGGTTGCAGGTAGGCCTCTGATCATCAAAGTATTTTGCTTGATAGAGAAAAATGAGCATGGGAAATGTGTTTTAATGCCATCAAATTGAAATGAGAAGTTCATGTATATTTGCTTTAAAAATGTCAAAATGCAAGTAGAGATAGGGTTCTGTTTTGCTGCTCTCAAGGTTATCCCTTTCACCCCCTGAGGTTGTTCATGAGGAGGGAAGGCCATCATAGTAGCATGATATTCTTGAGACCAGACATGTCAGCTCTCCTCCATTGGTCACTTATCAGAGAGGCCCAAGGGCCTTATTTGCAGCAGCTAGGCGAGTACTATCTCCACAGCAGGTGGAAGGGGTCTCGCCTTCATCTTCAGCTCAGCGAGTGTTATCTCCACATCAGGTGGAAGGGGCCTCGCTTTCTTCACCAGCACAGGTACTGCAGAGGGGCAAAGAGCCCATGGTTCATGAGGATCCGGTGATTGATCTTGAGGCCAGTTCTCCTAGCCAAGAGGCGAAGGAGATCATTCAGCATCTCAGGGCTGAAAATGATGTTTTACAGAGGAGACTTGAGGGTGCTCAATGGACCATTACTTACCTGGAGCAGCGAAACAAACAATTGGGGGATGAGAAAGCGCTTGATGAGCTATGGAGGATTCGTAGCGACCGAGTCTTGAACCGTAGAAGACCCGGTGATCCATTGCCTTCTGACCGAGAGTCAATCCTCATTCAGGAGAATGCTCACTTGGAGAAGCTGTTGGCTAAGGCCAACCAAGAGAAAAGGCTGCTGAGAAACATGAAGAATCACTATTGGGCGAGAATGCATGTATGCAAGGCCAAAATGAAAATGTTCCAAAGGAGGTTGTCCGAGGCTCTTAGGCGGAGGAAGAAGACCAATCCACTCTGTATCTTGGCTGAGGCTTCACTCAAGGATCATGGCACTCAATAGCCTAGCCACAGCTCAAATCCCAAAAAATTCTGAAAATTTTGGGTAATTTTGGCAATTTTTGGAAATTTACAGGTTTTGGCTCCTCAACGGGTCTCACCCCCGGTGAGACCCTTTGTCATGGCAACTCCTTTTTGCAAAAACTCAGCATTTCTAGATTTTTCATGCAAAATTACATATGCCTATGGATGGACTTGAGTTTTTATGGAGTTTTGGGCCTCCAGAAGGTCAAAATACATGAAAAATTTGACTTTCTGCCACTTTTTTGAACTGCAGAAAGCTGTCTTGGGAGAATTGATTTTTGACAGGGCAAATGAACTCCAAATTGAAAAATTCCAGTTGGGTTGGAAAGTAGACTCAAAGACCTTTCCAACGAGCTATCCTACACCCAATTCTGACACCTGCAAGTGCCTCAAACAGAGCTCCCAATGTGCGCGACCCGTTGAGCAGACTTTGCCAGATTTCACTGTACAGCTCGGAAAAGCACAGTTTGACTTGGTTTGAATTTTTGGGGCTGAAGATGATTACCTTTGATGTAATTATTGTAACTCTAAGACACTTTTACTCTTGTTTAACACTTCTAGAAGATTCATTCATGTCAAGGGTAAATATTTAATGAATGGATTGGTTTCCTAGCTTATAGAGGCAAGTTGTTTTGACTGCCTAGATTTTAGTGCTCAGTTTAGAATTAGTTGAAACAGCTCCTAGAAGGATGAGCTCGACCCCTAGAGGCAAGGGAAGAGGTTGGCTTGCCTATATTATGTATTTTCTTAATCATTTTCAAGGGTTGGAAGGTTGGACTCTTGAGGGAGAAGCTATCATTGTATTATTCATTTGTATCTCTGCAATTTTTGGCTAAGGAAGACCAGGGTTTTGCAGTCATCTTTGGGATTCTTGTGGACTCATGTGTTGATGATGTGTATCTTAATGTACTTGTAAGTGTGTTTATGTGCTTCATCTCCTTTCTTTACTTCTGCATATTAAACAAATGAAGTGATAAAGTATGAATACATGCCTGCCATGCTCTGCTTTTAAATTTGTTTAATTTCTATGTTTTCTGCTGTCTAAAGAGAATTCAAAGTCATTGTTTGCTCTCTTTAGCTCCTCCTCTTTCTTTCCTAATCATCTACTTCAACTAAAGGCATCAATACAGGCTCCTACCTCGTCCCAAAGACCCCCCTGCAGAAACTATGTCAAATCCCCGCACCCAAAATTGCCCTCTCCTCAATTTTGCCACCAAAAACCCAAAAACCCCAAAATCAATCTTTTCAATCAGTTTACTAGCCTAATATCAGTGTTACCTTGTTGGTCATCTCATCCCATTGAAGATCTACCGAGATTGACCGGAGAGAGCCTTCTCCTGCCCCGTAGGGCTAGCTACGAGGTTGAATGGTTTGATGTAGCCTTGAGGTTTACCTTTCTCAGCCTGAGGTGAAATTTCAAGCGCTAACAGAACCCATGTATTGAGTCCCTAGTATTGGATCTCTATGGTTTTGGACCATGGTGTGAGTAAGGCCTAAGTCTATAAAAAGGGAAGGAGATCATTTGGCAAAGGATCAATCGAAGCATTGAATATCTTATGAAGAGCAAGATCGAGAATACTGTCATTGGGTTATGGTGCATAACTAGATCTGAATCAAGGAGGAACCTGAGCGCAAGGAGAAGGATAAGTTCTATTGATGGGTCAAGATCTTAAGGCGGTTTGAAGAGAAGTATCTTTGTGAAAGCTTTGATATGTTATATTTGACGTTCAACGCAGTAGAGGCACGTATACATGCTTGTTTGCTAACGTAAAACAGTGTATACGCTGGATGACCTTGATACAGAAGCGTATGCATGCAGGTTCCATATATTGAAGTAGCGTATATCTCATGAACTATGTTTTAGCTGCTTATGTTTTTTGCTGCAGTATTCTGGGTTCAAGATTGGTGTTTGGTTACTGGTACTGTTTTTTGGTTACAGCATTCTGAGAAGTTATTGGTTGATTCAACATTTGCTTATACAAAGGAGGTTGGTTAATGCATATATATACTTGATGTTTGATTGATATACATGGATAAAGTCTGAAAATTTATGAAACGAGGTCCCTGAAAGAAAAGAGAAGGTTGTAGCCTTTTGTAGGTTAGCACCTACGTACTAGTACCTCAGCTAGTACAAGATCTAAGGGGGTTGTAGCTCCCTTCTAGGAGAAGCTGGAGAACGAGAGAAGGTTGTAGCCTTCTGCAGGTAGCAGCCTACGTACTGGTATAAGACTGCACCAATACAGAAACATTGTAAAAAGAAGTTTCTAATTGAAAAAAGATAGAGATGAATTGCAGCAGGTGGTTTTCACCCACATTACGTTTCCACCTTATATCTTGTGTTCTTATGTGTGATTGTCTGTTCTGTTTTATTGTTCCTGGTTACTGTTCATATGGTTTGATGCACAGATTAATGATCAACATTTGAAGAATAATTTAAATTACAAGTCTGCTCATATACGCTTGTTTCCTTAACTGAAGTTGCGTACATACGCGGTATTTACTAACTGAAGTAGCGTATACAAATCTGATTGTGAAATGAAAAATAATTAACCTGATAATACTGATTCACCCCCCCCCCCCCTCAGTATTATTTCCAACAAAGGTGTTGGAATTCCCTAAAGTTGCGCTAATTGAAAGATGTTCACTTGTTACTGTCTTCGATCCATGCCCTTTTCGAGAGCCCTTAGACAACAAAGAAATGGCATCAGAGGAATGTTCTACTTCATCTATCACTAGAGATGAAATAGTTTTTTGCATAGATAAAGAGGAGGTAGTTAGCAACCATGAAAATATTGATACTCTTTCAAGTCCTTTTCATGCCATGCTCTTTGGTTGCTTCATTACAAAGAACAAAATTTGGTTTTTTCAATAATGGGATATATGTTTAGGGCATGATGGTTGTGGATGAGTTTAGCAAAATAGGTTGTTTGGAAACAATTTTCACCAGCGGTTGGGTTGGATCTACTAACATTTTCCAACAAGTTCTGTTGTGAAAAGATGAAATCTGCTTGTGACAAATATTTGGTAGACCTTGTTTGAATATGCATGATGCGGTGATTTTTGTTGAGTATGGTCTCAAGGAGAATGTAGAATTACTAGTTGCTTCTTGCCTACAGTTTTTTCTCAAGGATCATCCAAGGTTTTTACAACATCCACAAGTTCCAAGTTTATTATGTACATTGGAGGGCAAGAAAATACTAGCAATGATTGGTCATTCATATTTTTCTTTGTACTCCTTTTTAAGTCAAGTAGCCATGCAAGATGACATGAAGTGTATCACTTAAGAGATTGAAGGAATGCGTCAACTCTCATAGGCATAAATTACGTGTATTATATCAATTGGGTTGTGTGATGCTAGAGAGGCAACAATATAGGGAGGCACAAAATTGGTTTGAAGATGTTTTGAAGAAGGGCATGTGTATTCATTGGTTGGTGTGGCGAGAGCAAAGTTCAAGTGCGACCATACACATTTTTCTTACTTAGAGGCTAATAAATTGATGCCTTGCTACAAGTGAGAAAAATGGATGAGTCGTGAATATATAGATCTCATCACATAGATGATCAAATATCTAGAGGATTGTGGAGTAGCCCTTGTGAAGGTTGCCTAGATTTACAAGGGAAGTTTGATAATATTCAATTGATAATGAATCTAAGAAGACTTCCAAGGAGTTTCTAGTGTCTTCATTTGATATTGATGAAGTTGATGTTGTGCCAAGTTCATATTTGAGGGCCAGTTTAGATAATGCAGTTATTGGGAAAACAAAAGAGTTTAAAAGAGTTGTGAAATTTTCAAAATCTTCAATTTTGCAGGATATGCCTTGTAATAAGAGTTACCCAAGAGAAGAAAATGATAACAATGAGACAATATTTCTTGATGAAATAGAATCAACTAAGAAATGGCGTAAAGTTTCTTATATTGTGGAAAGTGTTACTGAAGAACCTAAGGATGAAAGAACAGGTACAATTGTGGTCAATTTTACCTCTCATAATTAAAAAAGAGTGGCAATGACAAAAGATGATAAAGGATGTGCCCCCATGTTTTCTAATAAATATAAGGACAAGCCTGACTTTATTGTCGTCTTTGTAGACATATAAAAATGTTTAAGCATTAAATGAGGTCAGAGATGATCAGGAAAATAAGAACAAATTCTAGAAGGGAGTTTGAGCTCTTGTAATCCTTTTTGAAGTCAAAGGACCCTAATGTCAAGGATGCCTTAGCTGATGAAAATGGAAATTCACAACTAAATGATGTTTCTCCCCTCACAAATTCCAAGATGCAAAATTTTATACCTTGTGTCTTTAAAAATGGCAGAAGTAACGGAAGGTTATGGGCACTCCCGGGAGAGGCATTAGTGGAGATGATTGGATGTACTTCTCTTGTTTATTCAGTGGTTATGCACTCTTTAGAAGTTATTGTTGATGGGTTCCATCAATAGGTTTATCTTGAAGTTAATTTTTCTATTCTTCAACCCTTAAAAATCTCATTTTCTCACATTAATTCGCATTTGTAGCCATAATATGTTTTGTAGGAAGAGTAAAGGGTGTTTGCCATATTGTATGGCCTAATGTGATTAATTTGCACAAAAATAAGCATTTTTTGAGGCATTTACTATGCAGGGGATTGATGGAGACAACCAGGAGAGAATATAGGGGGGATTTTCCACCTCATTAACTCTATAACTTGGATTGAGATCACAGGATCCTCAGTCATAGCTCGAATTCACTAGCAGTCGAGGGACTCCAAACACATGTGAATATCAAGGAGGATTAGATCCATAAATCTCGGGATCTTGGAGGAAATCACTCCTCTTTTTAAGGGAGTTTCCATCAAATACCTTTTTGTATAAATAAACCAGCCAAGAGGCTCATTAGGATTCAAATTTTGTTGCATCTAGGGGTAGCTACTGACAGCCTAGTGCTAGACATTGTTACTCTTTTTTTTCATATGATGTATGTGACTATAATTTTCTGCTAATGAGAAGTTTACCATTGGTTTTCACCTGAGTCTATTTTGGAGGGTTGAAACCCTTGGGTTTGGGCCCAGCCTCTAGCCCCTCTTTTGTATTTCTTTCTTGTTCTTGTTTCAAAGAATTGTGATTCTTTCTTTGTTTCAAAACTTGTGATTGCAAGCTTGCTTATCACCTCTCTTGTGGGAGGAGTGATTGGAATGATCCACAATAACAACTCAAAAATATTTGTTTATGATTTCTTAGAAAGTATTAAGTACTAGATTGCAATTCTTCTGCATGTTTAATCTCTAAATCTTAGGATTTAGAAACATTGGTTTGATAATTGAAGTTGTGTTGTAGGTTAGAGTAGACTTCCATAAAATTCAACACATATTTTCCATGATTATTTACTTTATTGTGATAATGATCACTGGGTGCATGTAGTTGGCTAGTTCCAGGAACTGTGTTGATCTGCAGGGATGGGAACACCTTTCCACATCCACGTGGACCTCTCTATCTTCCCTCTAGGCACCTCACCTTGCTTCCAAACTCAATCTTCGAGTTCACTCTAATATGGAAATGGACACTGTGGGCATCAACTTTGGTGCAAGATAGACCTATGAGAGGTATTAGGCTTGGTTAAGGGCTTCCCATGCCCTTCATTCACCTCCTTCTATTTTCATCCACTTTCCTCTACCTTCAATACATCATTTCTGTACTCAAAAAGCTCTGGTAACCTCCTCCTATAGCAAAACGGGGCCTCTTATAGCAATACAGGACCTCCTGTAGCAAACCTATAACATTGCTTTCTCCAACCAGTTTTGCTCCATACTTTGACTCTGGCATAATCAAGTTGATTAATGGTCCCCACACTATGATTTGATGATTAGGGAAGACTCTAGGACCACTCCAACCTCATTCTTTCCTCACTACAACCATCAGATAACAAAACAGAGTTAGAATTAGTATTTTTCTTCATGAGTATGTTAAAGATTGGATTTCTCATTTTCAAGCAAGTATGAGTAGACAAATGATGCATTCATATATGTTATTTATTTTATTAAGTGTGCAAGTAGAGTAGCATGATTTACTTTAGCAGATATTTAGCCCATTTTCCTTTCATGCAATTTCAATTGGCATTTACATTTAATGAATGGAATTTTCACCTTTGTAGTTAGAATCATGTTCATTTATTCTTTCATAAGAAGTTTTCATTGTAATTAGTTGGAGGAGTGGTCTCTGAACACCTTAATCTGATTTCATGAATGAGGGTGACATGAGTAGAACCTAACATGTTGTGCATATAGCATTTTCACCTCTAAGTTTGTACAAACCCCAGGTTGATAATTTAAGTTGAGAAGCCCTTGGGAGTTGCAACATCCTTGGTGCAATACTAGGGCTCATCACTTTTTGGCACCGTTTCTGGGGAGGTGTCTAAGTAGGTGTTGTTTCTACTTAATAATTGCTTGTTTCTTTTTCTTTTGCATCAGTCTTAGTGCTTTGGGAAAAAAGTGAAAAAAAAAACTAGTTATTTCATGCCTCATAGGAGTAGGGATAACCAAGGGAAATTCTTACCAAAAACCCCCACCCCCTCAAGCAGTCAACCTCTTTGGTGATTGTGAACTTCCCTCTCTGACTACAGGGGAGTTGGAAAACCCTTTAGGAGAGCCACCTAAATTTTTTGAAGAACCTATAGGAGAAGAATAACCTATCTCACCTACCCAAACCATGGCTGAAAATAGGAACAATGAGCTTTTCCCTATCAGAGAAACCAATGGAGAAGCCATAATGAAGAATATAATCCATGTTTCCCTTCCACATTTTCATGGCCTAACCTCTGAGGACCTTGACACCTTCATGTTTGAGTTTGTTGTTGTCTGTAGGACATATGACTATGCCTCTGATGAGCATAAGCTAAAGTTGTTTCCTTCTACCTTCAAAGATGCATCCTTGAGTTGGTTTATGAATCTACCTGGGGAAAACATCACTACCTAGGCCCAAATGCAACAAAAATTCAATGAAAAACATTGGGATTATTGTAGGTCCAAAGAAACAAAGGAGGAAATATTTAGGATGACCCTTGGACCTGACGAATCTTTGGAGGACTATGAGGAAAGGTTTTGGCGCAATTATAGCAAGGCCAATTGTGCCCTGATCTTGAGTCACTCAAGCTAGTTCTTCTCTGAGGGATCAGGGAGGATGTAATGGAAACCCTCAACATGCTATCTGGAGGAGATATCTACCAATTTCCTTATGATGACATCAAAATTGTATTCAAGAATCACTCTAGGGCTGCTAGGAAGAAGGGTAGGTCTAGCAAAAGCTTGGTTAGTTCCTCTCCCTCCACAATAGCCATCAAGCATGAGATAGGAAGTATGTTGGAAGATTTTAAGAGTGAAATTTTGCATACCTTTGCCTTGCAAATGGATACTATGCAAATCAAAAGAAGGAAAGAGGAAGCAGAGAGGGCACTAGCTATATTTTTCCCTAGATGTACTAAAAGACATCCTAGGAATGAATTTCCACTGAATGTCATATAAGTTTGCTTAGTCTGTGAAGAGAATCATGCAATAGATAAATGTCCCTCTCTTCCAGACCTAAAGGTTGTATACCAATGAGGGGTAGAAGGTGGGTCAGAGAAGTTGTGCTTCATTAACCAAAGGAGACCCCCAGGTCCTCGGCCATATCAACAAGGCATGCAAGGTGCACATTATCCTCACTACAATCCAAATCAAAATGCACCTTTCCAGCCTTGGTACCCTTCCACTCATCCATCATGGTCCACACCTCCTCCTTGGTCTTATGCTCCTCAATATCCTCCTTAGCCTATCAACCCTCCTTTTCAGCCATATCCACCCCAACCTTCCTAATGGGGCAACCCCTCACCAGGGTGGAGGCCTCAAACCACCCAACCTCTTGCTTTACTACCTCCACCTCAACCTCAACCACAACCTCCTCACCAAAATCCACCTAAGAAACCTCAAATGCTTTCTCAACCGACTCTGAACCTAAAAAATAAGAAAGCACATCAGGTTTACAGTGGGGAGACATCTTATCCTGCTTCTGCTGTGGAAATATAAGAGATCAAACTTAGGTCTAGGAAGTTGCTCCTAGATAATCACCCACCTTCTCCACCTAAAGATATTACAGAAGAGAAGGAAGAGATGGTCCCTCAAGTCAATGCACCTCCTTATCCTAAAAGGTTGGTCCACCTTAAACAACACACTCTAAAAGAGGTTGAACTTCTAGGAGAATTGAAAAACTTGTGTCAATATACCCCTTCTCTAGGCCATCGAAGATGTTCCCATTTACAACAATCTTATCAAGGAGTAATTTTTCAAAAGGCTTGGGAGAAGAAGAAGTGATACCCCCACAATCAATGTTGTTAAACAATTATCTAATTTGATTCTTGGGACGGTGATCTCTCCAAAATACTTGGATCTTGGTAGCCTAGTAGTGGATGTGCACATTGATGGCATTATGGTCCCTAATACCTTGATTGATCTTGTGGCTAAAATCAATGTAATGACCAAGGAAACCATGTTGAATCTCAACCTCCAAGGGGCCTTGAGGAAGACCAGTATAGTGTTGTCGCTTGCAAACAGATCCACAATAGCTCCTGAGGGATTTATTGAGGATGTCATGGTCTCCATTGACTCCTAGGAGTATCCCACTGATTTCCTGGTCCTCCAGCCCAAAAATCAAGTTTAATGGTTATCCTCTCATCCAAGGGAGACCTTGGTTGGCCATCATTGATGCCTACGTTAGTTGTAGGGTTGGGGACATGACTATTAAGAATGGACATTTATCAAAACAACTTGTGTTGTATCCCCCTTCTCATCCTTTTGTTGAGCAAGATTTACCCTTAGAGGAAGAATTTTATCAGACATCCCTCTACCTAGTCTGCACTTTAGACACTATTATAGGATGGGGGTAGCTTGATGAAGATGAACTTATTAACCACATCTTGCAGAATCAGTCTCCCACTGCCATACTAGTTGAGGAACTGATGAAAGAATCTGAGAGTAGTCCTTGGACTAATTTGTGCTATGTTGACTCTAGCCAAAAACATGCCAATATTGTGGAGATTGATCCATCTAGGACTCTAAATATTAACCTCTCTCTCTCAGCCAAGCAAGAAGAGCAGTTATGCAGTGTCCTGAGGCAACACCTGGATGATTTGCTTGGGATTATAAGGAGATGAAAGGTGTACACCCCTCAGTATGTACTCATCATATTTTCATCAAAGAGGGATGAAAACCTATGTGTCAACCCAGATACGAATGGACCTAGGTCTCAAGGACATTGTGAAAGAAGAGTTACACAATTTGTTAGATGCAAGGTTCATATATCCCATTTCATATAGTGACTAGGTGTCAGATCTTGTTTTAGTCCCCAAGAAAAATGGGAAGTGGAGGATCTGTGTTGATTACCAAGAACTTAACAAGGCTACAAAGAAGGACCATTTTCCTTTTCTCTTCATTGACCAAGTCCTAGATGGCCTTGTAGGAAATAAATTCTTCTCCTTCCTAGAAGGATTTAGTGGATACAACCAAATCTAGATCAGCCCTAAAGACCAAGGTAATACCACATTTACATGTACTTGGGGCGCCTTTGCCTATAGAGTCCTCCCATTTGGTTTTTGAAATGTCCATGCTACTTTCCAGAGGGAATTTCTAAGTATCTTTGTTGAAATTGTTCATGAATCTGTTGAGATATACATATATGACTTGACTCCTTATGGATGTGCCTTCCAAGAAGCTCTTTGATCCAGACTTAAATAGGAACGCAACAAATTACAGATATAACCATAAAGACAGATATGCAGCGGAAATAATACTTCATTTCATTACTGTAAAATACTGAAATATGCTTACAAACAGAAATGGAAATAAACCAGCTAGGGTGATGGTAGCTTATCTCTGAGAAGAGATGTGGTGGCTACATGCCTCTGAACTGTGTTACAATGAGGCTCGAAGGCCTATTTATTGTTGAGAAACAATGGAAAACCCTTAACATTCAAAAACCTAACCCTAGAAGATGAAACGCCAAACTGTGGGCCCCGTTTGGGTAAATTGGTACACCAACTTCCCGGGGTCGTAACTTTGGCATACGATCTTCGTTTGACGCGTACAATAGCTCGTTAGAAATATCTATCCGAGCACTACCACTTTGGAAGGCAACATCAGTCCATGGACCCATGTTGCCCCAGATTTCCCAAAAAATACGTTTAGGGCCTCAAAACGGCTCCGGAAGTTCAGGACCCGAAAAACTGCTAAAAATAGTAAGTTGTGCTACAATTAAGGAAACTAAAAATGCTGAGAGAAACAATGGTGGGGGTCCAGGTGGACTTGGCAGGTGGCCACCAATATCCACCTGGATCATTCCTCCCCCCTTAGGAAGCAATGGTCCCCACTGCGTTGAGTTCCTCCATGAGATGAGGAAACTTTTGCTGAACTTGTTCCCTGGTGAGCCACTTGCCATGGTGAAGGAGTTGGCCTGCTTTGACAACTCGATACAATTTGATATTCTGTTGGTGAGTGTTCTTGATCTGTGTGTCCATGATCCGATCAGTTGCGGCTTGTTCCATGCAATCTGGATTTAATTCTGTGGGTGTGAGCTGTTCTGCAATGTCAGATGTGTCTAGCAATGGTGGAAAGTATGGCCGAAGGCGGTCCACATTGAACACGAGGTGCAGGCCAAGGAATGGGGGAGCGCTGAGATCAAATGCATTGTCTCCCACAGCCTTAGTAATGGTGTAAGGACCATATCGGAGTGGTCTCAGTTTCCGATAGGCTCCAGTAAGGCGTTCCTTTTGCAAATGCAACCAGACTTTGTTGCCCACCTGAAACTTGTGTGGCACCCGATGTTGATCATGTCGCTGCTTGTACTTGGCATTTTATTTCTCCAGAATGTCGTGGACCTGCTGGCGAATATGTTGGATGCACTCAATGAAGCTAGTGGCCTTATTTGTTTCGGACTGGACATGAGTTGAATTTATGTGAGTAGCTGCAAGTGGCATGGCCACATCAATGGGGCATAATGGCTGGAATCCCAAACCCACCTGAAAAGGGCTATGGCCAGTGGAGCTGTGAAGAGCTCGGTTGTAGCTGTGTTGAACATAGGGGAGGCTCTCGTTCCATGTGCGTGGATGCTTTGAGTTATACATGCGTAGAATGTGCACAATCATCCTATTGACAACCTATGTCTGGCCATCAGTTTGAGGATTGAAGGTTGTGGACTTTGTGAGTTTGGTGTCCAGCATTGACCAGAGACTGGACCAAAATTTGCTGAGGAACCGACTGTCCCGATCTGAGATGATAGACTGTGGGATCCCAAAGTGCACCCACACTCGTTCAAAGAAGAGTTTAGCAGTGGCTTCTGCTGTGATACTCTTCTTGCAGGCCGCCATAATGGCCATCTTCGAGAACCTGTCGACGACCACAAAAACACAGTCATTTACATGCTTAGTGGAAGGAAGGCCTGACATGTAATCCATGGAGATGGATTCCCAAGGTCGACTAGGGGTAGGCAACGGGGTATAGAGGTCGTGCTTCTTGATGGTCGGTTTGGCGATGGCACAAGCAGTACATGATCTGATGTACTTCCCAACATCCTGTCGAAGATTCGGCCAATAGAAATAATTTTGTAGTACTGCCATTGTTTTCTCGACCCCGAAATGCCCAGCAGCCCGACTGTAGTGTGCTTCCCAAATCATCTTGGCATGCTCGTTTGAAGGAACACAAAGGTGACCCAAGTGGCATAACAGGGCATCCTAGAGGTGAAAATCTGGAACATGCCGACCCTCCAAGAGTGTCTGGTATGTGGGGCCAAATTCTGGGTCGCTTTTGTAGAGAAGTGGCCAATCAGAAGTATCATGCCCACAAGAGTTGAGCACGGTGGTTAATGCCATGATCAGTGGTCGACTGAGGCAATCTGCAACATTATTGGTGCTGCCCTTCTTATACTTGATATTCAAGTGGAATTGTTGCAGGTATGTAGACCACTTCTGATGGCGATCATTCTGCAATTTCCCTTGGGTCTGTATGAACTACAAGGGTCGGTGGTCGGTGTGGATGACCGTTTCCTTCCCCAAAATGTAATGCTTCCATTATCGGTAGGCCTGCACAGTGGAATACATCTCTTTATCATAAGTGGGGTACTTTCTGACTATGTCTGAAAGTGTTTCACTATGATATGCCACTGGATGTCCATGTTGAGTAAGGACTGCCCCAATCGCATAGTCAGAGGCATCTGTCTCGACCTCAAATGGTTGTTGTAAATCTAGTAACGCGAGCACTGGTGCTGTGCAGAGGTGATCCTTCAACTCTATGAATGTCTTTTGTTGAGATTCAGACCAAAAGAATTTTTCTTTCGCTCCTCCCTTGGTGACTTGACTCAAGGGCCAAGTAATGTGAGAAAACCCCAACACGAACCTGCAGTAGAAGTTGGCAAGACCTAGAAAGCTGTGGAGCTCTGTTAGAGTGGTTGGAGATGGCCAATCCCGAATGACTTGGATCTTGGCTAGATCCACATGCACCCCCTATTCATCAATGATGTATCCCAGATACGGAACCTGGGTCATGCCAAAAGTGCATTTCTCCAAATTGGCACATAGCTTGTGTTGTCGCAGTGTTTGGAGAACCTGTCAGATGTGGTGGAGGTACTCTTCCCAACTCTGGCTGAAGATCAGAATGTCATCCAAGTATAATACTACAAATGAGTTGGTGAATGGCCGCAAGATGTCATCCATTAGCCTCATGAAGGTTGCAGGAGCATTCGTCAATCCGAAAGGCATAACCAACCATTCGAAAAGGCCCTCCTTAGATTTGAAGGCAGTCTTCCACACATCAGAGGGTTCGATAGGTACCTAGTGATATCTTGACTTCAGATCGATCTTGCTGAAATATTTCGCCCCCTTTAGTTGGTCCAGGAGGTCATCAATCCGCGGGATCGGGTACCTATTATGGACAGTGATCTCTTTCAGCGCCCGATAGTCAATACAGAGTCTCCACGTCCCATCCTTCTTCTGTACCAACACGATCGGGCTCCCACAAGGCGATGAACTCGGACGGATGTGACCTTTCTGCAGGAGCTCCTAAATCTGCCTCTTGATTTCATCGTTCTCTAGAATGGAGCGGTGATAAATTGGTCCATTGGGTAGCGGCACACCTGGGGTCAGATCGATGGAGTGCTTGACCTGATAGTGCAGTGGAACCCCTGCGAGGGAGGTGAAGATGTCCTCGTACTCCTCCACGACCTTGTCCATCTGTAGTTGTCGTGTGGAGGGGCCCTGTCTGGAGGCCATGGCCACCGTCTTCTTCTTTCCTTGAGGGCGTATCATCAGGAAAACAAATTTCCCAGTTTTGGAAATGATCTTACTGCATTGTTTTGCAGTAATCAAAGAGATGGCGGTAGGTGGTGCTACCTCTGGTATCCTGTACAACTTATTTCCCAATGTAATAATAACAGCACGGGGCCTTGATTCATACACAGCATGTTGCTTCCACAAGTATGGTTGTCCTAATAATACATCACAAACTTCAAGGGGAGCAATGTCACACAATACCTCATCCGTGAAGGGCTTGATGTTGTATGGAAGGCGACACTTCTGGCTCATGCGAAGATCTCGTGCTTGGTGAAGCCACCCGATGGTGTACGGTTGTGGATGTGCTATGGTCGGTAAGCCCAACCGCCTCATGACCTCTGCCGAAATGAGGTTCTTTTGGCTCCTGCTGTCAACAATGAACTGCAATGCAGAGCCCTTTACCCATATCTGGGAGTGGAAGAGACGCTCCTCCTCTGGATCTTCGGGTTCATTTTTCTGGATCTTGGCGATAGCAACAGTGGCGTTGGGATCTGCATCAATGATTTGCTTCCCTTTTTCATTCCCCTTGTTGGGTTCTGACTCAGAGTCGGAACATGCATCTGATTCTGAAACCTTTAGCTCAGCCACCAGTGACTACTTGGCCCGACACTCACTTGTGTTGTGAGTGGAGCTCTTATGGAAGTCACACCATTTTCCCGTGTCCTTTTTCAGCTTCGCGACGCTGTTCTTTGCTTGCAGCTTCGACGGGTTGTCTTGGGCTGCCCCGCCTTGGCTTGGTCCTTTGTTCTGTGGTTTAGGGGCACCTTTCCCCTGCTTTGGATTCGCAGATCCAAAGTCTCGCTTCTTTTGTTTAAACTTCTGCTCAACCTTGATGGCATATCGATATGATGTGCCGAGGGAGGAGATGTTCAGGAATTGTATTTCTTCCTGGATGTACTTATGTAGGCAGCCGTGGTATTTGAGTATCAAATGCTACTCTGAATCCTTGATACCCAACTTTTTGCGAAGGGTATGGAAAAGATTGGTGAACTCCGGCACGTCTTGGTCCCTTCCCTGTCGCAGCATGGTCCACTTTATGTATTCATCCTCATAGCTTCCGACAAGGTAGTACTGCTCCTTGATGGCCTCCCGGAATGAATTCCAGGTGGGTGCGGTTGAAAATAGTGAGCCAGTACTTTCATCCTTCTGCTCGTAGTAGGTTTCCCACCAGTCCTTGACGTGGGGGGCTGCTTTGAGAAGAGCGAAAACAATCTTTTCCCGACTCGAAAATTCATGAACAGAAAAATAACCCTCTAGCATATTTAACCATTTATCTACGGCATCTACGTCTATCTGGCCCTCGAATATGGGGATTTCAAAATTAACTTTTACCTTAAAGGGTGTTGCGTTTCCAGAGTCGTTGTTGGAAGACGATGCGTCGCTTCTGGGTAGCCGCTGAAGGATCTGGGCAAAGCTGTCCATCATCGCGTTCCGTTGTCGCTTGAGGGCTTCTTCGAGCAAGATTTTGATAGGATCTCCTGCCCCCTCGTCTTTCTTCTCATTCGCCATGGGAGTCCGTCGGGATTTGCGAGGCTGGTCTTGCAAAGGTTCGACCAGTTCAAGCCCTAACTCCTTATATCCCGACCTCGTTGCGGACATGCAAAGAAAAACAGAGAAAAAGCAGACCGCTCTGATACCACTGATCCGGACTTAAACAGGAATGCAACAAATTACAAATATAACCATAAAGACAGATATGCAGCAGAAATAATACTTCATTTCATTACTGTAAAATACTGAAATATGCTTACAAACAGAAATGGAAATAAACCAGCTAGGGCGATGGTAGCTTATCTCTGAGAAGAGATGTGGTGGCTACATGCCTCTGAACTGTTCTGAACTGTGTTACAATGAGGCTCGAAGGCCTATTTATTGTTGAGAAACAATGGAAAACCCTTAACATTCCAAAACCTAACCCTAGAAGATGAAACACCAAACTGTGGGCCCCGTTTGGGTAAATTGGTACACCAACTTCCCGGGGTTGTAACTTTGGCATATGATCTCCATTTGACGCGTACAATAGCTTGTTAGAAATATATATCCGAGCACTACCACTTTGGGAGGCAACATTGGTCCATGGACCCATGTTGCCCCAGATTTCCCAAAAACGTCGTAAGTTGTGCTACAATTAAGGAAACTGAAAATGCTGAGAGAAACAATGGTGGGGGTCCAAGTGGACTTGGCAGGTGGCCACCAATATCCACCTGGATCACTCTTTCTAATTTGTGCAAAGTCTTAAAGAAATGCATTGAAATGACTATTTCATTGAGTCCTAAGAAATGTGAATTCTTGATGAATGTAGGGACTTTCCTTGGCCATTCTATATCCAAGGAATGGATACAAGTTAAACCAAAAAAAATTTCCACCATTAAAAGGGACCCTATCCCTAAAAAATAAAGATTTTTCAAGAGTTTCCTTGGATTAGTTGGGTATTATAGAAGGTTCACTAAAGACTTTAGTAAACTGGCTTCACCCTTGTTTGGATTGTTTGCTAAAGATTCATATTTTTGTTGGGTAGACAACTATCAAGAATATTTCGAAGTACTAAAAGAAAATTTGACCACTACACCCATCCTTAGGGGTCCCAACTGGGCATTACCTTTTCATATACACACATATGCATCAGATAAATTTATAGGGTCAACCTTAGGACAAGTGGAAGACAAATTTCCTTATGCTATATATTTCATCAGTAAGAACCTTTCCAAAGTTGAGTTAAATTATATTTTCATTGAAAAAGAACTCTTTGTGTTAGAAAATTATATATTACGGAGCAATGGAACACATAAAATATTGCAAAAAATATAAACACAGAAAGCACATAAAACAAGAGAGACATAGATATACGTGGTTCACCCAGTTTAGGCTACGTCCATGGAGAAACAACCAGTCCTTCCTTTTATATTATCTAGCAAACTGAGAGATACAATCTACAACAGATCCGTTGTAACACCCTCTTCGCTCTCAATCTCCTCTCTCTTTCTCACTCAGAATACAAATCTACATAGACGCAATACAATTCCCTCATATATAGTGAGGGGTTGCCTTCTAGGGTAAAAAAACCTAAATTAAACATAACTTCTACCATCAGATCTCTGCCTAATGAACTGCCCATATTGACTAGAAATTACTATATTTTTACAAGGAAATTTTACATCTATTCTTAGCTTCGGGGGCACTGCCCCCGAAACCCCCTGCCAGGGGGGGTTCCCCAAAGGTCGCAGCCACCCCCCCTGGACTCCCCCTGCAGCGAATATTTTACGGGCGGCATTGCCGCCCCATTTTGAACTAGGGTCCAATGTGGCGATACCTTTGAATACAGAAGATAATCAGGCTCCACACCCAACACTTTGCATTGGTAGATTCTTTGAACAAGTTTAGGCATTATATCACCGGTTATCCAATTTTTTTTCACATCGATCATGTAGCCATTAAGTATTTAATGAATAAACCTGATTTCAATGCTAGGATCATTAGATGATTGTTATTTTTACAGCAATTTGATTTGACTATTATTGATAAACCGGGGAAAGAGAATGTGGTTGCAACTTTCTTGTCAAGACTAACCTTGCCTGCAAGAAAGGAAGAAATGGTGGATGACCAACTTCCAGATGAACATTTCTTTTTCATCTTGATGCTTTCTCCTTGGTTTGCTGATATGGCCAATTACTTGGTTGTTGGGAGGTTCCCTCCTGTTACGCCAGACAAATCCCTCTTGCAGACAAGAGCGATCTCCCTAGATCCTTGGCGGAAACTAGAAAAAAGCAAGACAATTGAACTAACTCTTTCCCTAAGTTAGAATTGTTTTAATTATAAAAATTAAGGCTAATGGATGAGCCCCTTACCTATTTCACAAAATTCTCGATGAAGATCCCTTGTTGTGATTTGATGCAGCTCCTCAATGCTCGATAAGACCTGCAATCATAAACCATAAAAGGATCAAAACCACATGTGATATTATAATCCAAACAAAACTTAACCTAATGATCGAGGAAATTAGGAATTCAATTTGTCTTAATATACATTATAAACAATTACAGACCATTCATCATTCCAATAAGACAAAACAATGGGAGAAAGTGTTCATTTGTACTAATAAAAGATAAAGAGGAGCCTTACAACCTTCGCCTTGATGTCATGAGGTCCCTCCCAATTGCCTTCAATCTTCTGCTTAGATTACAATATTTCCAATCTTAAACCAACAACATAAGGTTATGTTCTCTGAGTTTTGACCTCCTCAATCCCTCTGCCCGCTAGTCATTTTATAGGCCAAGAGGAAGAAGTTTCAGATCCAAAAGAGGAGGGTGAGACTCCTTAATTGAGGGATTAGGTTTCCATGAGAAAAGGGATTAATATACATCATCTGAGGGTTATAGTTTGAATAGTCATCACCTAGAAGCTTTCAATTGGGAAATATTCGACCAACTATGTTTCTAGAATGTACTTTTTATTTTTACTTTCTTGAATTCACGTGCACGGGTTTATAGTGATAGACAGAGCGCAGATTTGCGTTGTTCTCAAAGTTAATTCCAGCGAATGCGTAGGAAAATCTAGAAAAACCAGTGTAGGTGAAACTTAACAAGGTGTGACATTCTAAGGGAGTTCATTCAAACATGTTAATGGATGGTAAAAAGACCCATAAACTGATCAAGTGTCATGGAAACAATTTGACATGTAACAGATTGCCCCCCTAAAGTGCGAAGTCTATAAAATAAGCTTAAAATATTGAATCTCTTTCTCGTTCCAAGGATCAGATTAGAGACAATGGTTAGAAACCTATAAGGAACATTCAAGGATTACAATGAAAATGTATATCAATAATCATCATTGAGGTAGGTATTCCCATACTCAGAGTAAAGCGAACTCAATGAAAAAGCATGGAAAAACCAAAATCATATAGATAGTAGACACAACATGGATGCAACCATCTCTCATAAATGGGTCTACATAATCATGAATATAAAATTTCCTCGCAACCTCAATTGATGAAATTAGATCCAGGGTCTTGATATCCATCTCTTGATCCACATTATGACTATAACCATGTGAGTGAATGTTTCCAAGTCAAACATGGCATAAACAACTTGATTACTTATCAATGATGTGAATGCGAGAGAAACCATCAATAATGACAATGGTTCTCAAGGTACTTCCAGTAAAATCTATGAAGTGTGAATAGGTGATCTGAATTCAAACACTCATAGAATTGTTTGATCGAAGGCCAATGATGAGAACCTGTTTTTGAAGGCGTGAAACCTGCCATTAAGGCAAGCAGGTCTCAAGTTACCGAAGGTTTCTAGATCAACTTCCTAGATAATCAGCTGAAGTTGATAGGAAGCGACCCGTCATAGGAAAGCCTATGACACGAAACACAATGTCAAGTTTTGAAAATATTTTGCAAGGACTGAATCAAGGATGGTCGATGCGATTGAAGGCTAGAATTTGCAAAGTAACTTTGAACTGAGGTTGAAATTCTCTTGAATGCATAACGACACGACAATTGACTTGGCAGCATTTGACTTAACGATAATACCAAAAACGATGAAATTTTTTAATGAAGTTAATTTAATTGTAAGACAAATGGATTTCCCAACACGAACATGAGTGTGACGGAGTTTCATGTTCAAGAGTAACATGCTACCTTTAGAAATGAAAATGTAAAATGGACACCTTTTCCCATTTTTCCCCCACCGTTACTGGTGAGTACCTCTTTATCTTTTACAAGCTTGAGGAGGATAACATATGTTTGGACTGTAAGCTCATCCTTCGGATGATTCCATCAAATTATTTTTAACGAACCCTAAGAAGGAATGGTTTTCTTTTAAAGAGTTTGAAAAAGACACAAAAAGGAAACTCATTAAGTTCTTTTACCGTAAAATTTTAACGAGACCGGAGAAATTAAAGCTCAGTGTTTTTCATTTTTAGAGGGTCAGAAGAAAAACGTAAGTAGACTCCATCAGGTTCTTTTTCATAAGTTTTAGTCCCTCAAGTCCAAAAAAGGATAAAATAATACAAGAGAGAACTCTATTGACCATGTTTGGTCAATGTATACCTTTTTCGTAAATAGTCCTAACTTAGTCCGTAAAAGGGGTAAACTTATACTGAGTGGACGGTTGTTCATTTACTTTTACGAGTTCGAACAAGTAAGTACTTGACAATATTTTCATTTTTAAAGGAGTCTAAAAAGGGCTTAAAAGAGGACTTTATGATTTTCGCTTTTCATAAATTTTTAAGAGCATGAAAAGTGATAAAAGTCTGCTAAATAGTCAAAATTATTTATCCTTTCTTCGTAACTTTCCCTGCACATTTAAACTCAATAAATCATTATAACTTCTCAAAAATATAAGATTTTCCCTCCTAAAAGAATTTAAATATAAAAAATAATATTTTTTAGCTTAAAACCCTTATAAAAGTGGGAAAAGTAAATTATTTTTCACCATTTTCATTTTTACCATTTGAGAGCAGAGAGAGGATTTTTTACCACCAGACTTCTAGGACTAATTTTGAGCTAACCGGTGGATGAAATCGCAAACTGCTTCTTCCAGGTAGAAGATCTCTCCTTAACTTAGCTTTTCATCCATTCAAATTTCCATTTTAAGCTTTTAGTTAATTTTTTGGGGCAAGGTTATGTCAAAAAATGCGCCCTCAACCCTGCGCTGATTTCCTTCAGTTGGTCACGTGTAGGAAAGTAAAATTTTCCACATGGAAAATCACGGCCTGCACATATTTTTTCTGGAAAAATCTACGCAACTACACCCTGTCTGCAAAACAGCAATAGCGAGGGTTTATTTTTTTGCAAGATTTGGGCCCCAAAAAACATGAGATGGTTTTAAAAAATGATTCTAATCCTTTTAAAATGGTCATTTCAGGCTAATTGATTGTTCAAAATGGAGTGGAGGGAAAGAGAGCATGAAGCCAATGATTTGGCAGCTTTGGCAGATCCAGCTACCATGCAGGCTCTAAGAACTTGTGGCCTCCTGAAATACTGGCTCATTCCTGGGATGAAAGCTCAGGTAGATCTGATGACATGGCTAGTAAGAACCTGGAATGTCTAGGAACAATGTTTCGTGATCACAGATCATCGCATTACCATTGACGCCAATGACATCTATTTCTTGACTAGGTTGTCTCGTCGGGGAGTCAACATTTCATTATTTGGACAGAGGATAGGAGGAGATACTATTGATGGGTATCTACGACGCTTTTGCAGGGGTGCACCACCCAAGGATGGCAGAATTGATATTCAGACCATTGAGATCTTGCCCCTGAGGACCATTACTTTCACTATTAGCAAGCTGTGTGGCGGCGTTGTCCTTCATTTAGTGACACAGGCATAGATGCATACTATCGTGAAATGATGGGAATCCATGGTGTTCAATTGGTGCAAGGAACTGGTTATAAACATGAAGAGACAACTGACTAGATGCAAGAACGGAAAGCTGAAGAATTTCGATTATGGCGCCATTGTTATTTCTTTTGCCTTAGAGAGGATTCCTCTTCTCTAACCACAACAGATTCTAGCAGATGAGTGGGAACTTAGGGATCCATGCATGATGAGGTGGGTTGCACTTATGGCACATCATGGAGGCGATGGACTAGTAGTGAGGTGTACTCTTGAGTTTTTTGTCTGGTTAGGGCAATGGATCATTTCGGCCGAGTACTTCCCATATGCCAAGATGGATTACAGAGTTGATCCCGATATCCCACTTCCAACCGAACTCAGTGGGGTCATCTAGGTGAGAGTTTCTCATTTTGAAATGTTTTTAATTTTTTATGTTTTTTGTCTTCAAAGGGTAATTATCCAAAATTCATGTGTAGATGTGGGCCCAAACTGACTAGCAAGGATGAGGCGATTTGACAGACAAGGCGAGCAGCCTCTAGTAGCTGCGGTAGCTAACCCAGGGGCAGTATAGATTTTGACAGAGATGGAACACAACCTAGAGAGGTTGACTTTGGATATCGCAGAGATTGGGATGGATCAAATTCCTCGTGTTGATCTAGATTTTCATTGATGTCAATATGGAAATATTCTGGATACTAAATGATGATGTGAAGCCAAGCAGAGAAGATCCATGAAGCAACATGAGCAAGAAGCCAAAGAGGAAAGCCATCAGGGAATCCATTAGAAATCATCAAGAAGCCAAAGAGTAAGAGGAAGAAGTTCATCGGAAGGAGCAAAGAGTAACACGCGGTGGAGGAGTAGAAAACAATAATTAAGAGGAGTTAACAGTAAGATGAAGAAATAAGAGGAGGGATTATTAAACCATGGAAACCCGTAAAATTTCAAACGCATATAATAAAAGTTCACAGTGCATCAAAGAAATCAATAGCGGCAGTTTTATCGCTTTATTATGTGTCACATTGAATCCCTCGACTGCGATATGTATTACAGACCCAATGGTTCCATAACAATATGCTCTATGGTTATATCGCATCTGCCATACTAGAACTACCGCATCAGAAGTTATGTATCACAAAGGAATGTCACACTTGAAAACTGTGATTGCGATATCATTGTAGACCTGCTGCACCATTGCAATACAACTCAATATAATATCACATCCATCACATAATCGCAAACCATTATGTTTGCATAATCATGTTCCATTCAAAATGTCGATTGCGATATAATATGTGGACCCAATAGCTCCATTAGAATACACCTTTATGTAGTATCGCATCTGGGTATCAGAATTTACGCATATCATAAAGGGTTGTCACCATCGGACCGTCGATTGCGATAAGACTTGTGAACCCGATGAACCATCAATTGCGATATTATTGTGGACTCGACGGATCCATTGACGATTGTTTAATATTATATCACGTTTGCTTCATCAGGAGTATGAGTATCGAAAATGTTACATCGGTAATATTAAAGGTTGTGATTGCGAGACCTCCGAAAATTGTGATTGCGATTAATAATGTGGCATCTGGTACCTCCCTGTGGGACTTGGATGAATATTAAAAAGGGTCTCTCTGATATTGTGTAATGAGAGACCTCTGAAAGTTTCAATTGCGATTAGTGGTGACATGGCATGTGGGGACCACTAGACTTCTATTATAATATGGTTATAGCCTCTCCTTTATGGTTTTTTCCAAAAATAAACAAGTCAATGAATAATATACAAGTCAGCCTCCCTCCAATAAATGTCTCTCAGTCATTGGTGAAACTTGTATAAATACGATTTAAAACATTTCACTAAAGGCATCAATCTCGGCATCGGGCACACAGAGGAATCGATAGTTCACAACTCGTGAACTTAAGGAAATAGAGAGAGCCGAAGGTTGAAGAAAAAAGTCGAAGGTCTAAGGAAGGAATTCGAAGTTCGAGCAAGTCTATTGGTTGGGTTAATCTCCAAAAGGGCTCGTGAAGAATCAGTCGCTCTTGAATAGGTTATGTAGTGCACACAACAATCTGTTACAAAGATCAAAAAAATAGGGAGCAGTGTAATACAATCAAACATTTCCTGACAGAGTAAAACTATAGGGTTGGAGCCCTTAGGGTTGGTGCCTCAGAATCGGAAGCATTGGATTCCTTGGAGTTGGTGCTCCTAAATTCAAGGTTGGTGCCTTGGTAAGATAGGGGCGAAGCCCTAGATGTTGGAGCCTCATCAAAGTCCAAGTTGGTGCTTGGAAAAATTCATTAGATATTGTATTCAATCTTTTTCTATATTTTAATAAAATCATTTCTTTGATTAAATTGTAAGGAATATAAACTGGTAATAATAACAATTGAAAATAAATATTGATTCACCCCCCTCTCAGTATTTCCAACACCTCGCGGATATCAGAGACGTGTAGTTGGGGTTCCAAGATCACTTAGACGATTACTGCGTCGAGTTTATCATGTTGTCGTTTGTTATCATGAGCATCATCATGATTAGTTGTTCTAGTTTCTAGGATCACATTTTTTTATTTTTGTTGTCATCATATTCAGAAAATAAAAGTTCATGAGGCCTTATGTCCTTGGATGACATATCTTGTAGACGCACTTTTATGCAAACTCTATTTTAATGAAAAAATACTACTTTTGCCTACAGTTTATCTTGATCAATATATGAATGGATATTGTTTTTAATTTACAAATGTTGCAAATGTCTATTTAACACATGATTATCCAATGCATTTGTTAATGTGTTTAAATATCTTGGAATGTGTTGATATTCGATATAATCAAATTTCATTTCCAAAAGACGGACCCGTAAAAATATTCTTAACATTGTTGGACTCCTCACTGTATAGACATTGTTTAAATGTAATAGTATGAGCTACGAATCTAACTTAACAATATGTTGAAGCCTCGAAAATCGGGTCTACAACAAGGGGGATACCTACTCGGTCTAGACCTTGAAAGCAGCTCCTTTTCCGTTTGGGATGGTGGGTCCGACTGGGGATAATGGGACCAGTTTCCCAATTTGTGTGTGTGTGATGAGAATTGATATTTCCTTTTCTAATGATTTCTAAGTAAAATTCTTTTAATCTAAGTCTAATTTAAAACATGCAATTGTATTCTAATGAACAGAAATATCTAATTCTAAAACTAACCCGGGATTTAACTTTTCAGTTATGCGATCTAAAATAATTTCTAACAGCAATTGGTAATAAAGATCATTCAATTGCTACGAGAAAAGAATTCGATAAAAATAAATTGTTTCGTATAAAAAGTTAGCCGAAACAATTGTGAGAAGCATATCGCATAATAAGTCATTCATACATTAAAGCATAAATAGAATAGTCATCACTATACAAAAGTGCCAAATGATAACTCAAACATTCAAGCCTTCATATATAAATAACTAAACATAAATATTACTTTAACACATAAGCAGAAATCATTAAGAGATAAAAGTACCATTGATAACAAGTTCTACTCATGAGCTTTAGCAATATAGATTTATCTCTTCCTAATTCAACATCTACTAAGAGTACAAAAGTGCATTTCAGTAGCAGACATTAAACACAGATATCAATAAATCTCATTCCATTCATTCATCAAAACCTCCTCTGAGGGTGCAGAAGTGCATGTTCTGAGGAAACGTTTTTGACAAATTTTAGGACCCCTCTCTAAATGCATGAGAGGGGTTAAAATACTACTACCTAAATACTAAAAATAGTTTATTACAAAAATATAGGAGGAGGTTTAAATGACCGTCCTCATCTAAGGAAAAAATAAATCAAAACTAAAACTAAAACTGAATCTGGAAATTAACTATCTATGTATTTGTTCTCTGAGATCGCAAGCATTCAGCATCGGCTTGAGGAGCGTTGGTTGGCCGACCTCCGATTTTAGTTTCCCTGCGAAAACAAAATCGGCAAGTGCTAGCGCTATCTTCTCGGCAAAGTTCATAAGGCATTTGAGAGTCATGCATTGATTGTGTGGTTTAACCAAGTACTACCAGTAAGAATCCCAATTCAACTTGGTTAACTTCTTGATGGACTCTGCCCTTTCCTTAGCTTTTTGTCTCCAGCTTGTCTGCAGTTGCTGTGCCTTTGGGAGAAATCCCAGAGTGGTCTCTGATATGAGGTTTGCTCTGTGCAGGTTTTCATTGACACAGTCAATGACGTTATTTGACATTGTAGCTACTTCTTCTGCCGCCTGTTTTGCCTTCCTAATCTGTGTGTCCCACTTATGAAACAACATTTCTTTGTGGGCTTCATTGATTTTGAGCATGCCTGCTTTCTTTCCTTCTTTCGATTCCTGCCAAGTGCTAGGTTTCAGCCAAATCCGCTTACCGCCCAAGGATATCCCCGATAAATACCACTGGTTTTGGAGCACGGGTCTCGCCTTTAGCCTTTAGCGCTTTTCCCCACGGTTTTCCTGGCTTACATGCGACTGAGCGCTCAGGGGCTTTCCTTCTCGAGGGGTTTTGCCCAGCAATGCGTGATTGCACTAATCACGCATCGGAAACTGCCTCCTTTTCCTGATTCGGGCTTCCCAGGTGCTAGTTTCGCCTCCTGTGCGGTTTTGGTAGATGATACATAAACCTTTAATCTTGCGGAGTGAATGACTCAATGAGGTCTTGGCTCCAAGACTTGAATTGCCTATCTGATATATCAGCACTGTCTAGTACCCACTTAACCATGTCTGTGTATGGAAGAATTTTGGGTCTTGCCACTATTCGGTGCAAGAATGAACATGCAAGTTCAAAAATTGATGCCTCATGTTAGACTTCGTCTCATGTCAGAGATTGATTCTTCTTCAAAACCCTGTTTTGAAGAAGAAATCATTAAATGTGTTGCTTTAGATTATGTAATTTATTCTCCAGCTCTTCAAAAGGCAGCAGCAACTTCAAGCTCCTATCCCTGCACAAGCACAATTCAAAGCATCATCAGCAATCAAAGTCTGGCAATTTAATAATCAAATCAACAATGCCTTCCGCTCCTTCATCCATTACTCGTACACGACAAGCTTTGAATCTTTCCAAGATGACGAATCTAAAGTAAATCAAAATCCAGTTTTTCATGTAGCAGAGGCTGCCTTGAATGAGCAACCAAAAATCTCCAAGTGTGTTGGATGAAGTTAGAGAGGGGTCGCGTGGGAAAGAGAATTCTTCTGGAAAATTGATGTTGCCTGTTGGGTCAGTTGGGCAGATATCCTCACCACCTCGTCTTCTAGTTGCTGCTCGTCTTGCTTCAGCTGGTGATGCTGATATTTATGAATACTTTTGTTGGAGAGAAGTAATAGGCTTTGACAAAGCAAAGTGCTCAGAACTCCGAGCAGCAAAATTACTGCCAACATCTTCTCCGATTGTTCATCTGGCGGCAAGTCAGCACCATCTTGGTATTCTCTAAGGCTCATGTTTGTTTGACTGTGATATTTTCTAAAGCTCGCAGTCTATTACAGTGATCTGAATACATTTCTCTGTGGGTTACATATCTCTTTGTCTAAATAATTCAGTGGTTAGATTCATAATTTGTGGCTCGTATATATTCTCATAGGCTCGCTCTTTGTTACACTCTATGTGGCCCATATGTATTCCCTTGCACTATTTATGTGGATCGTATTTCCGAAAGAAATGGATCGCACCATAATTTTGACGCATTTTTTGTGGCTTGTGTAACTTGGATTGCACATTACCATGATTCTGAGGCAATATTTTATGTATCTCACTTGCTCCATCTCCGTGGAAGCGATCTGAATTGATGATCACATTTATATCTAGCTCATTACAGTGGCTTGTTACAATTGGGCACTGCATTCATGGTTATTACTGTGATCACATGCTCAAAGTCTATAAATTTGTGGTTCTTGCTCGCATCACTCTCTGGTTCGTTGGCATACATTGCGGTATATAACATTGAATAAACAAGCGGAGAACGTCGGTTTGCTTCACTTGTTGCTAAGAGATTAGAATCTCTGGGAGCATTAACGCAAGGTGACCGTAGGGCTGGGCCATCATTGAGTGCATATGATGTATAAAGCTATCATTGAGCAGAGCGATCAACCTGTTTTACCTCCGAATTGCTTAGTTGGAGAGCGTGAGAAAATTCAAGAATTTCATAGTTTGGCAAAGGCAGCATTGATATCAGTTGGAATCATTAGGGATGCAATACCTGAAGGAACTGGTAAAGATACATGGAAATTGTCAGGTCGGATACTTGAAGGAACTGGTAAAGATGATGTTGGTCGTGTCTTGAATCGCATTTTGGGATTGGCACCTGATATCCAAAAACGGATTTTTGAGTATTTTATTTTGGTGTAAGATGCTCACAAAGCAGGTGATTTTGATTCGGGAATTGTTGATATCAAGGCCAACCTTATAGAGCTTCAAGGATCTCCTCAGACAGTACATGCGGATCCCATGTCTGGGGCTTCAACTACTCTGTTCACATTAATGATTGATCGTGGAATGACATTTGAGGCTGCGTCTGGGTTGTTAGATCAGAATGCTAAGATTGCTGGCTGTCGAGTAATTGATGATCGCTGCAAGGCTTAGAGCGTGGCGAAATGGTGAGATGGTGTTTGAAGGGCATATAGCTGGGCATTGACCTGTAGTGATTTTCTCCTATCAAAATGCGCTTCAAGGATCAGCTTTATTGAAAAAATCGGTTTCATTCAACGGGAAGAGCGAACAGTCATAGACTAAATGCCTATATTTAAACAAAGATATCCATCATAGCAGGAAAACAGGAACCGATCTCCTATTTCAAGACCTCAGTTAGTGATTTAAAGGTAGCTGCGGTCCAGCAGTTATTCCATGTGTCGGCCATCGGAGGATTTTTAGGGAGATGCTGTTTTATTTTAGAATAGATGAATGCTCCTTTCTAATTTTTTTTTGTAATTGCAGTTGAAACAGCACCTTTGCTGTTGGACCGATTCGTTTTTCCCTTAGCAGATTTTTATTTAATGTATTAAAAAAATCATTTGTAAAAAGAAGAGAGTTAGTCAGAGGAGAAAATTCTGAGCGCTGGAGGAGAACTGAGCTCCATTGTACAGTCTTTGACAGAGGGATTTTTAATGAAATTTCACAGCTCTAACTTCTGAGATTCCTGTGGTATGATAATTTAGCATAAGTTTTTCTCTTGTTTCATATGTAATCTGTTATGTTTCATTTCACTACATGATCATTTCTAACTGAACAAATGAAGTGTTTAGGTAAGAATTCATGCCTGCCATGCTCTGCCTATAAGTTTGTTCATGTTTAATGTTTTCCTCTGTTTGACAAGGATTCATCTCCTATGCCCTTGTCAGCTCCTCACCAGTCTTGCCATCCCATTTAAAATCTAGATTTGGTGTTAAATTTCTTGCCTACCTTGCCTCAGTCGATAATCTGTGTTGTTCATTATATTTCTCTGTTCAAGCTGTGATTTTGCCCATGCAGCCCAGAAAAACCCCGTCATTGAATTAAAAACCCCAAATCAATCTTTCTAATCAGTTTACTAGCCTAATATTAGTGTTACCTTGTTGGTCATCTCATCCCATTGAAGATCTGCCGAGATTGACCGGAGAGAGCCTTCTCCTGCCCCGTAGGGCTAGCTACGAGGCTAAATGGTTTGATGTAGCCTTGAGGTTTACCTTTCTCAGCCTGAGGTGAAATTTCAAGTGCTAACACCTCAGATGATCCACGTGAGTTTGTTGTTGCTTTAACCTCCATAACTCTGGGGTTTTCTTCTTCGAGCAAACTGTACATGCCTTCCCAAGTGGTTATGCCGGCATCTCTATTACAGGTGGTGTCTGTGTATAAGGGCGTCATCTCTTTGTCCTCAGCAATCGGAGCTTTTCCCTTCTTTCCCATTACGCTCTGAACACTGCTGCATATATTATTCTGCTTTCCGCTCCTGCAAATTTACAAGTAAGGAAAGAATAATGGCAAGAGATAAGGTGATGGGAAAGTTCTTAATGCCGAAATCATGTCAAATATATCACCCTCCGTGAAATAACCTTTCAATCAGTTCTAATTCTTATCTCATAAATGACCATCAACTAACCATTAAATTGACATTAATGCCCATAACTTGGTATCGGATTACGAGAAAAACTTTATCGAACGATGAGCCTTGCAGATCTGCGATAAGGCGATTTTGCGATTTGCTTCGCAATATCACAGATCGCAATATTGCTAATCCGTTTCATTAACAATCATTTATCGCCTTATGCGTCTGCGAGATGCGATTTGCGAGATGCCCTATGGAATATCGCTGGATCAGGATATTTCATCCTAGGTGATACTTGTGGCATATGAAAGCTGCGATGCGCGATGGGTCTTTAAGGTGTGCGATCTCGCATCCCATTTTCGCAATTTCGAAAGTTTGTTTATATGATGTCCTCCATTACCCTTTGCGATCCGATGTTTTATTGTTGAGAGAACGATTTTATTCAGAACTTATCATAAAACTTAGGTTCTTTTGGGTTTTTGGGGTGTTTTCCTAAGTTTATAATAGTATGTTTTATTCAAAGTGGAGTATAAGTGCTACTTTTTATTTCTTAGAAGGGTCCCCATTTATTTAGTATTAGTAATACAACTAAATAAAAAGGGGGGTTGTTGTTGGCCACAACACGATCAAACTTTGAACACCAAATGTGATGGCATCAGATAATAGCTCAATGACTGCACTATATTCTGCTATGTTATTTGTTGTTTGACCAAGGCATATTCCATGAATAGAGACTAGCTCATCACTGGGTGAATAGATAACCCAAGTTGCAGAAGATAAATTATGAGTACTACAACTAGCGCCATCAGCAAAGCCAATGTAATTCTAAGGGAACTTTGACATCTACAAATCAAGTGAAAAACAAGATAAGCAGGAGAAGTAGTAGAAAATGTGAAAAACATTAACTATCACACATACCTAAAAAATGGTAAATAATGTACAAATATCCACCAAAATTTTATGCATAATATTTCTTTAGGTAAAGACCATTTCTGGGCTTTCCTAAAGGAATACCATCATAATCAACCAGCTCATAGGCTCCTTTAGCTAATACGTGTTTTATGATGTAAGGGCCATGCCACATGGGTTTGAACTTTCTTGCGCCTAACTTGTCATGAGCTTGATCATAAACCAAGACTAGGTCACCTTCTGAATATGAACAAGGATTGACGTTTTGATCAAATTGAGCTTTGACATGTTTTTTGTGAGCTTCGCTAGCCAGTGCGGCATCACGACAATTTTCATCTAAACATGCTAAATGTACAAAATGTTCTTCGTCTGCAGAGGTAGTAGGCAGTAACTCAATAGCTAGTTTTAGGAATGGGATTTCACCTTCAATGTGTAACACTACTTCCAAACCATAAACAAGTTAGAAAGGAGTAAAACCTGTCAATGTTTTGGCAGTAGTACAGTAAGCCCACAACACTGAAAATAGCAAGGAATGTCAGTTTCCTTTACGAATACCAACTATTCATTTAATCACATTGGCTAAAACTTTATTGATGGCTTCGACCTGACCATTAGCTTGTGGATAGTAAGGAGTAGAGTTATCATGGCGTAGGCTGAGCTATGCAGATAGTTCAACCATCATAAAGTTACGAAAATGACTACCATGGTCTATAAAAATAGCTTGTGGGACACCAAAATGAACAATCACATGATTGAAAATTAAAATTGCTACAATTTCATCATTGTCTCTATATGTAGGCATTGCCTCAGCCCATTTCATAAAGTAATTGACTGCAAGGATAATATACCCATGCCCCCCGGTCAAGTGAGGGTTACAAGTGATGAAATTGATGCCCTATTTGGCAAAAGGATCGACAGCTATGATAGGGTGAAGAGGAGCTGGAGGTGCTTACATTTTGTGATCGAAGATTTGGAAATTATGGAATTTGTGGACTACAGTAATGCAATATTTAAACATTGAAGGCCAAAAATAACCGGCACGTAATATCTTTTGGGCAGTAGCATACCCAGACATATGACTGCCACATGCTCTAGAATGGTAGTCATTTAATGTTTTTTTGGCCTCTTGGAGAGTCAAACAACATCGAAATATAGAATTGGTACCACGACGATAAAGAGTGTCACCAATAATATTGTATTGTTGGGATTGGTATTGGATCCGATGACAATCAATTTTAGATAACTCAGGCCTAAAATTTTGTGTTTGGAGATATATAATGATATCTCCATACCATGGATCTGGCGTACTAATAAGAAAGAGAGATTCATCAACAAAGGAATCTTCTGCTATAGTTTCTATATCAGTATGAGGAAAGTCACACAATAGTTCGATGAAAACCAAAGATTTCTTTGATTTAGATTTTTCAAATTCTAAATCAAACTCTTGTAATATAACTATCCATTTGGAGTATTTTCCCCCTAGCAATTGCTTAGTGAGAATATACATCATAGGGTTGCAATCTGAAATGACAGTTGTTTTTCAGAGAAGTATATAGTGACGGAATCATTGAACAGCTTGAACAACTGTCAAGACTCGCTTCTCCACGTGCGTATTTAATCTCAGTTTTAGTGAGATTTCTACTCAAGTAATAAATCACATGTTCGTTGCTAGAATCATCCTCTTATACTAACACCATGACAATAGTGGCATCGGACACAAATAAGTACAGAAAGTAATCTCAATGATAATCAGGTGGATGTAGTAATGGTGTGTTGGTCAGTGCATGTTTTAATGCATCAAAAGCTTGATCGGCAAGCTCATTTCATAAAAAATGGATGCCCTTTTTCAACAGTTGAGTAAAACCTTGGGTTAGTTTGGCATATTTGTGGATGAATCTATGCGAAAAGTTTGCTTTCCCTTGAAAACTTTGGAGTTGTGTAAGGCTAGAAGGAGCAGGAAAATTCAAAATTGCCTCTACCTTGAGGGGGTCAACATGAATGCCCTCTTTCAAAATGATGAAACCTAGAAGCCGAACTGATTGTACACAAAATACACATTTGTGCGGATTCAAGCGAATATTGTAATGCTTGCACCTAATAAAAATTGCTTTTAAGTGTAATGGGTGACCCTGCATTTTCATTGAATGAGCCAACAAGTCATCTAAATAAGGCTAAACAATATTCTTGATATCATGGAATGCATAAGACATTGCTCGTTGAAAAGTTGTGCCAACATTTTTTAGGCCAAATGGGAGTTTGGGATAAACAAAATTTCCCCATGGGCATATAAACGCAATTTTATACTGATTGACAGTGAGTATGTTTATCTGATTGTAGCCATAAAATCCATCCATGAATGAAAAATTTTCATTACTGGCACAGTCATCAACAATTTGGTCGATATACAGAGTTGGATAATTGTCCTTGGGACAAGCTTTATTAATATCTTTGTAATCAACAAATACTTAAATAGTTCCTTGATTTTTATTAATGGGTACAATGTTTGATACCCAATCAATCAAAGGAGCAGGGTAAATGAATCCTTCTTTCAACTGTTTTTCAACCTTAGTTTTGATAGCGGCAACTTTTCGTGGATGTATAGGACGTAATCGTTGTATAACATGCTTAACATTAGGACAAGTTTTTATTTCTTGCACAACTATACTAGGGTCGATTCCTAGCATTTCTTTGTACGAGCAGGCAAATATGTCGCAGAATTCCTGAAATAGGGATTTATAAGTTTGAATATCTTCTAAAGAACAAGAAGCTCATATATGAATATTTTTAGCTATCCCGAGTTTCACTAAGATATCTATGGGTATCGTTGTTGATATATTCCCTAAATTTTGTTCAGAATTGGATGAAAGGGTAGATATTGGACATTGAGGATCACTAAGAGTCTCAAATAAAAACATAGATGAGAAATTATTCTCAATTTTGTGGAAGGATGGAAATAAAGTTGAATGATAATGAGTATCATCCCATAGCATTTCGTCCAAGGTCATAACTTTCATAATCCCTTCATCAGTTAATAAATGTGTGTTAAAAGGACCAGCCATAGAGATTGGTTCCAAGTGTGACAAATGAGAATATTAATTAAAAATCATATTCATTTGATTGTTTTCATATGTTGATAAGTTGGAAAAGTATTGGATTGCCTCATAAGCCAACTCAAAAGGGATACCAGGCATCTCACTACCATATAAGACTACTTCTAACTTTGAAGGTACTTTCCACAGATCTCCCGATTTGAAAGCACTTGATGTAATCGTGTTAATCTGGGCATCATTATGAGGGAAATTGGGTGGAGGGAATGCGAAAGTTCCCATCAAATATGAGTCTTTGAGAAGACCAACACCAACTTCTTCATATGGAGTCGTTGATTTTCCCACAAAAGGCACACTACCTATTGGTCATCAAAATTGCCTTATTTTTAACCTCCATTTTACCCAAACACACTACCTAAGCCCTCTGTTTTACCCTTGGAACCTATTTATTCCTGCACTTCTTCTAACCCTTGCACTTATTCCTCCACTACCTTCATGATTTTCGTTATTAAGGGTTATATGAGCTTAATTACTAATTAAAAAGATTAAATAGTCTATTTTCCTTTGCAACTTACATGTTTTCTTTCCTAAAGTATTTTGATAGAGAAAAAGTATTAATCGATGTGTAAGATGGGGTTGGTGCAAGAATATTCTTGTATCGTCTGCGTTCTTGTACTCATGGCAGCTGGCAGCATCAACACGGTTCACTGCCAATGGCCACTCTAGTTTGGAAATCCGTGCACATTCCTCGCCAAAAGATGAGCAACGCATTGTTGGGCTCGGAGCGTTGAGGAAAATATAGGATATGAAGGCCAGGGTTTTGACCGAATACCCTTGATTTAGTCTATTTGTCAAACAACCGAAAGCCCAAGATTATACTTTTGTTTTTATTTCTGTTGTGGCCATGAGCTGAATGATATTTATTTAATAAGGATTTCTAGTAGAACTAAGTAGTGATACACTGGTGAAATTTTGGCTTATACTGTAACTTTTTGTATTGCCATACTTCTGGGCTAGATCCGGATATCCACGATGTACATTTGCAGTTACTAAGTTTAATACAAGGAGCTATGCCAATTATTCATTTCCTGTTCCAGTATTTTATGTGATGCGTTATTTGAGAAGTTGATTTTCCAGATCTCGTAATAGGGAAACGAGCTGGTTGGCTAGGGCCCAACCAACCTAGCTCGTTCTCCCTCTTTCGTAAGGTGTGTTAGATATATTTTTGTATGAAAGGTTTGAGCAAGAAGTATTTCATTTCTTTTATGTAGCTAACAGATTTTCGCTTTCTTCATAAATTGTGTGACTTGGATCCGAGGTGTGAAGATTGAATCACATTTATTTCCTTTGATGAGTAGTTTCCTTTCTACAAAAAGAGTGTTTCGGTTTTCTTGCACCAGTGTGCTTTATTTCTGCAAGTGAGGGTTGCTTCTGCTAGTGTGTTTATTTCTGCAAGTGGATTTATTTCCCTTATGCAAATGTGTTTCATTCCTTAGTATGAAAATGTGTTTTATGCAAGTGCATTTTCTTTAACTTAGGGTTGATTTAATTGCATTTTTCTAAGCATTAATGAAATGCTGTCTATATAATGAGGATCTGTGTTTATGCTTAATTTCTTGTGGGAATAGTTCAGTTCAAGACTGGAATTTGGTGAAGGGACCTTTGAACTGAAACCTTTATTCAGTAAAAGTGCAGATCTAGTTAATTTCATGACAGTCATCTAGGAAAGAAGAGTGCTTTGTATTTAGAGTGGATGATCATTTTCACATGAAGAAGTTTCTGTTGCAATGGAGATTTCCTTTGGCTTTCAAAGTACTTTTCACTTTCGAATGAATGATTAGATAAGGAGTCTTTTTTATTATATGCAATTATTTCTCTACTTTGGTTTGCCTTGCAAGTTAATTTCTAGTTAGCACACTTTACATTTCATGCAAGTGGTTTGGAAGCTCAATATAGGAATATTGATTTCTTAGTACAAGAATCTTTGTTTCAGTACATGAATCGATACCTTGGTACAGGAACAGATTACCCTGGTACAAGAACCCAGAATTCTTGTATGAAAGCAAAAATACTCAGTGTAGGAACATAACATAGTTCCGGTACAGGAACATCGTTTTAGTACAAGAATATCGTTCCAGTGCACGAACTTTGTTCCAGTACAGGAATGTTGTTGTGATGCGGGAACGATGATTTAGACTAGGAAGGAAAACTTGTAACAAAGACAAATGCACTTCATAGCTTAATTACTTATTTGCCTTATGAATGCACTGACATTTAGTCTCATATATCTTCTTTTCTTTCTTTCATTGATTAGGTGTGTTTATGCTGATGTGAAGTTCCTTTCATTTAGTTTCTGCAAAGGTATTTTCCTTTTTATTCCAACACCAAAATTATTTTGGTATTATTTTCTTTGTAATTCTTTGATTCTACAAATGTAATTAGGGAAGATAGGAACAGATTTGGTGAAAGTTTATACCATTACTCTTGGGATTTCCTGTGCTACACCTCTAAGCTGACGTAGCCCCAGGTTAATAATTAAGTGTTGAAGGATTTTGATGAATTGCAACTCTAGCACCCAACATTTTCGCGTCGTTATTGGGGAGGCGTTTAAGATTGATAAGAAATTTCTGGTTTTTTTTCTCTCTGCAGTAGGGGTAAGTCTATTATTATTTTTTCTGCAGTGTGCTTCTATTGCTTGAAGGATTTCTTAGTGCTGATCTTTTTTATTTCGCAGCATTTGATTTGAGATTTTTTTCTTTCCTATAATTTTAAAAAGTTTTGTCATTCTTTTGGTTAATTATTTTAAGATGAATGCCTAAAAAGGGTAGGGGTCTGAAGCCCAATAAGGTCCAAAGAAACACTGATAAATCTGAAGATTTTTCTCTTTTTGGGTCTTCTTTTGTAGGTAGAAAGTCCAAACAGAAACAGACTCACCACGCAAGAACTGTCCACTTGGATTCTAGAAACAGTAGTTCGGGTGTGACACAACCCAAAAAGGGGAAGAAGGAAACTAGTGGTGATCAAAAGACTAATTTAAACCATAGTCAACCTTTTGATTCTGTTAGGAGTGGTTCGATTGGAGGTACAAAAATGGCAGAAAACGAGGACCATGTTGAAGGGACTGGTGAGAATTAGGTAAATGAGGAGAAATCCACCTTTGGGTTTCCAATCATGAATTCAGGAATAGCTGCACAAATGAAGAATATTCTGCCATCATCTCTTCCTCATTTCCATGGTAAGATACATGAGGATCCAGATTATTTTCTATTTGAATTTGATATATTATGCAGAAGTTATGATTACCTTAAAGATGCCCATAAATTAAAATTAGTTCCTGCATCCCTCAAGGATTCAACCTTACACTAGTTCATGGGATTAGGAGGAGATACTATAAATTCTTGGGACCAAATGAAGAGAGCTTTTTGACCAAATATTAGGAATATTGTAAAACTAGAGAAATGCAGGATGAGATCTTCACTATTGTGCAAGGTGATGATGAGACCTTGGAAGACTATTTAGAGAGGTTTCTATATATCCTCTAAAGGTCAAAACATAAATTTGACATAAGTACTATTAGAACCTTGTTCTTACGTGGGCTTACTGAAGATTCTAGACATAATTTGAATTTGTTGGGACAAGGGGATATTGCTCAAAAGGATTTTGATCAAATTTGTGACTTGTGCAGGAAGTTCTCATGGAATCAATCTAGATCTGGTAGAGGAAGTCAAAGTAGAAATAATAAACTTGGATCTACAGATTCTATGATCATTGGTTTGGAAAATAAAATGGACAACATGAAAATTGAAATTATGAATACTGTTAGCAAACAAATAGACTCTTTGAAATTTCAGCAGAAATTGGTAGAAGAACAAGAGTCATTGTCTATTTATTGTCCAAAGTATTGGAATTTTTTTTTTTTAAGAGAATGTCCTGCTGATGTTAAAGGTGCTAATAAATGTGTAATTTGTGCACGAAAACATGCTACCAAGGAATGCCCCTCTATACCAGGATTGAAAGCGGCATTTGGAGGATAGCAATCCAAACCTGAGTCATTGCATGCCATGGGAGCATAGAGAAATTGGCCTCAGGTAGGTACAAGTATGGTTCCTGAACCTCCACCACATTTTTATGGTTATAATGCATCACCATATTCCTATCATAATGAAAATCACTCTCAACCTTGGCAACATGGGAATCACTTTCAATATGGAAAACCTCCTCAACCTTGGCAACAAGGATGGAGGGGGTCAAATCACTCCCACTATTCTTATCCTACACCTATGCCATCATATCCAATTGCATATACACCTTATCCCATGTCACAACCATATTTACCCTCCTTGCCTTAGCAAAGTCAACCAATGTCATCATTACCTTTACCGCCACCCTTTCGACCACCCCAACTACCTGCTCAACTAATACTGAATCCTAATAATAAAGTGGTAAATTTGATTCATTCCATTGGATGCCCTTCTCCCATTTATCAGACTTTATCGATTTGGATCCATGAGCTTCAATTGAGATTGGGAAGGCTAGTAAAACTAGAAAAACAAAAACAATCCATGGTGATTATCGAGGAGAGAAATGAGGAGGAAACTCTCGATCATTCAAAAGAATATGTCATTATTTTACCCATTCCCACACATTCGGAGTTTCCATCTTTTTCAAAATAGCCTCCCTATCCAAAGTGGCTAGTTATGGAGAAAAATGACCCCACTCCCTCAAGCTTAGGAAACTTTTCATAAAGGTCCCTTTGCTATAGGCTATTAAAGAGATCCCCATCTGTACAAAAATCATTAGGGAAGTCTGTCTTAAGAAGCTACGAAGGAAGAGAGTAGAACCCCGGAGCAACTGAGTTGATGACAAGATGTGTACAGATGGAGAAATATATTGATCTTGGAAACCCTGTTGTTTCTATCTAGATAGGTGATATCCTTGTCCCCAATGTGTTAATAGACCTAGGGATGTCCATTAATGTTATGATCAATCAAACCATGGATCAACTTAGGTTTACCCATATTCGCCCTACCCCTATTGTGCTTAAACTTGCAAACAGATCTAAAATCAAGCCAGAAGGTGCGTTGGATGATGTGGTTGTTTCAATTGATTCTTGGGAATACCCTGTAGGTTTTATTATGCTTCAGCCAAAAAATCATGTTGGTGGACATCCCTTGATTTTGGGATGACCATGGCTTTCCACAATTGATGCTTATATTGGATTTCGCTCTGGTGATATGTATATTTCCCATGGAGACAATAGGAAGAAAGTCACCTTGTATCCACTTGCTAGATCCATTCAGGAGTTCAGAAATACCTTATGGCTAGATTATGACAGTAGTGATGAGGAGACTCGATCTGTTTATTTGATCCATCATCATACCAGGTCTACTCAAGAGGATGAGTTATGGGACTTCTTGAACAATCTAGACACAATGCCAAATTTTGACATGCTTCGTCAAATATTTAGTCTATATTTTCAAGAAAGTTATAGTTCTCAACCTCCCTCATCATAGACTCTAGTAGCATCTTCCTGTACTCTTGAGCCCAAGACCACTCTTATTGAGATTAGTCCAGGAAAATCTTTACACATTAGCTTAAACCTAGATTCATTCCAACAAGAGCAGCTTGTTAGTTTGTTGTGAGACCATCTTGATGCCTTTGCATGGAGTTACGAGGACATGAAAGGCATACCTCCTAAAACTTACACTCATCATATTTACATTCAGGAGGGAGCCTGACCTATTCGACAACCCCAAAGGTGCATGAACCCTGTGCTAAGAGAAGTTGTGAAAGAAGAATTACAAAAACTCTTAGATGCTAATTTCATTTATCCTATATCTGATAGCCAATGGGTCTCTCCATTGGTGATAGTTTCGAAAAAAGATGGGAGATGGTGCATTTGCATTGATTACAGAGAATTGAATAAATCCACTCTCAAGGACTATTTTCCCCTTCCTTTTATTGATCAGGTGCTAGATACCCTTTCCAGTAAAAAGTTTCATTCTTAGATGGCTTTAGTGGATATAACCAAATCCAAATCGCACCCGAGGATGAAGACAATACCACCTTACATGCCCATGGGTGACATTTTCCTACCAAGTGCTTCCCTTTAGGCTGTGTAACGCCTCAACTACTTTTCAAAGGGCAGTTATAACTATTTTTTTTGACCTCGAGCGTGTCGAAATTTATATGGATGACTTTTCAGTGTTTAGTAACTCATTCCAAGAAGCCCTTAAAAACTTAGAAAAAGTGTTTTTCATTGCCAAGAAGCCCACCTTACTTTGAGTGATAAAAAATGCAGATTGATGTGCAAAGCAGGAGTAGTTCTTGGTCATTTTATTTCTGACAAAGGTATCTAGGTAGACCTGGCTAAAATAGAAGTTATTTTGCGTCTTCTTGCACCCAAAACACAAAGGGAAGTGAGAGGATTCCTGGGACATGTAGGCTATTACTGGAGATTCATTGAGAACTTTTCTAGGATAACTACCCCCTTTTTCCGATTATTAGCTAAGGATAGTGAATTCTCTTGGTCCACAACTTGCCAACAATCTTTTGAGACATTAAAGGAAAAATTAGTACAGGCACCAGTTTTGAGAGGGCCTAATTGGTCCCTTCCATTCCATATTTCCTCTGATGCCTTAGATACTACTATTGGCGCAACTTTAGGACAGGAAAAGAACCAACAGTCCTATGCTATTTACTTCATTAGTAAAAACTTGTCACCTGCCGAGTTAAATTACACAGTAACTGAAAATGAGTTTTTAGCTGTAATTTTTGCTATTAATAAATTCAGACACTATATTATAGGATATGATTTTTTTTTACATATTGACCATTCTTCTATAAAATATTTGATGAATAAACCATTGACTAGCGGTAGAGTGACTAGGTGGTTACTTTTGTTACAGGAATTTAATGTTACTATTATTGATAGACCAGGAAAATCTAATGTTGTAGCTGATTATCTTTCTAGATTGAATAATCCTGGTGAAGTAATTCTTGTTGATGATGATTTCCCTGATGAACATATTTTTGTTGTGTCAACAAAATCCTCATGGTTTGCCGACATAGCTAATTATTTAGTCACCGGAAAAACACCACCTCACTTATCTGCTCGTGAAAAGTGAAATATCATACAAAACAGTGCTTCATATTCTTGGATTCAAGGGGAGCTCTTTTACAATGGACCAGATCTCACTATTCATAGACGTGTAAGAAAGGAATAAGTGTTTGACATTTTGAAATATGCCCATGATGAACCTTGTGGGGGGAATTTCGCTGAACAAAGAACTACATATAAGATTTTACGTGTTGGCTAAACAATTTGCCAAACAATATGTCAAGCGATGTGATAGCTATCAACGAATGGGTCAACCTGTCCAAGCCAATGAAATTCTTTTATGTCCTCAGGTTATGATTGAGCCCTTTGAAAAATGGGCTATTTGATTTTGTAGGACCTATAAATCCAACATCTTTGAATAAAAAGCATATCTTGGTTTGTACATATTTTGTTACAAAATGGGTGCAGGCTAAAGTTGTTTCTTTTGATACTGAAAAAGTTGTTGTTGATTTTTTGTTTAATGAAATGTTTACTAGATTTGGTGTTCCTAGAGAGATTGTTGCTGATAATGGACTGCAATTTTTTTCTAATCTGGTTCAGGGTGTTATGGATCAATACAAAATTCGGCACAGGAAATCTACACCGTATCACCTGTAAGCAAATGGTTAGGTGGAGTCTACTAATAAGGTGATCGAATCCATCCTTACCAAAACAGTAAATCTTCATAGAAAGTATTGGGCCAACAGGTTTCCTAAAGCCTTATTGGCTTATCGAACCACCTGGAGGAACAATACCGGGCATACACCATATGAGCTGGTATACGGGCAACAAGTCCTTTTACCGATTGAGTTTCAGATAAAAAAAATTCAAACTCCAATCCAATTGGCTTTAGACCTCTCAAAAGTACAACTACAGTGTCTATTGCAATTAAACAAGTTGGACGAATTCTGAAGAGATGTTGTTCAACATAATGTGTTACTGCAATAACAGTGCAGGAAGCGGCATGACAAGTTGATCTGAAAAAAGCAGTTCCAACCAGGTGATTGGGTACTCCTTTATGACTCTAAATTTAAACATCTTAAAGGAAAATTCCATACACGTTGGATGGGACCTTATGAAGTGATTAACTTCTATGAAAATAGGGCAGTAGAAGTTAAAATTATTGATGGGAAAAAATTAGTATTCCTTGTGAATGGGCATAGACATAAAGTGTATTTCCATCCCCTCACAAAGGAAGATTTTATGCAGCAAGTATAGTAGTAATCTGAACTAAAGATGGTAGGTTGTTGTGCCAACCTATTGAATGTTGCTTGATCTTCATATATGTTGATTGTCACCGATAGGAAGCACGTTTTAAGCTTCTTTGTGCAAAATAATGATTAGGAAAGCTTCTTTGTGCAAAATAATGATTAGGAAAGCTTCTTTGTGCAAAATAATGATTAGGAACCAAGCCCTTATCCAAGTTCAAGATAGCTGACATGAAAAATAGTATGCAAGAAACACTCAATTCCCGTTGTAATTATTTTGGTTCAGCATTATTTGGCAGAATTTGAGGTGAAATTTTGTCTTTCTTCTCATTCCTTTTTCGTAAATTTCCCTCTACAATTCTTTTTTTTTTTTTCCTATTGAGATTGGCCATCCCTTTCTTCAAAAACAAATTTTCCTTATCTGATTTCATTTTTTCCCTGAATTTTTTTTCCCTATCCCTTCTCCTTGTGTCCCTCTTGGATTGGTATCACTCTTGAAATCCCTGATGATTTCCTTCCCATTCTAAAAATTTACCCCTGTCTCGCTTCTTTCTTCCCTCATGAATGATATTGTAAGATCTATTAAAGAATACATGGATTAGATCAAAAAGAGCATGATAATATCAAGAGCTGGCAAATAAAACTCTTTTTAAACTCTGCAAACTTTTCAAATTTAGCCTGTATATTACATTTTTATTAGAGATTTTTTTCCAGATATGTCGCAACACTTTTTGAGTGCAGGAACAACAATGTTTCCTAGTACAAGAATGTGTGTCTCAGTGCAGGGACCTCAGAATTCTTGGTGCAGGAATACATGATGTTGTACAATTATGAGTACAAGAATATGTATTTTAGTGCAGGAACAATGATATTCTTGAGTGCAGGAATGGGTATTTTAGTGCAAGAATCATTGGACTCCTTGGTACAAGAACGCGTGTTGCAGTCCAAAAATCCATGCCCAGTACAGGAATGCATGCTCAGAATATGGGTTCTGTTCAGTACAGGAACCTTGTTGCAGGCATAAATGGATGCATTATTTTGAATCATAACTTGCAATGATGTTTTATACATTCGATTAAACTTTTGTTTTATCATTACTTGATAGGAAAGACATTTTTTGAAGTACAAAGGCGTTTTAGGTATTAAATCTTACCTTAATTTAAGTATTGTATACACCCTATGCGAAATTGTGATGTGATTGGGGATATGTGTGAAATATTTTCATGATCTAATGTTCACCCTTGAGCCTATCAATAATTAATGATCAACCCGATACCATATAATATCTGGTGTTGTTTTGATAACAAAATCCTTCCCATGATCGTTGCCTCTACCAATCATCATTACCCTATGTATGTCGGGATCATGCTCACATTTACAGCCTTTTCAAGATTGAATTTCTCGTAATTAAGGCATGACCATTGAAGAATTCTGATATAGGGGCATGCAGTTGATCATGAACTCCCTCAGATATCTTCCAAAATTTCTTGTTTGGTACTCTTCAGGATTGCAAAGAAACCAGTGCAATTGTGAGCATTTATGGCACCTGTTTGAATAGAGCCTTGGTTTGTAAACGAGCTGGAACGAATGGTCGAGTATAGGGAAAGTTTATCTTTGTTGCAGGAATCGGTATTTCTCCCCTTCCTACTCAAATTCGATGGTTATGACTCAGCTGTCACGCTCGAATTTTCTCACACTTTCAATGGAAGCACAACTAGAGTAGGGTCCTTAGAATTCGAGGTGACCGAACAGTCCATCGTACAAGCTACGGGGTTATCAGCTACAAAAGAGATTTGGTTTAAAAAGGAAAACCTCAAGGAAGGATCCTGGTGTCGGTTTTTGATTGAAAAGAATTAAAAGGTGGACTGGAAGTTTGGTTTGAAAAGGAATGTGATGGTTGAAAAATGGAAACATATATTATACATCGTGCAGAAATTCCTCACCTACGAGGGGAGGTATCCATTAACCTTCTTGTACCATATTCAGTTTCTACTTCATTTCGAATCAAGTAAGTTGATCAACTTCCCCTATTTCTTGTGAAAAGTTTAGAGAAGATGTCAAAAATCATTCAGAGGAGTCAAGAAAGTCAAGTTAGACGTAAATTGTGTCATTACGGTTTAATTGAAATTCTAATTAAAAAGGAGTTATAGGGAAAGGAGACATTTTGGGAGGATTTTCTGAAAGCATTTCAAGGAGAGGGTACATTTAAGAAGTCAAGAAAGAATGGAAAAGTTACTAAGGGGAAGCCCGACCAAAAGGGGAAGTCATTAACTCCACAGACTAGTAAGGCCAGAAGAATAAAGTAAAGAAAACCTAGTCCAAGAAGACGGTGCTTGAGAAAAAGTAGGAACCTGTAACTGAAACCCTTGGCCCTTCAAAGAGACTGACCAACAGATCTGTGAAGAAAAGAGGTTCATCGTGAAAAGGAGGCCACGTTGTATACTCTTCTCCAATAAACATCAATGATTCGGAGGAATATACTCCCTCTGCAGATAATCCCAAATCTAATTCACCAATTAAAGATACTCTCTCTCTCCTAGAAGATGTTGCATTCCATTCTATGTTTAGTACAGGTTGTCTGGAAGAGGAAGATAACACTCCTCTGGCAACCTGAATTAAGAAAGCAAAGAAAATGAAAACGTCTCATATACATAGTGAAAGTAGAGGAAAGGATCCAACAGTGGATCAAACTGAGGGCACTATTCCTCAGAGTCTCGAAACATAATGTGAGATTTCCCTTGATGACACTGGCACTTGTCATGAGTCAATCGCTGAAGGGATTCCGATACAGGAAGAACCCAATAGGGAAGACCCTGCTTTCTATATGAACATCCAGGTCGAAGAATTGAAACAATGAATTTATAGACTTGAAGTGATGAACTAGGCTATGAAAGATCAGAACACAATGGTGTAGAGAAGGAATGTTTAATTGATGAAAGAAGTGCGAGAGAGGAAGCGATAGGAAAAGGTATGGAAATTTCGAGCATCAAAGTGTTGCATTCGCCTTAGGAAAGTGATGAAACAACTCAAGAAGGCTAGCTTTCAAGGATTGTGAAGACGAGGATTAATATTCAAATTTAGGATTAAAGGGAGTCGTCCCTGCTTGTTTTTTTGTAGAAGGTAAGGTTGTGTGAGGACACACAACGAAATGGGGATGGGAGGATGTTGGTCATCATAATTGCATTATTTTTAACCTCCATTTTACCCAAATACCTAAGCCCTCTGTTTTACCCTTGGAACCTATTTATTCCTGTACTTCTTCTAACCCTTGCACTTATTCCTGCACTACCTTCATGATTTTCATTATTAAGGGTTATATGAGCTTAATTACTAATTAAAAAGATTAAATAGCCTATTTGCCTTTGCAACTTACATGTTTTCTTTCCTAAATTATTTTGATAGAGAAAAATTATTAATCGATGTGTAAGATGGGGTTGGTGCAGGAATATTCTTGTACCATCCACATTCTTGTACTCACGGCAGCTGGCAGCATCAACACGGTTCACCACCAATGGCCACTCCAGTTTAGAAATCCACGCACATTCCTCACCAAAAGATCAACAACACTCTATTGGGCTCAGAGCATTGAGGAAAATATGGGATATGAAGGTTAGGGTTTCGACCGAATACCCCTGATTTAGTCTTTTTGTCAAACAGCCGAAAGCCCAAGATTATACTTTTGTTTTGATTTCTATTGCGGCCATGAGCCGAACGATATGTATTTAATAAGGGTTTCTAGTAGAACTAGGTAGCGATACGCTGGTGAAATTTTGGCTTATACTGTAACTTTTTGTATCGCCATACTTCTGGGCTGGATCCAGATATCCACGATGTACATTTGTAGTTACTAAGTTTAATACAAGGAGTTATGCCAGTTATTCATTTCATGTTCCAATATTTTATGTGATGCATTATTTGAGCAGTTGATTTTCCAGATCTCATAATAGGGAAACAAGCTGGTTGGCTAGGGCCCAGCCAACCCAGCTCATTCTCCCTCTTTTTTAAGGTTTGTTAGATGTATTTTTGTATGCAATGTTTGAGCAAGAAGTATTTCAAATTTGTTTCATTCCTTAGTATGAAAATGTGTTTTATGCAAGTGTGTTTTATTTAACTTAGGGTTGATTTACTTGCATTTGCCTAAGCATTAATGAAATGCCATCTATATAATGAGGATCTATGTTTATGATTAATGTCTTGTGGGAATAGTTCAGTTCAAGACTAGAATTTGGTGAAGGGACCTTTGAACTGAAACCTTTATTATGTAAAAGTGCATATCTTGTTAATTTCGTGACAGTCATCTAGGAAAGAAGAGTGCTCTGTATTTAGAGTGGATGATCATTTTCACATGAAAAAGTTTCTGTTGTAGTGGAGATTTCCTTTGGCTTTCAAAGTACTTTTCACTTTAGAATGAATGATTAGATAAGGACTCTAATTTATTACATGCAATTATTTCTCTGCTCTGGTTTGCCTTGCAAGTTAATTTCTAGTTAGAACACTTTACATTTCATGGAAGTGGATTGGAAGCTCATTACAAGAATACTGATTTCTTAGTACAAGAATCTTTTTTTTTCGGTACTAGTATAGGAATAGAGTACCCTGGTACAAGAACCCATAATTCTTGTATGAAAGCCAAAATACTCAGTGCAGGAACAGAACATACTTCCGGTACAGGAACATCGTTTTAGTACAGGAATATCATTCCAGTGTAGGAACTATGCTCTAGTACATGAATGATGTTGTAGTGCAGGAACCGTAATTCAAACCAAGAAGGAAAACTTGTAACAAATACAAATGAAATTCACAGCTTAATTGTTTCTTTATCTTACAACTGCACTGACATTTACTCTCAGATATATGCTTTTCTTTCTTTAATTGATCAAATGTGTTTATGTTGATGTGAATTTCCTTTCATTGAGTTTCTGCAAAATTATTTTCCTTTTTATTCCAGCACCAGAATTATTTTGGTATTATTTTCTTTGTAATTCTTTGATTCTACAAATGTAATTAGGTAATATATAAACATATTTGGTGAAAGTTTATACCATTAATCTTAGCATTTTTTGTGCTACGCCTCTAAGTTTACGTAGCCCTAGGTTGACAATTAAGTGTTGAAGGAGTTTTCTAAACTGCAACTCCAACACCCAACACTACCAGTGGAATTAGGGTCTGAGGTATAGTAGGATAATTGGTCTACCTTCACAATTCTTCCTTTGTGAAGAAACATGATCATCCTAAAATATGACGAGACTACTACCTACATGGCTTAAGCCCAACTTCGACCAAGCAAAAGGTTATAGTCAAGTTGAGCATCAACAACCTCAATGTCTATTGAAACCATTTTACCCTCTAATTCGATTGGTAAATCATTTATAAGACCATAAGGATGAAAACATCTTCCATTAAAGGCTTTCAAATTTTTGGGATATTGATTGATTGTTTGTGAACCTAAAGCTTTCCAATAGGAAATGGACATAATACATGTCAATGCTCCTTCATCAATCATTGTTCGAAAAACTCGTTGAGTTTTGACATGAACTGGTATCTGAAAAGCCAATTGGTACGGGACAAGCGGGACATGATTCTCGAGATAAAAAACAATCAAATTTGAATCATGAGGATCTAATGCTCCAATGGATGATAATAATAACTTCATTTGTGTTGGAAAAGTCTGCAACACTTCAAGAGCCAACATTTCCGAAGGTGACATAGCCAAATCTTTGACGATGTTATAGTTCTAAGCAGCCCTAGCATGAGGGTTAAAGGCTGACTTTCGAAGCATACCTTTAGGAGGCGGACGAATTATCATATCAGGGTTTGGTTTTTCAATATGTAATGGTTCAGAAGAAGGAGTAGATGTGGAATTTTGACCAGTTGTATTGGAGTCATCTCCATCTTCAACAGGACCCTTTGATGTGTAATATTTAGATCTTGTTGCTACCATAACTTTGGAAGACATCATCATGATATATGCCAATGCGGATGAGGAGGATTGGTCATGAGAATCATTTTGTTGTCTTGAGGAGGAAAGGGGTCCTTCAAAACAACAGGAGTGGGTGAACCTTTGACAAATTTATAAACTATGGCATGATGTGGGCACTCCTTGGTGTAATGATCTTCATCACAAATTAGGCAAGGATAATGAGGTTTCTTATTTTAATTAGATGGCCATTCTTGTTTTATTTCTTCTTAGAATGAGTGTCTTGTTTAGCTTTCCCTTTACCCTTTTTCTTATTTTCGGATTCCTTACTTTTGTCGGTAGATGATTCTACGACGTTAACTTCCGAAGTAATTTTGGTAAAGGGATCTTCTTCAGGTGAATTGGATAGATCCAAAATCTGAGTTTTCTTAAAATTTGTCTTTTTACTCTTATATTTTTGGCTCACATAACCAATCATACCATCAACATCATGTGATCCTATAAGGGATGGATTATTTTGACCAGGATGGGGTAAATCTGGGATCTTTTCATACAAAGTACCAGACTGAGTATAAAGAAGATCAAGGTATTAAGCATGAGTAATTACTTGCTCCTCAATTACAACACCTCCTTTGGCAACATCTTCAGTTATTACTGGTAAAAGAGATTTTATGAACCATTCCACCAAAATTTGATCTGGAATGTAAACTTTAACTAGGCGAAATCTTCATCTCCATTCATGAATGTGATCTAAGATATGGGTTGGCATTGACTGTTTCAAAGAGATTAAAAGTTCAGTTCCATTATCATACTCAATGAGCAACTGGAAATGGGTCAAAAAAGTTGTATCAAGGGCGTTAAATGTATTGAAGGAAGCTCATGGAAATTCTACATACCATTCGGTTGTCGAACCAATTAAGGTCTATAGAAAAAGTCATAATCTAATATAATCATCGATTAATAAGTTGGATGCGCACCAAATATGATAGATCATAACATGGTTTGATGGGTCTTCACCCAAATTACCTTCAAACTTAGGAATGTCACTGGGAAACTTAGTATGAATGGCTGGCCAAAATGGTAAATAAAGAAGAGGATCATTAGTTAATCGAGAGAGGTCAGGAAAATCCAAAGTTGTAATGAAGGGAAACTAGCAGTTAGGATCCTGAGATGCATACTGATAACCCTGAGTGACAAGTCCTATACTGGGAGGATAACCAAGATATCCTAAAATAGCCCGAGAAGTTGGAATCTACATACCTCTTGGATATCCAGGATGATCCATACCGTATTGCAACTACATAGGTACTTGAAACGTATGACTTGGGTATGGTTGATTATGAAACAGAAGACTCTGACCCATTTGACCTTGAATGAACTTTCCTTGAAAGGGTTGATTTTCAAAGGTTGACCTTGGAGAGATTGAGTTTGAAAATGTGGAATTTGAGCAAACTGACTCTGGGGTTAACCTTGGAAAGGTTTCCCTTAAAACGACACTTGCATATATGGGACGTTAGTCTGTATTACATATATTTGGGGCATGGACTGAATTGTAGGAATAGATTGAACACCAGATACTCGAGGGATAGACTGAACAAGGGGTTGCACCATTACTTGTGATGTAAGTGGGACAATTACCTGTGATACTCCTGGAATGGGAGTTTGAGGCGAACCTAAACTTGGATTCTGAACAGTCGTTGGTACAGCAGACTGAACCAAGGTTTGAGGAGTACTCGAGACAGGATTCTTGAGTGGTTGTTGGGTAGGTGTCGATGGATTAACTTGGGTGACTGGTTGGACTTGAAAAGGCATACCTTGAAAAGGTAATTGTTGTATAGGTTGAACAGGTTGATACACAGGTACTTGAGAAGAAAATAGAATTGACTGTTGATTTAACGAAGGGTTCCCCATTATATTCATTCAAGGGAAATGCATTCCAATGGTGGGTTGAGGCATAACAATTTGACCAAAATCGGTTGACACATTTGAGTATAATTAAGATAATTTTCGGTAGGGGGTTTCCCCCCAGCTATAGGGTAAGATCCACCTAAAGGTTGTCCTCCTGGTGGAGGATACGATGGTTGCCCCCCAAGCGGGTAATAACCATCAATTGGGTTGATTTGAGGATTACCAACATTACCAGAAATCATATTAATAAATTGTTCAAATGTCAAACCTTTATTGCTAGTATTAATTACACCAGTTGACATGTTTGAAGATGATTTTGAGGAAGAATCTCCTAAATAAGCTCCATCAAGTGACTGATATCCGGGCGGTAGAAAACCACCATATAATGTTGACTATGGAGAAGTAGAAAACATAGATGTGGATTTAAGACCTTTGTGGTTTATTATTTTTGACTTAGTCACCGGAGAATCCACAGTAAGTACCATTTTATGCCAACGTTTCAAATCCCAACTGGGATCCATCATCAGGACAACTTGAATGCTTGATAGAAGAAGAGCTTATTTGAGGGATAAATAGAAATGAGGAGAGAAGGATGAATGTCGGCTCTCAATTTCTGAAAATTAATAATTGATGAGATGTCGACTATCTCAGATTAATTTTAATGATTTTTTTTTTTAATTAAATATTAATTGGTTAGTTTTAATATGATAGTTATTAATATTAAATCTTATTAATGATTATTATTATTCATATACTAATTAATAATTAGTATTATAATAGTTAATGATAAAATGATATTCTAATGATTATATCATTAATTATTATTATTAATATAATAATTAGTAATTAGTTATTATTAATAATAATCAATATAATTAATTAATATTGTGAATGTTTAATTAGTTACTCTTAATATGATAGATATTAATATTAATTCTATTAATAATTATTATTATTAATGTACTAATTAATAATTAGTAATATAATAATTAATGATAGTAAAATGATATTCTAATGATTAAATCATTAATTATTATTATTAATATAATAATTAGTAGTTAGTAATTAATAATAATATTCAATATAATTAATTAATATTGCGAATGTTTAATTAGTTACTCTTAATATGATAGATATTAATATTAATTCTATTAATAATAATTATTATTAATATACTAATTAATAAACAGTAATATAATAATTAATGATATTATAATGATCATATCATTAATTATTATTATTAATATAATAATTAGTAATTAGTAATAATAATCAATATAATTAATATTGAGATTGTTTAATAGGTGTTAGTTATTTATTATTATTATTGTAATTATACTAATAGCGGGTTAATTTTTCTGATTAGGGGAAGCCAGCTTCCACTAATCTCCATACCGTTGTCTCTGTTGAGATTATGCGGGTGTTTGATAATTTCAAGAGCTTCTCTGATCTTTCACTTATGGTGTTGCTCTTCCTTAGCAATAATGGAGGCGCTTTCCAAGTAGACCTGGTGCTTAGTTTTTGAGGAGTGTTCTGCCAGGGCGGAAGTACGAGACCTTTCATTCTTAATATCAGCTCCATGTTCCTTTAGCTTGGTTTGCAAGGAGCGACCTATTTCACCAATGTAGCTTTTCCCACATGAGCAGTCAATTTTATAGACCCCTTTAAGTTGATGTTTATCAACATTATCTTTGACACATCTCATACCTTGCCTAATAGTTCCAGGGGCTGAGAATTGCGTGCTAATGTTTTTCCTTAGGATTTTCGCAATCTTATTTGTAACTCCATGAATGTAAGGTAGAAAAACCCTACCACCCTCAGGTTGATCTCGGGCCTTAGGTTCATGAGATAACATCCTTTTCTCGGATTTCTAAATTGTTCTTTTTATCTCGTTTTCTTTGTAGCCTATACTCTTGAAGGTTGAGACTAAATGCTTCTTTTCTTCATTCAGATGATCAGCGTCAGAATTCGGAGGGCCCTGATAGCAAGAGTGTTTAGAACACCAAGTTTCTGGGCCGGATGATGGTGGGAATCAGCGTGGTACAAGCCATCACAGACCAGTCAAAACCTGGTACGGTAGAGTAAGGAGTCGTGTACTGTGGAATCCCTTGTCCTAAAAAGTTTAAGGGTGTGAAATACCAAGGGTCAAGGTGAAGAGATCTAAGAAAAAGATATGAAATATCTGACAATTCACTGGTAGAAACTACTGGTTCTTCCTTTTCATCTGAAACAATTTCTTCGATGCTAATGAGACCTGGAGGGAGACTATCAGTAACAATAAGTTTCACACGCGTGAATGCAGAGGATCAGGGATATGCACTGTAGTAGGCATATAAGATCAGGGTCATAAATATTAGACTTAGGTTCATCAATATCTGGTTCAGAAATGGGATTTGTATATGAAAAGTCTCCAGTATCTGATTCAGTTTGAATGAGTTCAGTAATTTGTAAATCAATTCCTCCTGAGTGTGGTACTAATGTTTGAGTTTGATCAAATTCAGTTTCTATCACTTCAAGGCATAATATAGTAGATGTTTCCGATTGACTAACTTCAGTTCCTTTTACATCAGATTCTATAATAGTAGAAGTTTCAGTTTCTGCTGCAGTTCCGGATCCCGATGATTTAGATTTTTCATCGATTATCTTTTCTAACTGAATAGGTGTATACTCAGGGGGTCCCCGAGTATCCTATGTGATTGTCTTGGTAATTCTATCATAATGAAAAATTTTCAATTAATAAATCACAAAATATCTAAATTACACCTAAAGTCTCTAAAAATAAAAAAACATCACAAAGAGTAAGACATGCTAAAAATCTAGGAGTTCAAACCATACAAATTGAATCTTTACAGAGATCAAGAATTACTAGTTGGTGATGAAATCCAACATCGCAGTGACCAAGGTGAAAATATTTATAGAAATGAGCATTTGGAACCAGTTACCCTGAAAACCTACTTAATGAAACAGTCTGGTGCAAGTAACTTTTGCTATAAACCATCTTGAGCAAAGATTACCCTCCAAAACGTCCAAGTGAGTCTAGTCAATGCCTGTTCCAGGTACAACAGGACCTTCCCTCTACTATCACCTTAGGTAGAGCCCTAGGATTATAGTCACTAATTTTACCAAATACAACAATTTTACCTAGGGGGGCAGTCACAGATCGAACGTACACACAAGGGCAAAGTAATAAGCTCAATCCCCTTGAAGGCTTCTCCACATGATCAATTGGAGGTTTACTTTCAAGTGACCCCAAGTGCCTTTTGGTACTGTTGTAATATGTGAAAATCACTATATCTTGGCCGATGAAGTGGGTATGATCACTTCACCAGATTTGACATGATCTCGTGCTTAACTCATGTACAAGAAGAGCTTCCTAGAGAAAAACAGAAATAATTCGATTGTCTCTCCATAACTCAAGATTTTATTGTTCGTTTGTATATTTGGAAAGTTTATTTCCTTCTCTATTCCAAAGCCCTACACTTAAGCTACTGTAGGTGCAAAGATCCCTAAAAATGTAAAATTCTAGATGAATTTTAATTAACATTGTATTATTAAGTTGTTCTTTACTCAATAGGTAATGAAGGTGAAACTCATGATGTTATGACACGACTCAAAATCTTAATGCCCTAAAAAATGCAATGGAAACTTTCAAATTCGATGAAATCCTATTTAGAGGAAAGAAATAATTTCTTTTATATCTCTTTAATGAAAAGAAAAACTCACAAGTTTTCCAACTTTCCTAAAACAACCAATTTCATCTTAATGCAATGAAAACACAGAAAACAAACCAAGTTCCAAATTTCCCTAAATATCAAATAAACCAAAAATACTCTTTATCTTTTATCACTCAAAACTTTCAAGTACACAAAAATCAATCAAGAGAGTTGGAGAAAAACACATTTTCCCTATGAATGCTTTGATTTAATGATAACAATAGTGTAATTGTGAGAAATTCCCAAAATTGAAAGCACAATTTTCCTTTACCAAACAAAAATGACCAGAATTTCTTCACAAAGGCACTAGATCTCAAGAAACCCTAATTTGCAATTCAAAATGAGTTTGATCACAAATAAGCAAAAAATTAAGGTTAACTGGTGTATTTGATAGAACAAAATAAGGATATCACAAGAAGAAGGACAACCTATCTTTTTTTGATCAATCGGCAAACCAACAAGAAAAAACCCTAACCAATTTTGTTAAAGAGACCTAATTCTCATAAAATATTAACAAAGCACTCAAATGAGTTAAGAAGAGACATAACACAGTCAAAATAAAGATAATAACACTTCCAGAAAAACAAACTCAGGTCTGGGTTGAAGAAAAAGCCAAATTTTCTAAAATTTTCAAGGCCTACGCATGTAGTAATAAAAAATAGAGCGCATGCGCTCGGTTGCTAAGGTGAAACTGGCGTAGAACTCCACTCTATTAGCGAGCGAAAATAATGCAGGTCTCATAAACCCAAGAAAAAATAAAAATTCAAGGAATCAACCACACAGATCTGAAAGGTCATTAATTCATAAAGACCCAAGTCAAGATAAATTAGAACAATAAGAAATAAAAAATAAGGAAAAAGACGAGAACAGAAATGTTCCCCAGTGAAGTCGCCAATTTGTTACACCTGACAAATCCCTCTTGCAGACAAGATCGATCTCCCTAGATCCTTGACAGAAACTGGAAACAAGCAAGACAATTGAACTGACTCTTTCCCTAAGTTGAACTTGTTTGAACTATAAGAATTAAGGCTAATTGAGCCTCTTACCTATTTCACGAAATGCTCGATGAAGATCCCTTGTTGTGATTTGATGCAACTCCTGAATGCTCGATAAGACCTGCAATCATGGACAATAAAAGGATCAAAATCATATGTGATATAGTAATCAAAACAAAACTTAACCTAATGATCAAGGAAATTAGGAATTCAATTTGCCTTAATAAACATTATAAACAATTAATCATTCCAATCAGACAAATCAATGGGAAAAAGTGTTAATTTGTATTAATCAAAGATAAAGAGGAGCCTTACAACCTTTTCCTTGATTCCATGAGGTCCCTCCCAAATGCCTTCAATCTCCTCCTTAGATGACAAGCTTTCCAATATTAAACCAACAACATAATTTTATATTCTCTGAGTTCTAACCTCCTCAATCCCTCTCCCCTCTAGTCATTTTATAGGCCAAGAGGAAGAAGTTTCAAATCCAAAAGAGGAGGATGAGACTCCTTAATTGAGGGATTAGGTTTCCATGAGAAAAGGGATTAATATGCATCATCTGAGGGTTATAGTTCAAAGAGCCATCACCTGGAAGCTTTCAGTTGAGAAATTTTCGACCGACTATCTGTCTAGAATGTACTTTTTATTTTTACTTTCTTGAATTCACCTGTGCGGGTTTATAGTGGTAGAAAATGCGCAACTCTGAGCTATTCTTAGAGTTGATTCTAGCGAATGCGCGAGAAAATCTAGTAAAATCAGCGCAGGTGAAACTTAACAAGGTGTGACAACCATTTTCCCCAAATCTCTCATCTACTTCAAGATATTTTTTGTTGTTTGACTTCTAACAGAGTTCATTCAAACATTTGCACCAGTTGCCAGAAAGGAAGCTATCTGGATGTTTCTTGCATATGCATGCTCAAGAAAAATAAAATTAGACCAAATGGATGTTAAGTCAGCATTTCTGAATGGAGGATTAGAATAAGAAGTTTACATCGAACAACTTGAAGGTTTTCTACTATCAGAAAAAGAAGACTATGTTTGCAGGTTAAAGAAGGCTCTGCATGGTCTCAAGAAGGCTCCCAGACCATGGTATGCTCGTCTTGATAGATATCTACATCAACAAGGGTTCAAGAAAGGTATTGTTGATAGCAATCTTTATGTACAAATAGGTAATAAAAATCGTTGAGGTATATGTGGATGATATAATCTTTGGTAGCAATGATGATCGACTAAGTAAGAACTTTGCTACAAAGATGCAAAGGGAGTTCGAGATGTCTTTACTTGGTGAGTTGACATACTTCTTAGGGCTTCAAATATCTCAGAAAGAGAAAGGAATATTTATATGTCAAGCCAAGTACATCAAGGAAATGCTCAAGAAATTCAAAATGGAAGATTGCAAACCCATCCTTACTACAATGGTATCAGGTTGCAAATTGAGCATAGAAGACTCATCTAAGGATGTGGATCAAAGGTTATATAGATCTATGATTAATATTCTTCTATATGTAACAACCTCCCGACCAAATGTTATGCAAGCAGTTGGACAAGTAGCAAGATTCCAAGAAGCACCAAATGTATCACATATTATTATCGTCAAAAGAATTCTTCGATATCTAAAGGGCACATCAGAATATGGCTTGTGGTATCCCAAGGGAAACAATCTCATTATTCAAGCCTTTACAGATGCAGATTGGTCAGGAAGCGTTGATGATCGTAAGAGTACTATTCAAGCAGCATTCTATCTAGGTGGTTGTCTAGTATCGTTGTTGAGCAAAAATCAAACCTCAATCTCGTTATCTACAGTGGAAGTAGAATACATTGCAGCAGCAACTTGTTGTACTCAAGTCCTTTGGATGAAACAAACTTTGCAAGATCTTCAAGTACAATTCAGTGAGCCTATTCCCATCTTCTGTGATAACACCATTGCCATTAGCATCTCCAAGAATCCTGTCATGCATTCAAAAACAAAACACATTCTGATGAAATACCATTTAGTTAGAGAACAAGTCACTGAAAAGAATATCAAACTTGAATATGTTGGTACACAAGAACAAATAGTTGATATCTTCACTAAACCTTTACTTCTTGAAGCATTTCAATATCTTCTCTAGAAGCTTGGGATTCTCCCAAGTTCTCATTAGATTTTCCTTATTTAGAAAATAAAGGGGGAGTGGAAGTGTGTACAGGTCTACAGGATGGTTGTGTGTCAAGGGGGGTTACCCTTTTCCATCGATGTCAAAGGGGGAGAGAAGGCAGTAGGAATAGGTGACTTGATCACAAGGGGAGTACTTGTGTTGCCATTAATGCCAAAGGGGGATATTGTTGATCTAAAGATGATTTGAGGTTGTCATTGATGTCAACCCACGCAGCACCAGGGGCTACCCTGATCTTGCAATGGAATTTTGACTTGACAACTTACTCTATTTTGAGTCAAGGATCTTCTAGATGTATTCTACTCGTCGAAATGTTTCCATTGATATATGGCACGCCAAGTAATTCTTCACGGTTTGAGAGATATTCATGTTTGAAGTTAGTAACCCCAGTTAGTGGGCTAAAACCCTAGGGGGTTGTGGCATGGAACTCATAATTGGTTTTAGTCATTGAATAGTCATTAATTAATAATATTTTAAGCTCCTAAAATCCCTCCAAAATTCTCTATAGAAGCCCCTCTCAACTCTATAAAAATAAATCTCATATATCCTCCAAAAGTAGTGATGGTGGAATTTTCTCTATAACGTCATTTCTGTGAAGTCTTAGATTTTTAAATGAAAACCCATTTTATTAGCAGTCTTGATGAACTTCATGACTGAATTTTAGATCTTGGTTCGTTATATTTTCAGAGATATGATCTGTGGAAGTTAGGATTTTTGCAGGCTATTGAATTTCATCTCAAGTGACCTTGGGAAAATCGTCATAACTCTCTCTCTGAGAAAAGGATTGGAATTCTGTAAAGAGTTTCGGATAGGTCACAAACTGTAGTTTTCTTTGTATCAATTTTAGAGCCAAAGGAGGGAACAGTGACACGTGGTACGTCGTAAAAGTTCACTCTATTGAACTAGTTCATAACTAGGTCATTGTGAGAGATTGGGCATAACTTTGTCTTGAAGAGTCCAAATTGGGTCAGACCTATGGCATTGGAAAGAAGACTCAGAGGGATTATACAGGACCGAATATCACATGTTGGGGATCTAAAATTTTAGAGATACATGAGATTAAATATCATGCTCCTAGAAGGCAAGAAAAACTAGATCAAATGTTGTCAAGGGGTGCAAAGGACCGGACTTTCTAGGGCAACAAAGAGCAAGGTGAAACAAAATGATGCAGCAGAGGTAAGCTACAGGTAATTATCTCCTGTATATCCATGTTCATCTCTTAATTTCATTAGGTTCTTTGTATTCTAATTTGTTGTTTTTGTTTAGCACTGACATATGCTCTGCAAGATGAGGTAAGTTTTGCTATTATCATGTCATGGGTATTTCCTTGAAGACTTTTTGTAGGTATTATATATTCATCAAGAGAATACTCAATGCATAATCTAATGTTCTGAAGAATGAGAAAGGGTAGCATGACAAGAGCAACAATCAAGGTGCAGAACAGCAGCAAGAAGTTCACCACATGAAGTCTTCAAGTGGGTAGCACTGCATACAGACATTGTAAAAGTATCATTGTACAGAGTCATTGTAAAAGCATCTTTGTAAAATTTGTACAAGTGTTTATCTTCCAAGAGTTGAAGAGGCAGTGTTGGGAGGTCTAGGATCATCATTAGGTGGTTGTGTCATAGTTGGGGTTATGGTCTAGTGTGTCTTCTTCTTCTACATCATTCTATATCATTGTAAAGTGGACCATTTTCCCTGGTACAGGAGTCCATTCTTCTTGTATTCTTCTATAGCATGGTAGGGTGGTGCTAGGCTGGTGCATGAAGTCACCAACAGGTTCAAGCCTGTGAAAACTTCAGGGTGGTAGGGTGGTGCTAGGGTGAGTTGTAGCTCATTAGGTGTTGGGGCATCTGTTCAGTTGACTACTGAAGAATCTCGGGCATTGGAGCATCCATCTAGTGGGAGCTCGAGAAGAATTATTTTCTAGATTCTAGGAAGTTGGAGCTTTCTTTTCAATTGGAGTTGAAGATTAAAAAATTATTAGAAAAGTGTTCGGTGTTTTTTGACTCGAAGGGGGTTTTCCACCTAAAATTTTTGTGCCTCATGTGTTCTTTTATTCACTGTTGTTACTGCATAAACATTAATGATAATTGAAGATTAACTAATGCTTTGAAAAGATTTAAAAGTTCTAATTGCTAAAGAATATTGATTCACCCCCCCCCCCCCCCTCCTCAGTATTTTCCAACAATCGATATCGGAGTTTGGTTCCTTCAATAGCAGTTTAACAACTGGAAGGAGATCATGGAGAATACCAAGAATGGTGTACCTCTATTCAATGAAAGTAATTATGCACTCTGGAAAGGAAGAATGGAGATCTATCTCTTGTTACAAGGTTATGAAGTATGGGACACTATTCAAAATGGCTTCACACCAACCGCGGATGAACAAGGTAAGAAGAAGTTGGTAAATGATGCAAAAGCAAAGAATATTATTATCAGTGGACTTATTGAATCTGCTTATCATAAGATGTTTGGTTGTAAAACCGCCTAAAATGTATGGGACAAGATTGATAATATATATGCAAGTGACTCAAATATCAAAGAAGCAAAGCTTCAAATCTACAGAGAAAAATTTGAGCAACTCAGAATGAAAGAAGATGACAATATTGCTACATAGTTCCAACACGTTGATGAAATAACCAACACTCTGGAAGGATTGGAAGAGCCTGTTGACAAGAAGACTATTATACGAAAGATTCTTAGAACGTTACTAGGAAGATTCAACCCAAAAGTATCGGTCTTAGAATACAGTGTAAATATAGACAAACTCAACAAAGAGGAATTACATGGAGTTCTCATCACATATAAATGAGACTTAATGAAGAAGAGGGTACTTCGCATCTAGAAACTGTGTTCGCTGCATCTAAGAAAACCAATAAGGAAAAATAACCTTCAAAGGCAAAGACCTGCACCTGCACCTGCAAGTATGAAGAAAAGGAAGATGATGAAGAAGGTTTTTCAAATGGAGAATATGTTTACTTTACGAGAAAACTAAAAATTGGTAAGGGAAAATTCAAAGGTAAACTTCCATTGATATGTTTTAGTTGTGGTGAGGTTGGGAATTTCGTAGCAAAATGTCCGAACAGAAGTGATGGAAACTCAAAAGGAAAGAAACACTTTAAGAAATTCAATAAGCAAGGCAAGAAGAAAGGATTTAAAAGGAACTTTCTCTCTAAGGAAGATAGTTCATCATCCGGTGAAGACAGTGACAGTGAAGAAGAATCCAATAAGAGAGTATTGTTTATGGCCAAGCACAATAAAAAATAGGTATTAAACAACGAAGAAGAAGGGTTGACCATAGAAGAATTTTCTAAGGAGGTAATCAAGCTTATAAAAGAGCTCAAGGCTGAGAATATTTGTTCCAATACTCTTGAAGAACAAGTTGAAGGTCTCAAAATTGAAGTTGAAGAACACAAATGTATTGAAGAGTCACTTCAAAAGAAGCTGGAAGAAAGAAACTAAGAAAGGGAAGCATTAGAAGCCAAAGTAGTCTCGCTGCGTAAGGAAGTGAAGAAGGGAAAAAATGTCCAAAACTATGCCAACAACTCAAGGGCGTTGGAAGAACTCATCAACAATCAATGATCTTACAATGACAGAACTGGCCTCAGTTACAAAGAAGAAGAAGTAGGACCTTCTACAACAAAATACAATGAACCTATGAGATCTGACAGGCATGTAGACTTCATTGAACAAGATTCGCAAGAATAGCCTTGGAAGACAATTCCCCGACGAATATTTCCATCCAAGTACCAACATATTTTTCATGGCTATTGTTATTCATGTGGAAAATTTGGTCATAAAGTTGTAGAATGTCACACGTACCCTAGGAACCAATACAATTCCAGGAGATCTGTCAAATATGAACCTCCCAGGGCTCAATGAAACATCAATAGATTTGAACATTTAAGAAGTAATATTGAATGTTACAAATGTCAAAACTTTGGACACATAGCTAGAGACTGCAGACTTGAAAATCCTCCAGAAGAATCTTTGAAGCCACAGAATGAATGAACATGGAAGAAGAAGAACACTGATAATTGTGCTCTCTCTCTCAAGGCTCAAAACAACAAAGATGTGTGGTATGTTGATAGCGATTTCTCAATGCATATGACTGGATATAGAAAGAAATTTGTATCTCTGGAAGAGAAGAAGGATGGAACCATGTCCTTTGGAAATGATGGACCTTCACATGTTATAGGATCAGGTACCGTCAATCTCATAAGCAAAGATGCTCTATCCAAGAATGTTCTATTTGTTGAAAACATGAATCACAATCTGCTTAATGTTGGACAAATGTGTGATCAAGGAAACATAATTCTATTCAACTCCACAAAATGTGAAATCAGGAAAGGAAGGTATGGTAAAATTGTGGCTACAGCAAGTCGAGCTCCAAATGACATAAGAAGATGAAAGTTGGTTATGGCACAAACGAATGGGTCACATAAACTTTGACAATCTTGTTAGGATAAGAAAAAAGGAAGTAGTATGAGAAACGCTGAAAATATCAAAACCTTCCAACACACTCTGTGAGGCGTGTCAGCACGACAAGCAGACAAAATTCGGATATAAAACAAAAGAACACTTTGCATCACATCCATTGGAATTGATACATACTGATCTATGTGGTCCTATGGGAACAAAAGGCTTAGATGGAGAATTATATTTCATGTTAATGATAGATGACTATACCAGGATGACAATTATTAGTTTCCTAAAAAAAATATCTGAAGCATTTGAATGCTTTAAGATCTACAAGGAGTTGGTCGAAAATGAAATAGATTTAAAAATAAAGTGTCTAAAATCAGATAATGGCAGAGAATTCACTTCCAAATTATTTCAGCAATACTGTGATGAAAATGGAATAAAAATACAATTTTCAACAACACGAACACCTCAGCAAAATGGAGTTGCTGAAAGAAAGAACAGAACCGTACAGGAAATGGGTAGAACAATGCCGAAGGACTCAAAATTGGATGAAAAATTCTGGGTTCAAGCAATTGATAAGGCAGTCCTCATTATCAATAGAAGTCTTCTCAGAAATAATTGCAATAAGACCCCATATGAATTATGGAAAGGAAAACCGGCTAATCTAAAATATTTCAGAATCTCTGGAAGCAAATGTTCTATCAAAACTTGGGTAAGTTTGAATTGTGCGTTGATGAAGGTATCTTTGTTGGTTTCTCACACAAAAGAAAGGCCTATAAATGCTATAATAGAATACGAAAACAGATAATGGAGAGCATAAATATTACATTTGACGAATATAGTGTTCTAACAAATAATGATGAGGATCTAGAATCTTTGAAACTTGAGACAGAGGCTGAAATAGGTACAGAGAAAATTCTAGAACAAGAAGCAATTGCCAACTAGGAAGAGGTAAATAATGATCAACAAGATATATAGGAACAACAACAAGAAGCTCCTCCAAAGAGAACAAAAGAATGGATTCAAAAGAACCATCCATCAAATCAAATCATTGGTGACATAAATGAAGGAATTGGAACAAGAAAAGGTCAACAACTTCATTCATCACAACAAGCTCACATTGCTTTTCTAGCAATCTTTGAGCCTATTAGTTTTGAGGAAGCCAACTAGAATGAACATTGGGTAGCATCTGTGAATGAATAATTGGATCAAATTGAGAAGAATAACACCTGGGAATTAGTTCCACAACCAAAAGATAAAAATTTCATTGGGACTAAATGGGTCTTCAGGAACAAATTGAATGAAGATGTACAGGTTACCAGAAACAAAGTAAGATTGGTTTGCAAAGGCTATGCACAAGTGGAAGGAATTGATTTCGACAAAACATTTGCACTATTTGCCAAAATGGAAGCCATCCAGATTTTTCTTGCCTATGCATGCTCAGGAAAAATAAAAGTCTACCAAATGGATGTTAAATCAACATTTCTAAATGGATAATTAGAAGAATAAGTTTACATCGAACAACCTGAAGGTTTTCTACTATCAGAAAAAGAAGACCATGTTTTCAGGTTAAATAAGGCTTTGTATGGTCTCAAGCAGGCACCCAAAGCATGGTATGCTCATCTTGATGGATATCTACGTCAACAAGGGTTCAAGAAAGGTATTGCTAATAGAAATATTTACATACAAATAGATAAGGATAATTTAACAATCATTGAGGTATATGTGGATGATATAATCTTTGGTAGCAATGACAATTGACTAAGTTAATGACAATCGACTAAGTCTGACTGTAAGAACTTTGCTACAAAGATGCAAAGTGAGTTCGAGATGTCTTTACTTGTTGAGTTGACATACTTCTTACGGCTTCAAATATCTCAACAAGAGAAAGGAATATTTATATATCAAGCCAAGTACATCAAGGACATTCTCAAGAAATTCAAAATGGAAGATTGCAAACCTGTCCTTACTCTGATGCTAACAGGTTGCAAATTGAGCATAGATGACTCATCTAAGGATGTGGATCAGAGGTTGTACAGATCTATGATTGGTAATCCTATTTATGTAATAGCCTCCCGACCAGATGTTATGCAAGCAGTTGGACAAGTAGCAAGATTCCAAGCAGCACCAAAAGAATCACATATTATTGTCGTCAAAAGAATTCTTCGATATCTAAAGGGCACAACAAAATATGGCTTGTGGTATCCCAAGGGCAACAATCTCATTATTTAAGCCTTTATAGATGCAGATTGGGCAGGAAGCGTTGATGATCATAAGAGTATTAGTGGAGCAGCATTCTATCTAGGTGGTTGTCTCGTATCATGGTTGAGAAAAAAGAAAACCTCAATCTCGTTATCTACAGCAGAAGTAGAATACATTGTAGTGGTAGCTTGTTGTACTCAAGTCCTTTGGATGAAACAAACTTTGCAAGATATTCAAGTACAATTCAGTGAGCCTATTCCCATCTTCTGTGATAACACCAGTGCCATCAACATCTCCAAGAATCCTGTCATGCATTCAAAAACAAAACACATTCTGATAAAATATCATTTTGTTAGAGAACAAGTTGTTGAAAAGAATATCAAACTTGAATATGTTGGTACAAAAGAACAAATCATTGATATCTTCACTAAACCTTTATCTCATGAAGCATTTGAATATCTTCACCAGAAGCTTGGGATTCTCCCAAGTTCTCATTAGATTTTCCTTATTCAGAAAATAAAGGGGGAGTGGAAGTGTGTATAGGTCCATAGGATGGTTGTGTGTCAGGGGGAGTTACCCTTTTCCATTGATGTCAGAGGAGGAGAGAAGGTAGTAGGAAGAGGTACCTTGATCGCAGGGGGAGTACTTGTGTTGCCATAAATGCCAAAGGGGGAGATTGTTGATCTAAAGATGATTTGAGGTTGTCATTGATTTCAACCCAAGCAGCACTAGGGGCTACCCTAATCTTGCAAGGGAATTTTGAATTGACAACTTACTCTATTTTGAGTCAAGGATCCTCTAGATGGATTCTACTCGTTGAGATGTTTCCGTTGATATATGGCACGCTAAGTAATTCTTGACGGTTTGAGAGATATTGATGTTTGAAGTTAATAACCCCAGTTAGTGGGCTAAAACCCTATGGGGTTGTGGCATGGCCCTCATAATTGGTTTTGGTCATTGAATAGTCATTATATTAATACTTTTTTAAGCTCCTAAAATACCTCCAACATTCTCTATAGAAGCCCCTCTCAACTCTATAAAAATAAATCTCATATATCCTCCAAACGTAGTGATGGTGGAACTTTCGCTATAACTTCATTTCTGCAAAGTCTTAGATTCTGAAATTAAAACCCATTTGATTCACAATCCTGATGAACGTCTTGACTGAATTTCAGATCTTGGTTTGCTATATTTTTGGATATATGATCTGTGGAAGTTAGGGTTTTTTTGTAGGCCTCCGAATTTCATCTCAAAGAAGTGACCTTGGGAAAATCGTCATAACTCTCTCTATGAGAAGAGGATTGGAATTCTATAAAAATTCATGGATAGGGCACAAATTGTATTTTTTTGTGTATCAATTTCAGAGCCGAAGGAGGAAACATTGACACGTGGCATGTCGTACAACTTCATTCTACTGAACTATTCCATAATTAGGTCATTGTGAGAGATTGGGCAAAACTTTGTCCTGAAGAGTCCAAATCGAGTAAGACCCATGGCATTAGAAATAAGACTCAGAGGGCATCTATAGGACCGAAGATCACATGTTGGGGATCTTAAATTACAGAGATACATCAGATTAAATATCGTGCTCCTAGAAGGCAAGAAAAACTAGATCAAGTGTTGTCAAGGGGTGCAAAGGACCAGACTTTCTAGGGTAGCAAAGAGAAAGGTGCAACAAAATGATGCAACAGAGGTAAGCTACAGGTAAGTATCTTCTATATATGCATGTTCATCTCTTAATTGCATTAGGTTCTTTGTATTCTAATTTGTTTTTTTTATTTAGCACTGACATATGCTCTGCAGGATGAGGTAAGTTTTGCTATTATCATGTCATGGGTATTTCCTTGAAGACTTTTTGCAGGTATTATATATTCATCAAGAGAAGAATCAATGCATAATATAATGTTCTAAAGAATGAGAAAGGGTAGCATGAAAAGAGCAGCAATCAAGGTGCAGAACAACAGCAAGAAGTTCACCACATGAAATCTTCAAGTGGGCAGCACTGCATACATACATTGTAAAAGTATCATTGTATAGAGTCATTGTAAAAGCATATTTGTAAAAGTTGTACAAGTGTCTATCTTCCAAAAGTTAAAGAGGTAGTGTCAGGAGTTCTAGAATCATCATTAGGTGGTTCTGTCATAGTTGGGGTTATGGTCTAATGTCTCTTCTTCTTCTAGATCATTCTATATCATTGTAAAGTGGACCATTTTCCCTAGTACGAGAGTCCATTCTTCTTGTATTCTTATATAGGGTGGTAGGGTGGTGCTAGGGTGAGTTGCAGCTCATTAGGTGTTGGGGCCTCCATTCAATTGACTACTGAAGAATATTGGGCATTGGAGCATCCATCCAGTGGGAGCTGGAGAAGAATGATTTTCTAGATTCTAGGAAGTTGGAGCTTTCTTTTCAATTGGAGTTGAAGGTTAAAGAATTATTAGAAAAACATTTGGTGGTTTTTGACCCGGAGGGGGTTTTCCACGTAAAATTTTTGTGCCTCCTGTGTTCTTTTATTCACTGTTTTTACTGCATAAACATTAATGATAATTGAAGATTAACTAATGCTCCAAAAAGATCTAAAAGTGCTAATTTATAAGGAATACTGATTCACCCCCCCCCCCCCCCCCAAAGTGTTTTCCAACAATTGGTATCAGAGTTTGGTTCCTTCAATAGCAGTTTAACAATTGGAAAGAGATCATGGAGCATACCAAGAATGGTGTACCTCTATTCAATGAAAATAATTATGCACTCTGGAAAGGAAGAATGGAGGTCTATATCTTGGCATAAGGTTACGAAGTATGGGACACTATTCAAAATGGCTTTACACCAACCGCAGATGAACAAGGTAAGAAGAATTTGGTAAATGATGCAAAAGCAAAGAATATTATTATTAGTGGACTTATTGAATCTTATTATCATAAGGTGTTCGGTTGCAAAACCGCCTAAAATGTATGGGACAAGCTTGAGAATATATATGCAGGTGACTCAAATGTCAAAGAAGCAAAGATTCAAATCTATAGAGCAAAATTTGAGCAACTCAGAATGAAAGAAGATGACAACATTGTTGCATACTTCCAACACGTTGATGAAATAACCAACACTCTGGAAGGATTGGGAGAGCTTGTTGACAAGAAGACTATTATTCGAAAGATTCTTAGAACATTACTAGGAAGATTCAACCCAAAATTATTGGTCTTAGAATACAGTGCAAATCTAGACAAACTCAGCAAAGAGGAATTACATGGAGTTTTCATAGCATATGAAATGAGACTTGATGAAGAAGAGGGTACTTCGCATCTAGAAACTGTGTTTGCTACATCTAAGAAAACCAATAAGGATAAACAACCTTCAAAGGCAAAGACCTGCACCTGCACCTGCAAGTGTGAAGAAAAGGAAGATGATGAAGAAGGTTTTTCAGATGGAGAATATGCTTACTTTACAAGAAAACTAAAAATTGGTAAGGGAAAATTCAAAGGTAAACTTCCATTGATATGTTTCAGTTGTGGTGAGGTTGGGCATTTCGCAACAAAATGTCTGAACAGAAGTGATGGAAACTCAAAAGGAAAGAAAGGCTTTAAGAAATTCAACAAGCAAGGCAAGAAGAAAGGATTCAAAAGGAACTTTCTCTCTAAAGAAGATAGCTCATCATCCGATGAAGACAGTGACAGTGAAGAAGAAGCCAATGAGAGAGTACTTTTTATGGCCAAGCACAATAAACAAGAGGTATCAAACAATGAAGAAGAAGGGTTTACCATAGAAGAATTTTCTAAGGAGGCAATCAAGCTTATAAAAGAGCTCAAGGCTGAGAAGATCTGTTCCAATACTCTTGAAGAACAAGTTCAAGGTCTCAAAATTGAAGTTGAAGAACACAAATTTATTGAAGATTCACTTCAAAAGAAGTTGGAAAAAAGAAACTAAGAAAGGGAAGCATTGGAAGCCGAAGTAGTATCATTGCATAAGGAAGTGAAGAAGGGAAAAAATGTTCAAAACTATGCCAACAGCTCAAGGGCGTTGGAAGAACTCATCAACAATCAATGATCTTGCAATGACAAAACTCGCCTCGGTTACAAAGGAGAAGAAGTAGGACCTTCTACAACAAAATACAATGAACCTATGAGATTTGATAGGCATGTAGACTTCATTAAACAAGATACGCAAGAATAGCCTTGGAATACAATTCCCCAATGAATATTTCCATCCAGGTACCAACATATTTTTCATGGCTATTGTTATTCATGTGGAAAACTTGGTCATAATGTTAGGCCCCTACACTAGTAGTATAGGGGCCATGTTAGGCCCCTATACTACTAGTGTAGGGGCCTAACACATAAAGTTGTAGAATGTCACACGTACCCTAGGAACCAATACAATTGCAGGAGATCTGTCAAATATGAACCTCCCAGGGCTCAACGAAACATCAATATATTTGAACATTTAAGAAGTAATATTGAATGTTACAAATGTAAAAAATTTGGAAACATAACCAGAGACTGCAGACTTGAAATCCTCTAGAAGAATCTTCGAAGCCACAGAACATGAAGAAGAAGAACATTGATAATTGTGCTCTCGCTCTCAAGGCTCAAAACAACAAATATGTGTGGTATGTTGATAGTGGTTGCTTAATGCATATGATTGGAGATAGAAAGAAATTTTTATCTCTGAAAGGAAAGAAGGATGGAACCGTGTCCTTTGGAAATGATGGATCTTCACATGTTATAAGATCAGGTATCATCAGTCTCGGAAGCAAATATGCTCTAGCCAAGAATGTTCTATTTGTTGAAAACTTGAATCACAATCTGCTCAGTGTTGGACAAATTTGTGATCAAGGAAACATAATGTGAAATCAGGAAAGGTAGGTATGGTAAAATTGTGGCTATAGCAAGTCGAGCCCCAAATGACATATATGTTGGATGAAGCAACTAAAGCATGTCTACTAGCTAAAGAAGATGAAAGCTGGTTATGGCACAAAGGAATGGGTCACATATACTTTGAAAATCTTGTTAGGATAAGCAAAAAGAAATTAGTACGAGAAATGCAGAAAATATCAAAACCTTCCAACACTCTCTATGAGGCGTGTCGGCACGGAAAGCAGACAAAATTCAGATTTAAAACAAAAGAATACTTTACATCACATCCATTGGAATTAATACATACTGATCTATGTGGTCCTATGGAAACAAAAGTCTTAGATGGAGAATTATATTTCATGTTAATGATAGATGACTATACCAGGATGACAATCGTTAGTTTCCTAAAGAAAAAATCTGAAGCATTTGAGTGCTTTAAGATCTACAAGGAGTTGGTCGAAAATGAAATTGATTTAAAAATAAAGTGTCCAAGATTAGATAATGGCGAAGAATTCATTTCCAAATTATTTCAGCGATACTGTGACGAAAATGGAATAAAAAGACAATTTTCAATGGCATGAAAAACTCAGCGAAAAGAAGTTGCTGAAAGAAAGAATAGAACCGTACAGGAAATGGGTAGAACAATGCTGAAGGACTCAAAATTGGATGAAAAATTCTAGTTTCAAGCAATTGATACGAAATTCTTCATTATCAACAGAAGTCTTCTCAGAAATAATTGCAATAAGACCCCATATGGATTATGGAAAGGAAAATTGGCTAATGTAAAATATTTTAGAATCTTCGGAAGCAAATGTTATATCAAAAGTTGGGTAAGTTTGAATTGCGTGTTGATGAAGGTATCTTTGTTAGTTTCTCAAGCAAAAGAAAGGCCTATAAATGCTATAATCTAAGACCAAAAACAGATATTGGAGAGCATAAATGTTACATTTGAGGAAGATAGTGTTAACGAATAATGATGAGGATCTAGAATATTTGAAACTTGAGACAGAGGCTGAAAAAGGTACAGAGAAAATTTTAGAACAGGAAGCAACTGTCAACCAAGAAGAAGTAAATAATGATCAACAAGATATACAGGAACAACAACAATAAGCTCCTCCAAAGAGAACAAAATAATGGATTCAAAAGAACCATCCATCAAATCAAATCATTGGTGACATAAATGAAGGAATTGGAACAAGAAAAGGTCGAGAACTTCGTTCATCACAACAAGCTCACATTGCTTTTCTAGCAATCTTTGAGCCTAGTAGTTTTGAGGAAGCCAGCTAGAATGAACATTGGGTAGCAGCTATGAATGAAGAATTGGAACAAATCGAGAAGAATAAAACCTGGGAATTAGTTCCACAACCAAAAGATAAAAATTTCATGGGACTAAATGGGTGTTCAAGAACAAATTGAATGAAGATGGATAGGTTACCAGAAACAAAGCAAGATTGGTTTGCAAAGGCTATGAACAAGTGGAATGAATTGATTTCAACGAAACATTTGCACCACTTTCTAGAATGGAAGCCATCCGGATGTTTCTCACCTATGCATGCTCAAGAAAAATAAAATTCTACCAAATGGATGTTAAGTCAGAATTTCTGAATGGAGAATTAGAAGAAGAAGTTTACATCGAACAACCTGAAGGTTTTCTACTATCAGAAAAAGAAGACTATGTTTGCAGGTTAAAGAAGGTTCTGTATGGTCTCAAGTAGGCTTCCAGAGCATGGTAAGTTCATCTTGACAGATATCTACATCAACACGGGTTCAAGAAAGGTACTGCTGATAGCAATATTTATGTACAAATAGATAAGGATAATTTAACAATCGTTGAGGTATATGTGGATGATATAATCTTTGGTAGCAATGATGATTGACTAAGTAAGAAATTTGCTACAAAGATGCAAAGTGAGTTCGAGATGTCTTTACTTGGTGAGTTGACATACTTATTAGGGCTTCAAATATCTTAGCAAGAGAAAGGAATATTTATATGTCAAGCCAAGTACATCAAGGAAATTCTCAAGAAATTCAAAATGGAAGATTGCAAACTCGTCCTTACTCCGATGGTAACAGGTTACAAATTGAGCATAGACAACTCATCTAAGGATTTGGATCAAACGTTGTACAGATCTATGATTGGTAGTCTTCTATATGTAACAGCCTCCCAACTAGATGTTATGCAAATAGTTGGACAAGTAGCAGGATTCCAAGCATCATCAAAAGAATCACATATTATTTTCATCAAAAGAATTCTTTGATATCCAAAGGGCACAACAGAATATGGCTTGTGGTATCCCAAGGGCAACAATCTCATTATTCAAGCCTTTACAGATGCAGATTGGGCAGGAATCGTTGATGATCGTAAGAGTACTAGTGGAGCAGCATTCTATCTAGGTGGTTGTCTCGTATCATGGTTGAGAAAAAAGCAAACCTCAATCTCGTTATCTACAACGAAAGCAAAATACATTGGAACAACAGCTTGTTGTACTCAAGTCCTTTGGATGAAACAAACTTTGCAAGATCTTAAAGTAAAATTCAGTGAGCCTATTCCCATCTTCTATGATAACACCAATTCCATCAGCATCTCCAAGAATCATGTCATGCATTAAAAAACAAAACACATTCTGATAAAATATCATTTTGTTTGAGAACAAGTCACTGAAAATAATATCAAACTTGAATATGTTGGTACAAAAGAACAAATTGCTGATAGCTTCACTAAACATTTACATTGTGAAGCGTTTGAATATCTTCACGAGAAGCTTGGGATTCTCCCAAGTTCTCATTAGATTTTCCTTATTCAGAAAATAAAGGGGGAGTGGAAGTGTGTACAGGTCTGTAGGATAGTTGTGTGTTAAGGGTAGTTACCATTTTCCTTTGATGTCAAAGGGGGAGAGAAGGCAGTAGGAAGAGGTGCCCTGATCGCAGGGGGAGTACTTGTGTTGCCATCAATGCCAAAGGGGGAGATTATTGATCTAAAGATGATCTAAGGTTGTCATTGATGTCAACCCAAGTAGCACCAGGGGCTACCCTGATATTGCAAGGGAATTTTGACTTGACAACTTACTCTATTTTGAGTCAAGGATCTTCTAGATGGATTCTACTCGTCGAGATGTTTTCGTTGATATATGGCATGCCAAGTAATTCTTCACGGTTTGAGAGATATTCATTTTTGAAGTTAGTAACCCTAGTTAGTGGGCTAAAACCCTATGGGGTTGTGGCATGGCACTCATAATTGGTTTTGATCATTGAATAGCCATTAATTAATAATTTTTTAAGTTCCTAAAATCCTTCCAACATTCTCTATAGAAGCCCCTATCAACTCTATAAAAATAAATCTCATATATCCTCCAAAAGTAGTGATGGTGGAATGTTCACTATAACGTCATTTCTGTGAAGTCTTAGATTCTGAAATTAAAACCCATTTGATTAGAAATCCTGATGAACGTCATGACTATATTTCAGATCTTGTTTCACTATATTTTTGGAGATATGATCTATAGAAGTTAGGGTTTTTGTAGGCTACCGAATTTCATCTCAAAGAAGCGACCTTGGGAAACTCATCATAACTCTCTCTCTGAGAAGAGGATTGGAATTCTGTAAAAGGTGATGGGTAGGGCATGGATTGTAGTTTTAGATATATCAATTTTAGAGCTGAAGGAGGAAACATTGACCTGTGGCATGTCGTATAAGTTTTCTCTACTGAACTATTCCATAATTAGGTCATTGTGAGAGATTGGGCATAACTTTGCCTTGAAGATTCCAAATCGGGTCAGACCTATGGAATTGGAAAGAAGACTCAAATGGATTCTAAAAGACCGAAGATCAGATGTTGGGGATCTAAAATTTTAGATATACATCAGATTAAATATCGTGCTCCTAGAAGGCAAGAAAAACTAGATCAAGTGTTGTCAAGGGGTGCAAAGGACCAGAATTTCTAGGGCAGCAAAGAGCAAGGTGCAGCAAAATGATGCAACAGAGGTAAGCTACAGGTAAATATACTATGTATATGCATGTTCATGTCTTAATTGCATTAGGTTCTTTGTATTCTAATTTGTTGTTTTTGTTTAGCACTGACATATGCTCTGCAGGATGAGGTAAGTTTTGCTATTATCATGTCATGGGTATTTCCTCGAAGACTTTTTGCAGGTATTATATATTCATCAAGAGAATACTCAATTCATAATCTAATGTTCTGAAGAATGATAAAGGGTAGCATGAAAAGAACAACAATCAAGGTGCAGAACAACAGTAAGAGGTTCACCACATGAAGTCTTCAAGTGGGCAGCACTGCATACAGACATTGTAAAAGTATCATTGTACAGAGTCATTGTAAAAGCATCTTTGTAAAAGTTGTACAACTGTCTATCTGCCATGAGTTGAAGAGGAAGTGTCGAGAGGTCTAGGATCATCATTAGGTGGTTGTGTCATAGTTTGGGTTATGGTCTAGTGTGTCTTCTTCTTCTACATCATTCTATATCATTGTAAAGTGGACCATTTTCCCTAGTACGGGAATCCATTCTTCTTTTATTCTTCTATAGGGTGGTAGGGTGGTGCTAGGGTGAGTTGTAACTCATTGGGTGTTGGGGCATCCGTTCAGTTGGCTACTGAGGAATCTCGAGCATTGGAGTGTCCATCCAATGGGAGCTGGAGAAGAATGATTTTCTAGATTTTAGGAAATTGGAGCTTTCCTTTCAATTGGAGTTGAAGATTAAAGAATTATTAGAAAAGCGTTCGATGGTTTTTGACCCGAAGGGGCTTTTCGACCTAAAATTTTTGTGCTTCATGTGTTCTTTTATTCACTGTTGTTACTGCATAAACATCAATGGTAATTGAAGATTAACTAATGCTATGAAAATATTTAAAAGTGCTAATTGCCAAGGAATATTGATTCACCCCCCGCCCCCTTCTCAGTATTTTCCAACAGTTAGTAGCAACAAAAAACATTGGGCCAATAGACTTGTGGAAGCCACTTGGGCCTACAACGCCACTTGGAAGACCACCATTGGATTCACTCCATTTGACTAGTCTATGGGAATAAGGCCCTAATGTCTATTGAATTTGAATGAAACACCTTAAGGATGGCAACTCAGTTAGACTTGGATGTCACTATAGCACAACAGGAGACATTACTCCAACTCAATGGTATAGATGATTTTTGGCTACAAGCTTTCGTGCAAAATGAGGTATTCTAGCTACAAAGGAAGATTTGGCATGACAAACACATCAAAGAGAAGACTTTTCAAGAAGGAGATTCGACCCTGTTGTATGATTCCATATTCAAGGATTTCAAAGGAAAGTTAATGAAAAGATGGTTGGGTCCCTATCTAGTAGAGAAATGTCATGAGAATGGGTCTTTCCATATCAGAACAATTGATGAGGAAGGGATTCCCTTACTTGTCAATGGTTATAGGTTAAATTTGTATAAAAGACCTATGTCCAAGGAATAATTTATTAGTTCAATCAACAAAGAATTGAATGTGATTGGGAGGCTCACAGTCCTCAATCCACACAACTTCTAAAAACAAAAAGAAAAAGAAAAAAATAAATAAAGGGCCTAGGTGAAAACCTCCATGAGGCATCTAAGGCCAACTATAGGGTTGAAAACCTCTCTGAGGTAGACCAAGAGAAAAATAAAAAACAAAAAAATATCCCTAGGTGGAAACCTCCTCTGAGGAACCTAGGGCAAGCATGCAAGTTGAAAACCTCTATAGAGGCAGCCTGCATGTCTCAAACAAAAAAAAGAAGAAGGAAAAAGCACAAGGAAGGAGTTCTTACACCAATTTTGCTAACATCTCTCTTTTGCAATACTCCAGACAGTCAGTAGAACTATGCCTACATAACTGATTCTACATATTCCTCATTTTTCCATCCATCCTTTGCATTTTCACCCTCTTCATTCACCCCCTACCTCCCCCCATCATCTACCCAACAATAGAATCATGTTTTGCCTCCTCTCTGAAGTGCTACAGGATTGTCCTAAAATGCTACAGGAGAAACCTGAAATGCTATAGAGCAGCCTGAAATATTACAAGAGGCAAATGTGATTGGAAAAGGGGGCCAAAAGGTCATGTCTTCTCTAAGAAATGTTGGGATAGGTCCACCTATATCACCTTCATCATTCATACACTCCATCTAGCTAAGAGTCATCTTCAAATTCCACTGTGCCTTACATAAAAAAAATAAAAATAAGAAAATCCTTTGTCATAAACTTTTTCACCACCCTCCCCACCTCTTGATAATTTTAGCCTTGTCCCTATACCCCCAATGAATTTCCATCAATCCCACATGCAATAATTAGGTCTCGAAGAGGAATTAAATGAGTGCTACGGGAAGAGAATTCCTTTTATAGCAGCTTGTACAGTTACAACAAAACTCAACATCAATTTTTTCCACCCACAGAGTAGAAGATCCAGCCACATTGAGCATCATGAAGCTATTTTTGAAGTTGAAAAGGGACACATCCTCCTTAGGAAGAATTGCATCCACTCCATTAGCAGTAGATGGAACACTGGTAATAAACCTGCACACACAACAATTTTATCATCCAAAGGATCATCAAGCTAAGAGGACCTGTGTAGAAGCAAGCAAAGGAAACCAACACCTTCAAGATCATCGTATTATGAAGTCTAACTCCAACATGCAAGCATCTCCAGCAAATCGACATCACAGGTAGGCTCAGGTATGACAACCCTCACCTCTTCCATGTGCATATAACAATAAAATGTGTAATGGTTGAGAAAGGATTTTTTATGGGCTGGAGGTGGTCAGTAAACTTGGCCACCTTCTATTAGTAAACTAAAGTTCATTCAGTCACACATGCACGTGGAAAAATCAACTCAAGTGAGGTGGTGATCACGAGGAGCGGGGTGACGATTGCAAGGAGTGGGGACAACGGTTAAAGAAAGGAAGTTCATGCAAGAGCTATGTCACCAAAGCGCTCCGAGCCTTTACCACAAAATGAATATTAAGTATAAAGCTCAAATCCATTTGTATAATCACTCATTTCTAGAAAACCGCCAGAGAAGGATGAGTTAGTGCTATCATAGACTACCTAGGTGCCACCAAGCTACTTTGAATAGTGTTTGGAGGTGCTATAAGAGGAGCTATAGGAAGCTCTGAACTGCTACAGGAGGCTCAAAAGGAAGCTACAGGAGAGAATTGAAGGGATAAAGGGAGCCAAAACTACCCAAATTTGTCCTCAAACCCTCATGCACATGACAGAGTTATCTTGAAAGGAGTAAGTGGCTTTCTCCCTCTCTTTTTTCCATACCCATGCATGGATAATTATGCTTGAATTAAGTGCCCTGTAGAAAACAATTGTGCAGTAGTCCCCTTTGGGAAATTGTTAGATGTAAAGGCAAGATAGGATCAGAGGAAAGTTTGTTTTGATAAAAAAAATAAAAATAAAATTTAGCATCTTTCTTCCCTCTGGTAAAAAAGAAAACTTGACTCTGTCTCTACAACTGATATTGCTCTAAGGCAAAAATTTGAAATACACCTAAGTAACCTCGAGAATGTTCGGTAGGAGAAATGGGGGGAGGTTTCAATAGGAGAAAACCCACAGACACAAAAATAATTCATCAACATCCTCCTGTGGTAGATATTTATAATTCATCAACATCCTCCTATGGTAGATATTTTCCTAAGACATCAATGGATGGGCTTCTTTGAACAATTGAAGGGGTATGATGATGATATAACTCAGGAATTTTCCATGGCACTAAACCCTCAGGGAGAAGATAGTGCCACTATTGTTGTTAGGGGACTTGCCATCTCTTTAAATGTTGAACTCATAAGCAGAGTGACTACCTTACCCTTAGGAATCCGATGGAGCAAGGAGGATAAGGAAGTGAGTGTTACAGCCAAGAAGAACTTCTTCATTTAGAGAGAAAAGCTTGTAGAAGACAAAAATGGAGTGAGAAGAGAAATCTTACCTTACCCCTGGGATGAAGTGGCCTATCATATCCTCAAATACATATCTTGTGAGGGGAGGTTGAGCATTGTATATGCCTATCATTTCAGGTTGCTTCATGAGCTAATATTCAAAGAAGAATTACCTATCCCACAGAGACTCAATGTTCCCCATTTCCTCCTACAATCTATCATTGAAATGAGCCAAAAAGTGAGGGAAGGGAAGCACCAACACATTTCCCACCATGGCCTCATTAAGTTGATTTTTATGGATGCTCTAAGTCACCTAAGGAACCCTATGTTATGGACTAATTTTGTAGACATGGACAGGGAAATTTTCATTGAAACCCAAGCCATCACACATGAAGAAACATCATCATCTATAATTAGAGGTAAGGAAGAAAAAAGGGAAGAATAGGAGGCAGCAGAAACAGAGGAAGGAGAAGCAGAAACTAAGGAAGGAGAAGGAGAGAAACAAGGAACAAAGAAAGAGAACCCTAAGGATACCTCCAAACCTCAAGAGATAAAAAAACAAGGACAACAAACAAGTCTCTCTCCAGGGAACACAGAACAAGAAGTGGTTGTAACATTGGCCACATTGGGCACACCTATCAAGCCCAAAAGAAGGTAGCCAAGGAAAGGACCCTTATACTTCAAAACAAGGAAGAGCACCAGGATAAGGCAAGGGAAGCCTCAACCTCCTTCAAAAATCCCTATCACTATTGAGGAGTCAACAAGCAAAAAGGAAGAAGTGGGACCTAGTGAGGGAAAAATTGAAGAAGTCACCTCTCCTAAGGCCAAAACCAAGCAACCTGTGCTACCTATGGGAAGGCCCACCACTAGGGAAGTCACCTTTAAGAGGCTCAAGACACAAGCTTCCCTGTTACAAGAAGAAAAATAAGAGTTATAGGAGGAAACAGAGTAGCTACAAGAGAAACAGGGGCTGCTACAAGAGAAACAAGGGTTGCTATAGGAGCAGCAGGAGGTGCTACAAGAAGGGGCATCCACCCCAAAAGAAGATGAAAAAGGCCTCCAAGGGCTCTAAGATCCTAATCCACAACCCAATTTGGAATCCTACTATAAATTTGTTGAGGGAGGTAGGATTATACCTGAGAAATTCTCCATCCCACTCTTCTTTGAGTTAGAGAAGGAAAGAGGTAGAACACATAGATGGATGCAAATTGCAAAATCCAAAAGTGTAGAAGATGTGGGCCTCATGGAAGAGAAAGTCAATGAGATGGGAAAATAATTGAATGATCTAAGACTAAGGGAGTCAATCATGAGAGAGCAGCTACAAGCATAAAACACAAATGTTTGGTCAATTTAGTGTGTCCTAAATTACTACATTAATTATCAATCCAGGAGTCGTAAATTGATGAAGTGTGGCGCATTATATGTGCAAGATAGCCTCTTTCTTATCTTTTTGTCATTTTCAATTTTTATTTTGTTTTGGGGGTTTTAATCTTTGTTTATCTCCTAATATGAATGGAAATCCTATTCCTAAGTTTTAAGAATACTCTAGAAGGCAAGTATGGATATAGATTTTAAGGCAATTGTGTCCTCTATAATGATTTCCAGAACTTAACACTTCAGAGGGTCTTAGAACATACTAGTGATGAAATTAATACTTGAAAAAGAATAAAAATGTGCTGCTATTTAAATCAAGCAAATAATGAACCGCTGACCATGACACTATTATCTATGATGCTGTCTATATACAGAAAAATGAGCACTCAAATAAATAAAAAATTCCGATCTAGTAAAAGTAAAATCAATTCACATCATTCATAGTCCAATACCTCGCCAGGTAGTCTAATCTATGGCTTTCGGAGATAATGTCAATGATATGAGCAAGTTGATGTCTAATTGTAGAAAAGTAAAACTAAAATCAAATCACATCATTCATAATCCGATTCCTCGCCAGTTAGTCTAAGCTATGGCTTTCGGAGATAATCGTCAATGATATGATCAAGTTGATGTCTAATTGCAGAAAAGTAAAACTAAAATCAAATCACAACATTCATAATCCGATTCCTCGCCAGTTAGTCTAAGCTATGGCTTTCGGAGATAATCATCAATGATATGAGCAAGTTGATATCTAATTGCAGAAAAGTAAAACTAAAATCAAATCACATCAATCATGGTTTGATACCTTGCCAGGTAGTCTAAGCTATGGCTTTCGGAGATAACATCAATGACATGAGCAATCTGATATCTAAACTAACTACTAAAGCAAGTGAACAAGACTGGAATCAAAGCATAACTGGAATTAAAAAACTAAGAAAAGCAAAGTCAGCAGAGAGGTTAATTCCATGTCACTAGTTATTACGAAAATTGCATGAAAAATGCCCGGGCCTACTCTGTCCTGAAACATACACACACTGATCAGCGTTAACAGCAATATACAAAGCTTGTAAAATCATAAACAAGAATGAAATGTTAATATCATAACAGATGAAATATACACAGGTGGATAACTATGAAACATGTGCAATGGAGATAAGGAAACAATACGTAAAAACTGTACAACAACAAGGAAAACAAAACCTCAGCGTATAGGGGCCCTCTGCACAGCCTCGGTCAATAGGCTATCAATCCAAAATTATGTTCACGTAATCATATAGAAACAGAGTCTTCTTTATATATCAAAACAGAGGAAGAAATCCTCTCATTACCACAGTGGAACTAGTGTCACGGCACAATAACTTTAACAGCAAAATTACATTAACAAAGACTAACTCTATGCGTATAGAAATGCGTTATTTATAAAAAAAAACTTCATAATTGTTTTCCTATGAAACTACGTCAACAGAAGACACGTAAAAGACAACGTCCATGGATTTAGCATAATGGTTGCCGAGATTATTAAATCTATCAACTGTGGCTGTTGGATTCGCATTGTGGGGCAGTCTACAGCTGTCAGCATGTCCCCAGGGATCTAGGAACGACCACGAATCCTTCATGTGCTTGAAGACGGAGTCCTGTTGCTGTAGGATTCCTCTGTTTGACCATCGCTTGACCACCTTTGACCACGGCTTTCCTTGATGAATCCAGCTGAACCAATAGGACTTGATCCATGTCCAGGTCATTCCTGATCTACCCACGTGTCCCGTTTTGCCTAATGACACTTGAAACCTGGAGTTTAACAAAAAAAACTGCGGAAAGTTGAATTAGCTGCGGAAAGTGGCTGCATTCCATAGCTCATGAGAAAAATCTAAGTCAAACAGCAAACACAAAAACATAGTCAAAAAACCACTTAAATTCTCTTTTAGAATCAATATGCAATGATTTCTTATAGCTTATGGAGTACTGGTGAGGGGAAAAAGTATGGGAAAATGTGTAGGAGAGGTGTAATTTCAAAGCTCAACATACCCCCACTGTGAAGGTGTTGCATGTCCCTGTTAGCGCTTGAAATTTCACCTCAGGCTGAGAAAGGCAAACTCCAAGGCAACATCAAACCACTTAGCCTCGTAGCTAGCCCTACGGGGCAGGAGAGGGCTCTCTCCGGTATATCTCGGCAAAGATCTTCAAAGGGCGGAGATAACCAATAAAGAACACTGATTTTAGGCTAGTAAACTGATAAAAGGTTTGATTTGAGATTTTTAGGATTTTGGTGGAAAATCGGGGAAAGGTAATTTTGGGTGCGGGGATTGGACACAGTTTTTGCAAGGGGGTTCTTTGGGGCAAGGTAGGAGACTGTATTGATGCCTTTGAAAGATTTGGATGGATGAGAATGACTGGTGAGGTGCTAAGGAGAGCAAGTAAACACCTTGAGTTCTCCTTAAACAGATGAAAACATTGATATTAAGCAAACTTAAAAGCAGAGCATGGCAATCATGAATTCTACTTTAACGCTTCATTTGCCTAATTTGCAAAAGGAAAAGTGAGAATATGATTCACATAAAAAACTTACAAGTACAAAGAGAAACACACCATCAATACATGTAACCATAGGAATCCCAAAAAGGACTGCAAAACCCTGGTCTTTCTTCCTTTGCCAAAATTGCAGAGATACAATGAGTAATATAATAGAAGCTTTCTCCCTCAAGAGTCCAACCATGAAAATGACCAAGAAAGTACATAATATAGGCAATCTAACATCTTTCCTTGCCTCTAGGGGTCGATCTCACTATCCTAGGAGTTGTTTCAACCAATTCTAAACTGAGCACTGAAAACTAGGCACTCAAAACAACTTGCCTCTATAAGCTAGGAAACCAATTCATTCATTAAATTTTTGCCTATCTCATGAATGAATCTTCTAGAAGAGATAAATAAGTGTCAAAATATCATAAAAGTACATCATTTACAACAAGGAAGATCAAAATATACTCCAAAAAGTCAAATCCAGTCAAAACTGCGTTTTGCTGAGCTGTAGGTGAATTTCTGTGAAAGCTGCCCAACACGTCGCGCTCTGATCCTGAACGCGTCGCGCGCCTGTGGAGCTGCTTTTGAGGCACTTCCAGGTGTCCAAATGAGGCACAAATGGGCTTGTTTGAAAGGTCTAGATGTCTAATTTCCAACCCAAGTGGAATTTCTGAATTTGGTGGCCATTTTCCCCTCCAAAATTGCAATCTCCCAAGACTGCTTCCTGTGTGTCAAAAAGGTGGCAGAAAGTCATTTTTTGCTTGTTTTTTAACTTTCTGGAGGCCCAAAACTTGGTGAAATTTCTTGGCAATTGCTGAGAAAGTGTATCTTTGCATGAAAAATCCAAAAATGCTGAGTTTTCTTGAAAAGGAGTTGCCCATCGAAAGGGTCGCGCGCAGCGCGCGACGTGTTGGTGGAGAAAACCTGTTTTTTGCCCAAAAATTCACAAGTGACCAAAAATGCTCAATTTTTTTTGAAATTTGTGCTGGAGTTAAGTCATTTAGCATCATGCTCCTTCAAGGAAGCCTCAGCCAAGATGTGCAGGGGATCGGGCCTTTTCCTTCATTTTAGTGCTTTGGCCAACCGTCTTGGATCTGGCGATTGTAATTTTGACATTTCTCTCAAACCATGACACCTGTGCAAAAAGTGAAGGAGGTTTTTCTTCTTTGGCATGTTTTGGACAAAAACCTCTCTCAGTTTTCCAAAATTCATCTTTGATTTCTTTTAAAAATCTTTTGAGTGAAACTTATCCCGATGTGTGGAACAAGGGATTTTGCCGAAATGAAGCGAAATGAAGGGGATAAGGGGCTTCTAAATTTTTGAGGAAATTTTTGGGAGTAGGGAGGAATGTTAGGAAGCAAGGGAAAGTGGAATCTCAAAGATTGAGTGAGGGGAAGGGGTCCAAAAGGGAAAAACATAGGCCCAACCTAGAAAATTGCCAGGTTGTAGCAAGAAACTAGGGTTTGTGCGAAAATGAGGATTTTGGGGGATCTCAGTGATGGGAAGCATTTGATAAGGTACTTTAAGGATAGGGGACGGTGTATGAACATCAGGATACAAGTTTTGCTAATGATTTGACCGTCCAAGAGATATTGCCTTCAAAACCCTAGGAGAGGGAAATGACCTTGCATGGGCGCAACTGAAGCATGAACTAGGTGTAAAATGACTCATTAGACACTGACATGATAATGAAAATCCTATGAATGATGATAGAATCAACTGAATAGTGACATAGATTGGCATTTTGGCAACTTTGAAAAGAGTGAGATCAAACCCTAGACCTAATGCCTAGTGACCAAATTTTGCTTGAAGACTCACTGAAATGACAAAATTTGACCTTGACACTTCAAAATCACTTTGTAAGAGCATGTTTGATCACTGGAGGAAGGCTGGAAAGACTGACACTAACATTGGCTCCAATGGGGATGGTAGCTCCTTGGAGGTGCCAAGAACCGCAGATCTTTGTGAGAGCTAGACAATGCCTTCATCCATTGGGCGATGGAGTCATTATTTCGGCAAACGACACAAGACTTTGACTCATTTATTGACTGAAACCTAACTCAAGCTAACACAATTATGAAACCAACATGACTGAAAACTGACTCACAAATGACTCATGACTGACTTAACTAAAACAAGAACTTACAAAGCTTATTGAAGGGCATCAGTCCATCAAGATTTGAAATCATGATGACAACCACCTGTGTTTCTTACAAGACAATATACCATCAAACTATATCAAAATTCCAATGCAACCAATCAAGAAGATGGCTTCTTGACTGATTCTTCCTATCAGAATTTCTGGTCAACAGTACAAACCTATCACTGGGCATCCAAAAACATAGTTGACCATGGCTGCAACAAAACACTGTAATAAACATTTTCACTGCTGGCTGCAACAAACTTGCTAGAGGATCGTGAAAAACATGAAGATTTGCCACTGCCACCTCCTGCTGAAAGAACAAGGTGTCCTTTGTTTCAAATTCTGATCTGCCTTCATCACGTGCTTCAGTGAAAGTATGCTCATGGGCTTCAAAAAACTCTGAACAAATGGATGGGCAGATCTCTTCTTGGAAAAGCATTTCAACACATGAAACATATGAAGAGGAATCTGAATGGAAATCCTGAATGTTTTGTTCTTCTGTGGTGTGAATGTGCTGTAGGTCATCTTCAAATGATATGACAGCCAGATTATCATCTTTGTGAAGGAAAACATTATCTATTTGCTGATCTACAAGACAGTCATCTTTTTCAACAGAGGAAGAAGTTTCCCCAACACTTTCCTGACTATGTGTACATTGCAAATCTATTGTAGCTTGGGCTGTAACAAGCCCTTTCAAAAGCTGATCTATCTCCTCTTCAGACAAAGGAGACAATGCCTTTTGTTTTCTTCTGCTTAAACAGTAATTATCTTCATATGATAGGGCACTCAAACTATCATTTATTACTGAGTTATTGAAAGGAGATTCATCACTTACTTGCACAAAGGTCTCACCTTGTTGTTCATGAACATCTGAATCCAAAACTCTGTCTATGATCTCAACAGTAGAGCTCTCTTTGATGGGCTTCAGCACAAGATATTCCTGGTCATCATAATCTAAATGTTGTTCTAAAGTAGTTGTCCTAACATTATCACATCCTTTAATCTGGTCTTCTTTTGTGGGCAGATCTGAAACAAGCTCTTCTCTTTCATCATCTTCCACTATATGACCATCTTCAGCCTGCTGATCTTGATTCTGCTGCAAAATTTCTTGATCATCTTGATGGGTATCCTCTAAGTTTCCTTTATGCTGCTGAAATGGATTCTCATACAGAGCCTCCATGATCTCAACATCCATAAAATTATCATCTTCATAAAACTTCTCAAGGCTTTCAATAAAACTATAAGCATGCTTGCAACAGTCTTGAAATAAATTTAATGATGGATAAGATGCTTGATATCTTTCAATAAACAAGGCATGAAAATCCTTTAAACAGTAAATACAGGCCTGCGGCAAATTTTCATACCAGGATTGGGCTTCACCTTCCAGAGTGGCCATGAATATCTTCATCAAGCAATCTTCAGGAAAATTCACCTTCAACTTGCGAATATGCATATGAAATCTGACTAGATGTAAAGCAGCATCCTTTTTACCATCATCATTAAATGTAGGCAAATTCCTTGACCAATCTACCTTCGAAATTTTATTTGGAAAACCAGGGATGTGATCTCGGCTCAAGGGAGCGTATCTTCTTATGATTCGATCCATCTTGAAAAGCTCAAAGCTACTGATCTCTCTGCAGTGAAGTCACCATGAAGCACAGCTTGCTGGATTCTTCAGTGGAAAGAGTCGCCAGGTGAATGATTTCAGCCTTGTCAGTGTCTGATCGTTGTCCACTATCAACAATCAGATCTGAACTTGATACATGTACTGGGGTAAAATGCAAATGAAGTGTTGTATTCACAAGCTCACGGAGATGGACTGAAGCAGCGTTTATCTACTTCCGCTTATGCAAAGCAAAAGCGTTTCGAAGGCTACCTGGCATAACTTCAGGCTCTGTCTAAGACTTATGAAACAAACACATCAATCAGCAAACAATTTGTTCTCCCCAGTATGGTCGCCAATATGTTAGCGCTTGAAATTTTACCTCAGGCTGAGAAAGGCAAACTCCAAGGCAACATCAAACCACTTAGCCTCGTAGCTAGCCCTACGGGGCAGGAGAGGGCTCTCTCTGGTATATCTCGGCAAAGATCTTCAAAGGGCGGAGATAACCAATAAAGAACACTGATTTTAGGCTAGTAAACTGATAAAAGGTTTGATTTGAGATTTTTAGGATTTTGGTGGAAAATCGGGGAAAGGCAATTTTGGGTGCGGGGATTGGACATAGTTTTTGCAGGGGGTTCTTTGGGGCAAGGTAGGAGACTGTATTGATGCCTTTGAAAGATTTGGATGGATGAGAATGACTGGTGAGGTGCTAAGGAGAGCAGGTAAACACCTTGAGTTCTCCTTAAACAGATGAAAACATTGATATTAAGCAAACTTAAAAGCAAAGCATGGCAATCATGAATTCTACTTTAACACTTCATTTGCCTAATTTGCAGAAGGAAAAGTGAGAATATGATTCACATAACAAAATTACAAGTACAAAGAGAAACACACCATCAATACATGTAACCACAGGAATCCCAAAAAGGACTGCAAAACCCTGGTCTTTCTTCCTTTGCCAAAATTGCAGAGATACAATGAGTAATACAATAGAAGCTTTCTCCCTCAAGAGTCCAACCATGAAAATGACCAATAAAGTACATAATATAGGCAATCTAACATATTTCCTTGCCTCTAGGGGTCGATCTCACTATCCTAGGAGCTGTTTCAACCAATTCTAAACCGAGCACTGAAAACTAGGCACTCAAAACAACTTGCCTCTATAAGCTAGGAAACCAATTCATTCATTAAATTTTTGCCTATCTCATGAATGAATCTTCTAGAAGAGATAAATAAGTGTCAAAATATCATAAAATTACATCATTTACAACAAGGAAGATCAAAATCTACTCCAAAAAGTCAAATCCAGTCAAAACTGCGTTTTGCTGAGCTGTAGGTGAATTTCTGTGAAAACTGCCCAACACGTCACGCCCTGATCCTGAACGCGTTGCGCGCCTTTGGAGCTGCTTTTGAGGCACTTCCATGTGTCCAAATGAGGAAACAATGGGCTTGTTGGAAAGTTCTGGATGTCTACTTTCCAACCCAAGTGAAATTTCTGAATTTGGTGGCCATTTGCCCCTCCAAAATTGCAATCTCCCAAGACTGCTTCCTGTGTGTCAAAAAGGTGGCAGAAAGTCATTTTTTGCTTGTTTTTTAACTTTCTGGAGGCCCAAAACTTGGTGAAATTTCTTGGCAATTTCTGAGCAAGTGTATCTTTGCATGAAAAATCCAAAAATGCTGAGTTTTCTTGAAAAGGAGTTGCCCATCGAAAGGGTCGCGCGCGGCGCGCGACGTGTTGGTGGAGAAAACCTGTTTTTTGCCCAAAAATTCACAAGTGACCAAAAATGCTCAAAATTTTTTGAAATTTGTGCTGGAGTTAAGTCATTTATAATCATGATCCTTCAAGGAAGCCTCAGCCAAGATGTGGAGGGGATTGGGCCTTTTCCTTCGTTTTAGTGCTTTGGTCAACCGTCTTGGATCTGGCGATTGTAATTTTGACATTTCTCTAAAACCATGACACCTATGCAAAAAGTGAAGGAGGTTTTTCTTCTTTGTCATGTTTTGGACAAAAACCTCTCTCAGTTTTCTAAAATTCATCTTTGATTTCTCTGAAACATCTTTTGAGTGAAACTTATCCCGATGTGTGGAACAAGGGATTTTGCCGAAATGAAGCGAAATGAAGGGGATAAGGGGCTTCTAAATTCTTGAGGAAATTTTTGGGAGTAGGGAGGAATGTTAGGAAGTAGGGGAAAGTGGAATCTCAAAGATTGAGTGAGGGGAAGGGGTCCAAAAGGGCAAAACACAGGCCCAACCTAGAAAATTGCCAGGTTGTAGCAAGAAACTAGGGTTTGTGCGAAAATGAGGATTTTGGGGGATCTCAGTGATGGGAAGCATTTTATAAGGTACTTTAAGGATAGGGAAAGGTGTATGAACATCATGATACAAGTTTCGATAATGATTTGACCGTCCAAGAGATATTGCCTTCAAAACCCTAGGAGAGGGAAATGACCTTGCCTGGGCGCAACTGAAGCATGAACTAGGTGTAAAATGACTCATTAGACACTGACATGATAATGAAAATCCTATGAATGATGATAGATTCAGCTGAATAGTGACATAGATTGGCATTTGGGCAACTTTGAAAAGAGTGAGATCAAAACCTAGACCTAATGCCTAGTGACCAAATTTTGCTTGAAGACTCACTGAAATGACAAAATTTGACCTTGACACTTCAAAATCACTTTGTAAGAGCACATTTGATCACTAGAGGAAGGCTGGAAAGACTGACACTAACAGTCCCCATGCAACCAAAACTTTGATCATCCTCCTTTCAGTTCATGTGTTCTGAGACCTCTGCCAATACATCCAACCTTCTTTTCTTCTTTCTTGGGACCACTGTCATCCTCGGCTTCCTCATTAGGCACTTGAATTTGAGGTTGATGAGAGCCCTGCTCAACCTCCTGTTCTTTTTCTTTAATTTTCTATTTTTCTTCTGCCATAGCCCAAGATGCAACATGGTGTTGTCATGAATAATCTTATCTAACCTGCCCTGTTCCTTCAATGTTTCATTTTCTCTTTTGATGTGTCTATTTAAGACCTCCAGCTCAAAAAATTCATGTTTCAGTGATTGGATTAGAGTTTCCTGTGCTGTGTTAGGCTGGGTAGATGAAGTGCCTGGATCTATGGTCGTTTTCTCCAAGGACTCTATATAATCATACATTTCTTGCTAGTTCGGGTCTATCTCAGGTGTAGTCTTTCTTGGGCTGACCTCAAAATCCTGTTGACAAGGACTGATCTCAAAATCTGGCCGAGAAGGACACCTGTCAAAATCTGGTTGAGAAATAGGATTATTATGGGGGCCACAGCCAGGAGGGATCGCTGAAGGTTGTTCCGGTGTTTCCCCTCCTAAATCAATAAAGTGGGGCCCTTTAATTTATATTTTCCTCAATTTCCCTTTAAGTCTGCAACTTCTCCTCAAATTTTGTGAACTAGTGTCTTCTTTCTCCACACTTTGTTTTTCTTTCCCTTTTCTCTTTGCTGCCGCTGACTGTTCCTGAAGGTAAAATAGCCTTTCAGACAGTATTTGGTGGTCCTCTTCTGAGGAAGGTTCTGGGGTTTGATAGAAAACCTCAATATTTATTTTCCCTTTTGATTTTCTTGGCTTCTTACCCTCAGTATTTTCCTTCCTACTTTCAGATAGTTTTTCTTCCCTACTAGTTTCTTTAACTATGTTAGTAGGAGTGTCCTTAATTCTATCACTTGTTTTCTTTCTTCTGCTTCTCCTTGATGTGCTGCTTTCAGGGGTTTCTTGTGGATCTTGAAAGAAATTTCTAACTAAAAACTGCTCCCAGGTGTCCTTCTTTTCCTTCAATTGATTTTCTATCAAAATTTTCACAAGGTCGTGATGATACAAGTGGGGTTCTACACCCCCCAGATTCTTTTGGATGGTGATGGACATTTTCTTCAAGCTATTTAACAAGAAGTAGGGAAAATTAATAGTTTTGTTTTCTATAAAATTCATCAGCAAACGAGTGTGGTACATGCACATTGACCCAAATCGTCCCTCACAGGTAATGAATTTCTGGATTATTAATAATAAACTAGCCCACTTTTCTTCTAAAGCAGAGACAGGGATTCCTCATTTAAAGATGGTTACATCCATACTTGGATTTCGTAGGATAACCCTCCATGCTCTCTCGTCAAAGCTTTTATTTTTGAACCAGCGTTCTCCCTCCTGTGGGAGTTTGGTTGCAGCTGCTATGGATGCCTCTGTGACTGAGAATTTAAGGTCTCCTACCTCAGCTTCCACACCATCAAAAGCCCTCGCAAAATTCTTCGTAACTTCCTTGTTGTAGCCTCTGAATTTCTGAATAAACTGTAGCCACCATGCCTTCCTTAGCATGCTTTTCAATTGTGGATACCCTTCCATAAATTTGGGCCCTTCCGGCTCTGCTCTCAACAAAAGACCCATTCTTTCCTCCTGTCTTAAACACGTCTGCGTGGGTATTGGATGAACGGAGGTGAGACGGCTGGGTTAGTAGGGAATGGACAAGATTTATGGAGAAAAACCAGTGACTGTAAATGGAAAACAGAGAACAGGTAGTGGGAGTGAGTTCATGGAGCGGAGCGGAGGCTTATGTGAATAGGGTAGGAATGCAAACGTGACTTCAATAGAATAGTAGGGGAGTAAAGTGAGCCTGGTAGAGTTTTAAACTGGATGGCTACAAAGTAGACGTAAACATGCTCATGAAATGGCTGCGGAATTTGTGCGGCAAAGAAGAGCCGTGATCAAATCAACCACGTCCCCATAATTACAGGTGGAGTGTCAAAGTACAGCCAAACACGAGTTAAATCTGGAGGCTTGATCATGAGGCAATTTGAAAAATAAATACAAGGTTCGTGGAGGAATCATAGGTCGTGGAACGGTTATGGACGCTATCAATGCCAATCATTGCATATAATGGAGCCATGGTTTCATAACTATATAAAATGTGGTCTAAATGCTATTTGAAATAAATCTTACTCATACCTTTGATCAGCTACTCCCCGTTGATGCTTTTAGGTGCCTCATATCTTCAAAATAGGTCCTTTGTCACACCTGCATTTGATTTTCATGATCACTTAACTAACATCTAACTGTCATTGTTGAAAAACAGAGTGATGGTTGCGGAATCAGCTTCTAGCTGCGGAAACTGACATAGTGATCATATGACTGAATGGAGATGGATAAATAATGACTGAATGAATGAAAATGGTCATAAAAGGAATTTTATTGGCGGAATGAGATGATGAAATGAAAATGAAATGGAGTGAAGTGAAATGAGGTGAAATGAAGTGAAGTGAGATATCATGAAACTATAAATACAATGAGAGAAGATTTTTTTTTGGAAAATATAGGGCATCAAGAGTTCCTGATTTTCGCCCTGTATTTTCTGTATAAGATTTCCAATCAATGATTGGTTTTCAGGCTTATACACATTTTTTTTTTTTTTAAACATAAAAGAACAAAGGCTAGGCTGGTGGAGAAGAAGAATTCTTCTTCACCAGCCTTATTATAGAACTATCTTGAAAGATTTTGACAAATTCCTCTTTTGAGAGTGGCTTATGATAGATCTTTAATCTGTGGCCATTCACAATAAGAGGAGTTTGATGTTCATCAATGGTTTTGATTCTTACCGCTCCATTACTAAAGATTTTGTCAATCTCATATGGCCTAAGCCAATGAGTCTGAAATTTTCCTTTAAAATCTTTAAACTTGGAATCAAATAGCAATGCCCAATCTCCTTCTTGAAACTTTTTCTCCTTGATGTATTTGTCATGCCACTTAGCTCTTTGATCTTGAACTAGATCAGTTCTTAGGATTGCCTCTTGTCTGATCTCATCTAGCTCATTCAACTGCTCCATTCTATGCTTTTGGGCTTCTGATAGATACATTCCCTACTGAACTGCCATCTTGAAAGTTTTGACTTGGAACTCAATGGGGAGCGGGACTTCTTTCCCATAAACAAGTTCATAGGGAAAATGTCCTGCTGTATTTCTCCATGTAGTTCTGTAGGCCCACAAGCCTTCAAGAGGCCTTTCTGCCCAATCTCTTCTGTGTAGATGAACAGTCTTGGTGATGATGCCTTCAATAACTTTGTTTGTAGACTCCACTTGTCCATTTGCTTGCGGATGGTAAGGAGTAGATTTTCTGTGCTTGATTTTTTATTCTTCCATCAACTTTTCCACCAGATTGGATGTAAATTGACTTCCCTGATTTGTCACAATTTCTCTTGGAACACCAAAGCGAGTAAAAATATCCTCATAAAGAAAACTAACAACTGAATGCTCAGTAACAGAAAATAATGCTTTGGCTTCTACCCATTTAGTGACATAATCAGTACATACCAATATATACTTCCTTTGTTTAGATGGTGGGTTAATAGGTCCAATGAAATCTAAAGCCCATTTTTCAAAGGGTTCGATGAGTACCTGTGGCTGCAATGGCATTTCATTTGAAATGGTAGGTTTCCCTACTCTTTGGTAGCTGTCACACCTTTTAACATATTGTTTTGCATCTTTGAAGAGGGATGGCCAATAATATCCTAAAGAGAGGATTTAATAGGCTGTCCTTTTGTCAGAAAAGTGCCGCATGGTTCATCATGACATGCTTTGAGGTAATCAGGAATTTCATCTTCCCTAACATATCTTCTGATCACAAGATCTAGCCTTGTTTTAAACAATTCATTATAAATCCATGAATATTTTGAACTCTCCCGAATAATCTTTCTTTTTTCACCAGGAAATAAATGTGGAGGTAGTTTCCCTGTAACCAAATAGTTAGCTATATCTGCATACCAAGGGGTTTTAGTAGTTACTGCAAATAAATATTCATCAGGAAACTTATCCTCTACAGGAGAATCTTCTTTAGTATTCTGAATCCTAGACAAGAAATCAGCTACTGTATTTTGTTTCCCTGGTCTATCCAACACAGTAATATTGAATTCCTGTAAAAGTAGGAGCCACCTTGTAACTCTGCCATTAGTAATAGGTTTTTTCATTAGATATCTAATTGCAGAATGATCAGTATGAATAAAAGTTTCATAGCCTGTTATATAATGTCTGAACTTATTGATTGCATGAACAACAACTAAGAACTCTTTTTCAGTCACAGTATAGTTCAACTTAGTGGGAGTTAAATTTTTACTGGTATAGTAAATGGCATAAGGAACTAAATATTTTTGACCCAACATAGCTCCTAAATTTGTATCTGAAGCATCTGTAGAAATATGGAAAGGAAGTTTCCAATTTGGTCCTCTCAAGATAGGTGCTTCAAATCAAAGATAATTTTAGGGGCGAATGTTCGCCCTTTGGCGAAATTAAGGGGTTTTAAATTTTTAGTGGGCGAATATTTTGTATCATAGTACATTTTTACAAATCACCTCAAATAGCCCACCTTATTTTAAGGGAGAGGGTAAAAAAGGTAAATTTAGCCCTTGAAATTAGGACTTACAACCTTCCATTCGCCCATTTTCAAGAATAGGTTTTATTTAAGTGAATCCATTTGCCCATTTTCAAGAATAGGTTTTATTTAAGTGAATCCTATGGGCCAAATACCATATTTATAAAAGAGGTATGGTAAATGAATAAAAATATAAATAAATGAGAGGTATGGTAAATAAATAAAACATTTTTTATATTTACTCCATAAGTCACCTTATATACATGTAAGGGTGTAAACAAATAAAAATATAAGTAAAGTGGATGTATGGTAAATAAATAAAACATCTTTTTATACTTACTCAAAAGGTATGGTAAATAAATAAAAATATAAATAAACTAGACGTATCGTAAATATGAAGGCTCAAGAAAGAGGTTTTATTTAAGTGAATCCTATGGGCCAAATACCATATTTGTAAAAGAGGTACGGTAAATTAATAAAAATATAAATAAACGAGAGGTATGGTAAACAAATAAAACATTTTTATATATTTACTCCATAAGTCACCTTATATTTACGAACACTCAAAAAATGGGTTATATTTAGGTGAAACCTATGGCCAAAATATTATGGGACAAATACCATGGACTAGATTGTTATTAATACCATGCAAAAAACCATTATTAACCCTAATATTAGAATTAATAAAAATAAAAATGGCACATGGTATTGACCCATGGTATTCACCAAAATGGCACATGGTATTGACCCATGGTATTCACCTGGAATGTAGCCTATTTAAATGGGGGAATTAAACCAGCATGTAGCTTATGCTAAGATTCACTAGGACTTTACAAAGTTTTATTATTTAGTGAAAGACTCGCCAAGATCTTACAAGATTTTATAATTGAGTAAAATATTCGCCATGCCTGGTGAGAGATTCGCCAAAAAATTATATATACATATTATAATATTGATAAAATCGCCTTCCATTTTTCCTATATACCATGGAGATTCGCCCATTTATTATATTTATAAATTTAGGGGGGATTCTTAAAATTTTCCCTGCTTCAAATATTCTTGTTTTCAAAGTTTCAAACGTTGATTGGCAATCAGGATCCCATTTGAATTCACAGTATTTTGTAATCAGTTTGAAGAGTGGAGATTCTATTTTAGTGAAGTTTTTTATAAATCTCCTATAATATCCAGTAAATCCTAGAAAACTTCTAAAATCTTTTTGATAATTTGGAATAGGCAATTTGGAGATGACTTCAACTTTTGACCTATCAACTTTAATCCCATCCCCTGAAATATGATGTCCTAAAGCAATACCTTCAGTAAACATCATAAAGAATTTTTCATGGCTTAATGAAAGGTTTGTCTCTTTACATATTATAAGGACTTTTTCCAAATTTTCTAATGCCTCTTCAAACGAATCACCATAAACTGTAAAATCATCCATATAAGCCTCTACACAATCATGAATTAGATCAGAAAAAATTCCTAGTACTGCTCTTTGGAATGTTGTGGGTGCATTACAAAATCCAAAAGGAAGCACTCGATAAGCAAAAGTTCCCCATGGACAGGTAAATGTGGTCTTATCCTGATCCTCAGGTTCTACATGAATTTGATTATAACCACTAAAACCATCAAGAAATGAAAAGTACTTTTTGCCTGCTAATGTATTTAATACTTGATCGATAAAGGGCAAAGGAAAGTGATCCTTCATAATTGCTTTATTCAATTCCCTGTAATCAATGCATACCCTCCATTTACCATTATTTTTAGGTACTATAACCAAAGGAGAAACCCATTGGTTATCTGAAATTGGATAAATGAAGTTTACATTGAGTAGTTTTTGGAGCTCTTCTTTCACTATCTCCCTAAGATTTGGATTCATCCTTCTCTGAGGTTGTCTGATTGGTCTACTGTTTTCCTCGATATAGATATGATGGATGCAAGTCTTAGGGTCAATACCTTTCATATCAGTATACTCCCATGCAAAGGCAGTAGAATGTTTTGCAAGATTTTGGTTAGCTCTTCCTGTTGTGATTTTTCCAAATTTTTGTTGATATTCAGTGTTTTACCTGGAAGAATATGAATGGTAGAACTATCGAACTCTTCCATAGAGTAAAGAGACATTTTTCTTGATGATAAGTACTCAATATCAAAATCTAACTGAAATTGTGAGTGGTAATATTCTGAAGGTGTTTCAAAATTTTCTAATGTGTTCAGAATTTGACTATCTTCACTAATTTTAGAAATGGTAAAGACAGGTTGTATACTGTCCTCATCATCGACCCATCCATTGTCTCCTACTTCTATAACTGCTTTTGCTGGAGGATAAAGATTGAATTTCTTTGTCGAACTACCATCGGAAATGTACATGTCTCCAGATCTACAACTAATGAAAACATCAGCTGTGGCTAGCCAAGGTCTTCCTAAGATAAGTGGACGCCCTCCTAAATTACTCTTGGGAGTCAAAATCATGAAATCTACTGGATATTCCCAAGAATCTAAGGAGACTGAAATGTCTTCTAATACACCATCTGGTTTGATTATTGATCTATCTGCAAGTTGCAGTAAGGTGGGTGTAAAAAGAAGATTAGGAAGTTTAAGTTGCTCCATAGTCTGTCTACTCATAATGTTGATAGCAGCCCCTAAGTCAATCAAAGTGTTTGGAATTTCTATCCCATTTATATGGGTCTTGACAATTGGACTACCTGGATCTACATATTTCTGCATGGTAATTTTTCCCATCATGATATCTGCAATTTTTCCTACCAGGTGGATTCTTCTTGTATCTCTTGGTTTCCTTCCTGGTCTCTTAAGACTCAACTCCTTTATTGTTTTTGCTAGAATAGGAATCTCTCTAATGGCTTGTAGCAAGGGAATCTTGATACAGACATTCTTTAATTCATCTAGAAAATCATAGTTAGGCAACAAGATTTGTTTTTCCACCCCTTTGTCAATTTGTAATCTTTCAGGGAAAGGAGGTGTGGATGAAGATGCAGGTTGCTCAACTATAGGAGTTGTGGGGGTTTATTCTTTTTGAATGTTTGTGTTTTTAAGAAATTCTTCCTCATAACCTTTATTGGTTTTAAGAGAATCCTCCTCAGAGGTATCTTGCTCTTGAACATCTATAGAAGGTTTTTCTAAAACTCTACCAGACCTGAGTTGTACATCATTAAGAGGAACAATCATATAGGTAGGAAATTGTTTTCCTTCTACCATGTAAGCATTCTGAGGATTTTTGTTATTGGGATTTGGCAATGGCTGGGCTGGTAGTTGATTTGTCTTTTGCTGAAATGGAAGCAAGAGTTGAGAATTTGGATTTTGTTGAGAAGGTTGTTGTTGCGGAAATGGTAATGAAAGTTGTGGGTTTTGATTTGGAATTTGTGGATTTTGTTGATTTTGAAAAGATGGAGGATATTGATAAAATTAAGCAAATCTCCCATAAGGATTTTGCATCCCTTGTGCCCATGATTGGTATGGATTTTGAGATTGGGGCTAAGGTTGTTGCCAAGAATTCCAATTTGGTGGGAGCTAAAAATTCATAGGAATGTTAAATCCTTGATTTTGTAGCCCCTACCATGGTCTTCTTGAAACAAAACAAAGGGACTCTACTGAATTTGGATCTTCCTGAAAGACATCTTTGAGCCCAGGAATTGAAGGAAAATCCTTGGTCTCATGGCTTTCTGAGAAAATCACACATGTTTCTACAACTTTTGCATCCAAGGGACATTCCCTTAAAGCATGTTTCTTTCTACATTTTGGAAAAAAGATAGCTAAGGATTCGGCTTCTGCTTTCTGTTTGTTTTGTATTTTAAGGGTGGCTAGGTGTTCACTAAGGCTCCCTAGAATGTCAGTTTTGAACTCATCAAGAATATTTCCAATCTCTGCCCTACTTACTGATCCAATTGCATATTTGTTTGCTATAATAAGAGAAGGATCTCTAGGCCCTTTTCCAGTTTTAGATTTCCCCCTTGAGAGATGGACACATAGTTAAGCTATGTCATTGAGTGGAAGTTGAGAAATATCTCCCTTCCCCATCATGTTTAAAATATCTATCCATTCATCTCTAATGGATTTTAATAGAAGGGTTTTCAAGGTTTCCTCATTTAAATTACTCATTTTTCTCTCTTTAAGTTGTATTGAAATCTTTCAAGTAAATCCTCCAAGTTTTCATCTTATTTTTGCATCATCTTGAATACCTCATCCTTATGATTGGTGGGCATGCAATAATTTAAGTATCTATCCAAAAATGTTTGTTTCATATCACTCCAAGTCCTAATAGATTGAGTGACTAATCCCATGAACCATTTCAAAGCAACTCCTTTCAATGTTGAAGGAAATAGTTTGAGTTTTTGAGAGTCTTCCATATTATCATAGGTTCAGCACAAGACTTCAAACTCAAATAGAAATGTTTCGGGATCCTCACTTCACAACCCATAAAATTTTTGGAGGACAGATGGTGAAATGTTTTTCATTGTTGTATGGGTTTCCTCATCGGTTATAGGGAATCCAAATGAGTTATCTCCATCCCTATTTCCCCCATTGTTACATCTACCTCCTCCATTGTTTCCTCTTCCTCTACCTCGACCCCCTCCTCCAAATCCATTTACTACTTCCTTTGTCATGATAGTTTCCTTAGAGTTCTCAGAGTCCTCTGGTTCTTCTATTAATGGCGAACGAGGAAGAATTTCTCCCTCCTCTTCTTCAGGTGATTCTACTTCTTTGATTACAATATGTTCCCCTGTAGAAGTGAAGAAAGGTTCTTCTCCTAGGTCAGATTTAATGGATAGTGTGGGAGAGTCTCCTAATTCGGTTGCTACCCCTTGAATTCCAGGAATCCTAAGGTTGGGAGTGTGAGTCGGAGATGATGGAGGTGTATCTTGTCTATGCCTTGAAGTAGCTGGAGTTGTGAAAATCGAACTTTTGGCCCTAGCTATAAACCTTCCCCTAGAATCTCTTGCTCTATGCATGTCATTTTTTTATTTTTATTTTTTCAAGTCGGGCTAATAATTCTCTTTCTGATCTTCCAGGTCACTCTAAGTGCAAGAAGAGAGCATAATCAAGAAATTATTGAACTAACAATTCTCTTTTCTGATCCTCCAGATCACACTAGGTGTAAGAGGGGAGCATACTTCAAGAAGTGATCAATTTTTCCCTTCTTTTTTTTTTTAAGAGATTGGCTACCTAGTTAAACTTCCCTGGAAACGGCGCCAAAATGTTTGGTCAATTTAGTGTGTCCTAAATTGCTACATTAATTATCAATTCGGGAGTCGTAAACTGATGAAGTGTGGCGCACTATATGTGCAAGACGACCTCTTTCTTATCTTTTTGTTGTTTTCAATTTTTATTTTGTTTTGGGGGTTTTTATCTTCGTTTATCTCCTAATATGAATAGAAATCCTATTCCTGAGTTTTAAGAATACTCTAGAAGGCAAGTATGGATATAGATTTTAAGGCAATTGTGTCCTCTATAATGATTTCCAAAACTTAACACTTCAGAGGGTCTTAGAACATACTAGTGATGAAATTAATACTTGAACAAGAATAAAAATGTGCTGCTATTTAAATCAAGCAAATAATGAACTGCTGATCATGAAACTATTATCTCTGTTGCTGTCTAAATACAGAAAAATGAGCACTCAAATAAATAAAAAATTGCAATCTAGTAAAAGTAAAATCAATTCACATCATTCATAGTCCAATACCTCGCCAGGTAGTCTAAGCTATGGCTTTCAGAGATAATGTCAATGATACGAGCAAGTTGATGTCTAATTGCAGAAAAGTAAAACTAAAATCAAATCACATCATTCATAATCTGATTCCTCGCCAGTTAGTCTAAGATTTGCTTTCGAAGATAATCGTCAATGATATGAGCAAGTTGATGTCTAATTGTAGAAAAGTAAAACTAAAATCAAATCACATCATTCATAATCCGATTGTTTGCCAGTTAGTCTAAGCTATGGCTTTCGGAGATAATCATCAATGATATGAGCAATTTGATATCTAATTGCAGAAAATTAAAACTAAAATCAAATCACATCAATCATGGTCTGATACCTCGCCAGGTAGTCTAAGCTATGGCTTTTGGAGATAACATAAATGACATGAAAAATTTGATATCTAAACTAACTACTAAAGCAAGTGAACAAGACTGGAATCAAAGCATAACTAGAATTAAAAAACTAAGAAAAGCAAAGTCATCAGAGAGGTTAATTCCATGTCACTAGTTATTACGAAAATTGCATGAAAAATGCCCGGGCCTACTCTGTCCTGAAACATACACACACTGATCAACATTAACAGCAATATACAAATCCTGTAAAATCATAAACAAGAATGAAATGTTAATATCATAACAGATGAAATAAACACAGGTGGATAACTATGAAACATGTGCAATGGAGATAAGGAAACAATACGTAAAAACTGTACAACAACAAGGAAAACGAAACCTCAGCGTACAGGGGCCCTCTGCACAGCCTCGGTCAATAGGCTATCAATCCAAAATTATGTTCACACAATCATATAGAAACAGAGTCTTCTTTATATATCAAAACAGAGGAAGAAATCCTCTCATTACCACAGTGGAACTAGTGTCACGGCACAGTAACTTTAACAGCAAAATTACATTAACAAAGACTAACTCTATGCGTATAGAAACGCGTTATTTATAACAAAAACTTCATAACTGTTTTCCTGTGAAACTACGTCAACAGAAGACACGTAAAAGACAGCGTCCATGGATTTAGCATAATGGTTGTCGAGATTATTAAATCTATCAACTGTGGCTATTGGATTCGCATCGTGGGGCAGTCTATAGTTGTCAGCATGTCCCCAGGGATCTAGGAACGACCACGAATCCTTCACGTGCTTGAAGACGGAGTCCTATTGCTGTAGGATTCCTCTGTTTGACCACCGCTTGACCACCTTTGACCACGACTTTCCTTGATGAATCCAGCTAAACCAATAGGACCTAATCCATGTCCAGGTCATTCCTGATCTACCAACGTGTCCTGTTTTGCCTGGTGACACCTACAACCTGGACTTTAACAAAAACAGCTGCGGAAAGTTTAATCAACTACGGAAAGTGGCTGCATTCCGCAGCTCATGAGAAAAATCTAAGTCAAATAGAAAACACAAAAAAAATAGTTAGAAAACCACTTAAATGCTCTTTTAGAATCAATATGCAATGATTTCTGATAGCTTATGGAGTACTGGTGAGGGGAAAAAGTCTGGGAAAATGTGTAGGAGAGGTGTAATTTCAAAGCTCAACAACAAGGCTAAGAGAGAACCTACAAGAAAAGGAGACACAACTTGCTACTATGGTTAGCTTATTTATGGAAGCCATCCAATATAGGTATCCATCCAAATCCTATGCTATTTTCCTCAAGGAGCAGTGGCTGTAATTCCAAATTAATAAAAATGCACAATATGGCTTCCTTCCTTCCAAAACTACAGGAAAATCATTGAATTTTGCAAAGGAGCAAGTATTGAGGATTAATCCAAATTGGTTGGGTTTTACATGCACAATTTGATCCTCATAGACATGAATTTCTAGGACCCCAACTCAATATTGGGAGACATGAAATTGATGGAATTAGCCTCTCAATTGGCCAATGAGGAGGAAAGGGCTGAAGAAGTGAAAAAGGTGATGACAAAAGAAGAGAAGGAGCCCTTATATATCATAACAGAACTAGTGAGCCCTAAGGTTGGCATCAGCAACCACAGTCTCAATTGCTCTGATCTTGAATTGGCACCGATGTACATAGCATCCCAAGATCAATCCATCCTACATTTTGAGGACACTTTTATGATGATGGGAACAAAAAGTTTGTAGGCTTTCCAAAGAAGATGGTAGGCCCTACCTCACAACTTACAAATTAGAGAATATCACTCCCAGAAAATCTAAGGAATGCCTTGGAGAGAGCCCCACTATGTAAAAGAATCATGCAAAGGTTGAAGATCATATGCATAGGCCTCAAACTCAGTCCTTCCTTACTATTGGGCCTGCAAGAAGGAAGAAACCAAGCAGAAGAATAAAAAGGAAGGACATAAATAGAGGTAAATGCATGCTTCTATCCATAGGAGGGCACACCATCTAAGGTGCATTCGGATGTCAGATAGGCCACTAGGGCTATGAATGAGCTTCATATTGATGACATAGTTGCTCATAGGGTGAAAAACACCTTCAACAAGGGGGTGATGATGAGTTCCATCAATAAATATATTTTGAAGTTCATTGTGCTATCCTCCAGCCCTTAAAACTCTCTTTTTCTAACATTAATTCTCAATTTTAGCCATAATATGCTTAGTAGGAATATTAAAGGGTGTTTGTCATCTTGTATGGACTAATGTGATTAATTTGCAGGAAAAGAGGCATTTTTAGAGGCATTTACTATGCAGGGCCTTCATTGAGACAACCGAGATAGAATATAGGGGGGATTTTCCACCTCATTAACTCTCTAACTCAGCGTGAGATCATAGGATCCTCACTCATAGCTAGAATTCAGTAGTAGTCGAGGGAGTCCAAGTACATGTGAAGATCAAGGAGGACTAGATCCAAAAATCTCGAGATCTTGGAGGAAATCAGTCATATTTTCAAGTGATCTTCGATCATCTACCTTTTTTAATAAATAAACCAGCCAAGAGGCTCATTAGGATACGAATTTTTGTTGCAACTTGGGTTAACTAATGAGAGCTTAATGCTTGATAGTGTTACTCTTATTTTTCATACGATGCATGTGATTATCATATTCTGTTAATGAGAAGTTTACCACTAGTCTACATCTGAGTTAATTTTGGAGGGCTGAAACCCTTGGGTTTGGGCCCAACCCATAGGCTTTAGTCCCTCTTTTGTATTTCTTTCTTGTTCTTGTTTCAAAGCATTGTAATTATTTCTTTGTTTTAGTATATGTTATATCATAAAAACTTGTGATTGCAGGCTTTCCTATCACCTCTCTTGTGGGAGGAGTGATTGGAAAGATCCACAATAACAACTCAAAAATATTTGTTTATGATTTCTTGGAAAGTGTTAAGTACTAGATTGCAATTCTTATGCATGTTTAATCTCTGAAACTTAGGATTTAACAGCATTGGTTTTATAATTGAAGTTGTGTTGTAGGTTAGAGTAGACTTCAATAAAATTCAACTCATCTTTTCCATGATTATTTACTTTACTGCAATAATGATCATTGGATGCATGTAGTTGGCTAGTTGCAGGAACTATGTTGATCTGCAGGGGTGGGAACACCTTTCCACATCCACCTGGACCTCTCCATCTTCCCTCTAGGCACCTCACCTTGCTTCCAAACTCAGTCTTTGAATTCACTCTGTTAAGGAAATGAAGGACATTGTGGGCATCAACTTTGGTGCAAGATAGACCTTTGAGGGGTACTAGGCTTGGGTAAGGGGCTCCCATGCCCTTCATTCACCTCCTTCTATCTTCATCCACCTTCCTCTACCTTCAAGGAATCATTTATGTCCTCAAAAATATCTCAGGCCCTCCTGTAGTAATACATGACCTTCTGTAGCACCTCTTGTAGCATACATGTATTATTGCTTTCTCCAACCAGTTTTTCTCCATACTTTGACTCTGGCATAATCAAGTTCACTAATGGCCCCCACAATGTGATTTTATGATTAGGGAAGACTCTAGTACCACTCCAACCTCATTCTTTCCTCACTGCAACCATCAGATAGAAAAACAAAGTTAGAATTAGTAATTTTCTTCATGAGTATGTTAAAGATTGGATTTCTCATTTTCAAGAAAGTATGAGTAGACAAATGATGCATGCATATAGGTTATTGATTTGATTAAGTGTGCAAGTAGAGTAGCATGATTTACTTCTGCAGATAGATTAGCCCCTTTTCCTTTCATGCAATTTCAATTGGAATTTACATTTAATGAATGGAATTTTCACCTTTGTAGTTAGAATCATGTTCATTTATGATTTCATAAGAAGTTTTCACTGTAATTAGTTGGAGGAGTGGTCTCTGAACACCTTAATCTAATTTCATGAATGAGGGTGACATGAGTAGAACCTAACCTGTTGTGCATATAGCACTGTCACCTCTAAGTTTGTATGAACCCTAGGTTGATAATTTAAGTTGAGAAGCCCTTGGGAGTTGCAACATCCTTGGTGCAATACTGGGGCTCATCAATTGCATCTAGTACTAAAGACTATTTTGAAAATATGAAGCTTTGGGTGTGACAATATACTACATGGTGTTATGGTTCTTATGACATTTAAACCAGTTTTAGAAATGGATAAATAAAAGAGTATAACAGTATGCTTGATTCAAATGTCATTGGGAGCACAAACATAGGGGGAGCACCCTTTACTGTTGATGTCAAAGGGGGAGAGAATGCAGATAAGGGGAGTAGCAGATAAAAAATATGGAGAGAATGTAGAAAAGATGAGCAATTATTGGAAGAAATGGATATAAATTATTTCCATTAATAAAAAAAGGGGAGATTGTTGAATATGGTTGTTATTGATGTCAAAGGTTATCCAAATGAAAAAGGAAATTACATAGTAAAATAACATATTTTGAGGCCTTTTTGATGATATGTGGCACGCCTTCTAACTCCTCATGGTTGAGGAGAAATTAATTTTTGAAGATATTCATTTAATTATTTTTCTTTTGCACAAGTTGGCCCAACGAGTGGACGAGCCGACCCCCTACTTATTTAGTATAAATAAGGTTACTTATGTGTCTCATTTAGGAATCAACTGTTGGATGGTGTTTTCATTGATGTCAATGCATGGAGTTGATTTGGTTTGACTTTCACCAAAAACACCAGTCATTGATGTCAAATGGTTAATGAATGCTTCTTAGTAATAGTCAGATTACATCAAGATATCAATTATATTGTTGGATGGTTAAAAACCCAATTCCTAGGGTTTGGGTTACCTCAATTGAGGATGTACCCCGACCTTGTCGAGGGTTCCTAAAGGTTTGAACCATTGAGTTTGGGTCGTAGATCCATATCATTGGATTCTCCTTGAAAATAAGTTTCTATTGGTATGTAGAACACCACATAGTTCCTCCTAGTTTGGGAGGTAGTCACAATTGAAGTTGATGCTCCCCAATTTATGGGCTAAAACCCAATAGGAGTGTGACTTGGCTTATCTTCATTGGTTTTGGGCTACCATAATTAGGTATATTGGTTCCTTGGTCATGTAAAATCATCCTAGGAAGGGCATCTAACTAATTAGTATCAAAATCCCCTTACCTAAGCCTCATTCTTCATTATAAAAGGGTATGTAGGCTTTGCTTAGGGCTAAGTTGACATATTAATAATGCTAATTAATAAGTCAAAACAATTAATAACTTTAAATATCCTAAATACCACCTATAAAGCTCACCTAAGAAGCCCTTACTAATTTATAGAAATAATTTCCAAACTAACTAGTCCTAATGCCTAAACTCCTCATTACAAGGGCATCATTCGTTCTAATGAGGGCCTATGAAAAATAAATTTTTAATATTTATTAAACAATTCAACATTTTAAATGCCTAAATTCCTCCAACGATCATTTCTAAATCCATAATTATACACTATAAAATAAGACCAAATCTATACACCTAACAACTCGTCACATAATATCTCTAAAATATTCGCTTAGGTTGAAATTATCTCTAAAATTGTGCGGACATCTAAGGCAACAACAGTTTGAACCAACTAAGGCTAAGGACAACCAATGCTACAAGAGTTAATTTTTGGTTGTTTCAGTGTCTTTTGGAAGTTCAGTCATTTTGGAGTCACAATTACAAGGATGCACAAGGTTCTTAAGGCACCATAATTTTGAGTGAAAGATCACCTTGTTGAACAACTTGTTGATGTAAGGATGGATAGTAGGGTTTGACAAGTTGAGCATTACACATATGTTTGTAGCTCTCTATGGACAGAACTTGAGAGAATTGGGAGTAGATCATATGGGATGACCTGCGGCACCTTGGATTGTGCCATTATTTGATAGAAGTTCCAAATGGTTGTAGCATCGACTACACCCTGATATGATGATGACAATGGTTGTGCATTGATTACTATTCATTCATGAGCAGTGACATGCAGTGAAAACCAACAATTATGCAGCGATTTTTAGTGACAATGATATACAGTGTGTAGTGACAGTGATGTGCAGTTGAACAATGATAGCTTGATGTGTAGCATTATGTAGTAATCAATTTGTAGGAACAACGATCAGTGGATACTAGGATTCGACATTTAGTCTACATATTTCTTACATTTATTCTAAATTAGTTCAGAGTACATGGGATCTGGTTTAAAAATTGTGAAACGTGATCTACCAACTCTTTTGGGTGATTGGAGTCACCTTTAGGTTGTGGCCTCAGAAAACTTCAAGGTGGCAAGGTGGTGTGAGGGCAAGTTGTGGCTTGCACAGGGTGTTATGGCATCCATTCAATTATGGATAATAAACTAATAGGTTAGTGAAGCATCCATTCCAACAGAAGCTGGTAAACTGAGTGTTGGGACACTCATCAAGTTGTGGTATGATCTACAGGGAATTGGGGCGTTCTTCTAGTTGCAACATGATATTAGGATCTAGTAGTGTCTTACATGTTGTATCTTTGTGAATTAGGGGGTTGAATCCTCCCTTAGTTGTAGCTAAAATATTGATGCAATCAACTTTCTTTTAACAGGGCGAAGGAAATTACTAAAGAAGCATTCAGTGCTTTTTGACTCAGAGGGGGTTTTCCACCTAAAATATTTGTGTCCTTTGTTTTATCTTTCTGCATTATTGTATGGTGTTTTCTATTGTTGATTATTGTTTATGATCATTTGAAGAAGAACAATAATAATAACTGAATATTAACTAATTCTCTGAAAAAGATTAAAAAGTGCTAATTTCTAAGAAATATTGATTCACCCCCCTCTCAGTATTTCCAATAATTGGTATCAGAGCTTGGTTCCTTCAGTAACATCTTAACCACTGGAAGGAAGTTTTCATAGCATAGAGATGGGAAATTCAAAGAAGTAGGTTGCAAGGATTTCAAAGGAAGGTATAGGTACAAAAAAATATGAAGAAAGTGAGTATTGTGTACCAATCCCTAATTTTGATGCAAATAATTACTGGATATGGAAATCCAAGATGGAAGTACATTTGCAGACACAAGGAGTATGGGAATCAATTGTTTCTAGAGACACATCTACCGATGAAACTAAAAGGTACAATTCAAAGGCCATAAATGTAATTTTGAATGTTTTGCCAAATTTTGTGAAAACAAAGTCTGGTCAATGTTCAACAACTAAATCTCTTTGGGAAAAGGTTCATAATCTATATTCAACAAAGCAATTAGCCCAAGATGTTATTGAAAATTTAGATCCTTCTTATTATGATGAATAAATTGGAGAAATGAGTAAGACAAAGATTCAAAATCAAGTGATAAAGGTGATAAAGGAAATCAAAAGTCAAAAGGAAAATACAAGACTTTTGGAAGCATAATTGAAGACAGCAAAAGAACTCATCAAATAAAATGAAGAGTCTCAGAAGATGATTAGAAGTCTTAGAACTCAATTGAAAGAAGTCAAGAATACAAAGACACGAGACCTCAAGAGATAAGTCCAATAGAATAAACAAGAACTCGACACAACTGTAATGATTAGAAGGCTCAAACAACAGATGCAGGAAGCAAAAATTAAAAGGAAGGAATATGATCAAAGATACATATCCACAGTTGACCAAAAGAAAAAGGAATTGGAGACCACTTCAGGTGAACTAAGCAGGCTCAAGATTGAAAATGAGGAGTAGAAGGAATAGATACAAGCTCTCAACATAGAAGTATAAAAGACCACTCTTCTCAATCTATAGGTTGAGTAGGCAAAAAAAGGAATGGAGATCTTGAAAAGATGGTTTCAAGAAGATCTTGCTCAAAAGCAAGAACTTGATGCAGTGCTTAATGAGATCAACAAGCTCAAAGAAAAGGACCATTTACAGGTTATGGATAGGATAGATAAAGAAGTGGAAAAAAGAAAAGGCAAGGTACAAGCTCCACATCTTCGCACAGTGAGATTGAGAAGATGATTTAACCAAATAAGAACGTTGTAACTCTGATGAATGATGCCAAAGTAGTCAAGGTTAAAGGATGACAACAGACTACATCACTTCCTTCAAAGAACAATGAAAAATATTCCAAGTATGTTCGTTTATTTAATAGTTAATTTTTTGTGTGCTAAATTTGGACATATGGCCAAGGATGGTAAAGTTGTTGACATGTACAATTATAAAAGACCACCACCTCTGCATGAATTATCCAGGTACGCACGTTCATTTGATGGTTATTACTTTTTAAATGCTAACTATGGACATATGGCTAGGGATTGTGAAGTTTTTGACAAGTACAATCATTATCTGCAAAACCCTAGAAGCAAGTTTGCAGGATCACGAGACAGGTTCCACGATGAGTTTTTTAGAAGACAATACATGCTAGATGGGCCAAACATTGAATGTTTCAAATGCCATGACTATGGCCATAGCGCTCACGATTGCAAATATCGGATGGAATTGCCTATGGACAACATTGAATGCTTTAATTGTCATAAATATGGGCACATGGCTCGAGATTTCAGGAACAAGAAGGTCTAGAAAAGGAAACAGTTACAGGAATACCAAGCAAATAAGAAGGTTTCAGTAGTTATGCTTTCAGGATTTGTAAAAGAAAAAGATCATGAGGATTTAGCAGTTTCTTCAGATAATGACTCAAGTCAAGATGGCCTGTTAGGTGACTCACTATTTTGAACAATCTGGCTTGTTGACTCCTTGAAGTTTGTATAGGGGCAGTCTATGCAGCAGTATATGGCACAAGTTTATGATTGATAGATGGATAGTTTGAAAAAAATGGCAATTTCATAACAGGTTCAGGGGGAGTAGAATAGTTGAAGGGTTATAGGTTCACAAAGGAAAGCTTATCTTCATGGCACAGGTCCATAGGGATCATCTTTAATAGACTATTACAAGAGGCTTCTCACTAAGGGGAGCACAGGAAGATAACAAGTCCACAAGAAGCAAGCAAATTCTCAGGGGGAGTAACCCTTTGTCATTAATGTCAAAGGGGGAGAGAAAAAACTGAGAAGGAGATTGAAATCTTGAGAAGGAGGTGAAGCATGAAGGCAGGGAGATTTGTACTCACAAGAGGGGTGCATGTGTTTCCATCAATGACAAAGGGGGGTATTTTTGGATGGTGTTGTCATTGATGTCAACCCATGGAGTTGAATGGGTTTGACTTTGACCAAAAATACCATTCGTTGGTGTCAAATGGTTAATAAACACTTCTTAGTAATTATCGGATTACATCAAGATGGCAATTATATTGTTGCATGGTTAAAAGCCCAACTCCTAGGGTCTGGGATCCCTAGACTAAGGATGTACCTTGACCTTGTCAAGGGTTTTTCAAGGGTCAAACCATTGATTTTGGGTTGGAGATCCATATCATTGGATTCTCCTTGAAAATATGTTTTTTTTTGTATGTAGAACGCCACATAGTTCCTCCTGTTTTGAGAGATATTCACAGTTGAAGTTGATGACCCCAATTTGTGGACTAAAACCCCATAGGAGTGTGACTTGGCTTATCCTCATTGGTTTTAAGAATCCATAATTAGTTATATGGGTTCCTTGGTCATGTAAAATCATCCTAGGAAGGGAATCTAACTCATTAGTATCAAAAACCCCTTACCTAAGCCTCATTCCTCATTATAAAAGGGTATGTAGGCTTTGCTTAGGGCTAAGTTGACATATTAATAATGCTAATTAATAAGTCAAAAAAATTAATAACTTTAAAGATCCTAAAGACCACCTACAACATTCACCTAAGAAGCCCTTACTAATTTATAGAAATAATTTCCAAACTAACTAGTCCTAAAGCCTAAAACTCCTCATTACAAGGGCAACATTCGTTCTAATTAGGGCCCATGAAAAAATAATTATTAATGTTTATTAAACAAGTCAACATTTTAAATGTCTAAATTCCTCCAACGATAATTTCTAAAGCCCTAAATATACACTATAAAATAAGACCAAATCTATACACCTAACAACTCATCACATAATATCTCTGAAATATTCACTTATCTTGAACTTATCTCTAAAATTGTGCGGACATCTGAGGCAAGAATAGTTCGGACCTACTGAGGCTAAGGATATCGAATGCTACAGGAGTTAAGGTTTGGTTGTTTGGTGTATTTTGGAGATTCTGCCATTTTGGAGTCACAATTACAAGGAGCAGCAAGGTTCTTAAGGCAGCACGATTTTGAGTGAAATATCACCTTGTTGAATAGCTTGTTGACATAAGGATGGATAGAAGGGTTTGACCAATTGAGCATTACATGTATGCTGGTAGCTCTCCATTGATAGAACTTGAGAGCATTGGGAGTAGGTGATAGGGATGTCCTGATGCACCTTGGATTGTGTCTTTATTTGATAGTCGTTCTAGATGGTTGTAGCATTAAGTGCAGCCTGATACGATGATGATAATGGTTGTGCATTGATGATTATTCATTCATGAGTAGTGACATGCAGTGACATCCAACAATTATGCAGTGATTTGTAGTGACAATGCTATACAGTGTGCAGTGACAGTCATGTGTAGTTGAACAATGATAGTTTGATGTGTAGCATTGTGTAGTAATTAGTTTGTGGGAACAATGATCAATGGATACTAGGATTCGACATTTAGTCTACATCATTTTTACAACTATTCTACATTGATTCAAAGTATAGGGCATCCAATGTAAAAAATTGTGAAACGTGATCTACCGACTCTTTTGGGTAATTGGAGTCAACTTTAGGTTGTGGCCTGAGAACACTTCAGGGTGGTAGGATGGTGCTAGGGCAAGTTGTGGCTTTCACAGGGCGTTTGGCATCCATTCAATTATGGATAATAAACTAACAGGCCAATGAAGAATCATTTCCAACAGCAAATAGTAAACAGGGTGTTGGGACACTCATCAGGTTATGGCCTGATCTATAGGGCATTGGGGCGTCTTTCTAGTCGCAACATGATATTTAGGTCTAGTAGCGTCATACAGATTGTAGCCTGTGAATTAGGGGGTTGACACCTCCCTTAGTTGTAGTTGAAATGTTGATGTAATCAAATTATTTTATCAGGGAGAAGACAATTACTAAAGAAGCATTCTATGGTTTTTGACCTGGAGGGGATTTTCCACCTAAAATATTTGTGTCCTCTCTTTTATCTTTCTGCATTGTTGTATGGTATTGTCTACTGTTGATTGTTGTTTATGATTATCTGAAGAAGAACAATAATAATCACTGAAGATTAACTAATGCTCTGAAAAAATATTAAAAAATGTTAATTGTTAAGAAATATTGATTTACCCCTCTCTCAGTATTTCCAACATCAACTCATTTGTGTGAAGAATAAGGTATGAGATAGACCAAAGATCAAAAACAAAGGAGGAATGTCGAGTTTGACACAAGATTCGAGTTGAGAAAGGAAAGGAACATGTTGACACAGGGCCGAGTTTTGTTAGAAAATTATATATTACAAAGCAATGGAACACATAAAATATTGCAGAAATATAAACACAGAAAACGCATAAAACAAGAAAGACACAGATATATGTGGTTCACAGAGTTTGGGCTACGTCCATGGAGAAACAACTAGTCCTTCCTTTTATATTATCCATCAAACTGAAGAGATACAACCTACAACAGATTCGGTGTAATTCCCTCTTCACTCTCTCACAATCTCCTCTCTCTTTCTCACTCAGAATATAGATCTACATAGACGCAATACAATTCCCTCATATATAGTGAGGGGTTGTCTTCTAGGGAAAAAACCCTAAATTAAGCATAACTTCTACAGTCAAATCTCTTCCTAATGAATGGCTCAGTTTGACTATGAAATTACAACATTTTACAAGGCAATTTTACATCTATTTTTAGCTTCAGGGTCGTTGCCCCCGATCCCCCCACCAGAGGGGGCTCCCAAAGGTCACACCCCCCCCTGGACCCCCCCTGCAGCGTATATTTTAAAGGAGACGTTGCCACCACATTATGAACTGGGGTCCAATGCAGTGATACCTCTGAATAAAGAAGATAATCAGGCTCCACACCCAACAAGTTTCAGGAGCTATAAGTGGAGTGACTTAGATGAAGAAGGTTGAGTTGGAGAAGTTCTATGTGTGAGGATTTTTTGCATAATTTTGGGAAGGGTTCTTTGTCTTTTTTAGTGTTAGTTGCAGGCCAAATTATAATTTTGAAGGATGCCAAATTTTGTTAGATTAGAGGCTAAGACAAGTGTCTATTTTGGAGAAGGCCATGTTTTTTTCTTAAGAAGGTCGAGTTATGATTTAGAGGAGATCAAGTTCTGCCATGTTTAAGGCCTCACTCTATTGAGGCTGAGTTTCAATATTAGAAGGAAAGTTGCAAACATGTTTTGGTTGAATGTCAAGCCCTATTGAGGCCAAATTTCAGACTTGGTTAGAGGTAGAGTTATAGACTAGTTTTGTGTGTTTATCTTGAGAGAGGCCAAGAAATTTCATGTATTGAGGAGGTTGAGCTAAGGAATAGAAAAAATACTCCTAGTTTTTTAAGAAATAGGTTATATCAAAGGTGAATATTTTTGTTATGTAAACGATCCAACCAGTCTCAGAAAGCATGATGAAGGGTGAACACACCTAAGCCCTATCAAAGGTAAAACCAAAGAAAAAGGGAAGGAGTTGTATTGAAGGAAGTATAAACCTAAGAGACCCTAAAATCTTGTCAATTTAGGTTGGAAGTTTTTAGTAATCAAGATTACTGAAGACTATTCATGGATACCACACGAGTGATGTTGTGAAAGTTGTTGAAATGTTTGATGGTATGTTATTAGAAGTAAGATACATTGGGATCTAGTTTGCAAGGAAAATGTGGGTTGTCAAGTAGACTTCACCGCAATTATAAAGGGAGAAGTATATTATGACCTCACAACATTGGAATTGTGTAAGTGATTGAATAGTGTGAAAATAGGGTAAGGTTGTGGACAATTGGAATGAGTAATCAATGAAGTGGAAAATCAGTGTTGTGGAGCAATTATGAAGCAGCGTAAAGCTTGTTGTTGTTGACAAGTCCAAGGAACAAATTGATAAAGTAAGAGAAGTTGCATAGTACCTTGATGAAGTAGGTTGGTAAATTGCTGAGTTGGTGCTCAGCTTAGGGGAATAGAGTCTCCAATAGGTTGGTGCCTATGAAGTAGCTAATTTCGTGCTCAGGTAGGGGACTAAAATCTCTTATAGGTTGGTGCCTATAAAATTTGTAAGTTGGTGCTTACTTTTTACAAATAATTTTACAAAATATTTACAAATAAAATTTGTATAAGTGTTTCAAGATTTATGTTCATCAAATGTTTTAAAATCTAAAAAAAATTATTCGTAACAAAATACTAATTCACCCTCCCTCTTAATATTTTCAACTACATTCATTTATTTTCTAGATTATAGATATCTAACATTTTTCATGAGTATTTTTTTTTTTCTTCTTCATTGTCTTATCTTATTGGGGTAACGAATGACAAGGATAGGCTCACACCACTCTAGATATCTAAAGGATCTCTCTTTTCCAATGTTAAATTTTCATATTTTTCTATGATAAATCAATTACTTTAGCCCAATTAAATGCTTCAATTAACAATATTTTCAATACCAATTAATCTTTCCAATCATTAACAGTAAAGATATAACAATACATGTACTGAAAAATGAGACAATCAGCACATCAACAAGAGACACTAGGTTTGGTCAAAGACCAGGGAAAACCCTACAAGGGGGTAGACCCTTTGAAATGCTTCTTCTATTAGATTGTCATAAAATGTTCAAAAAAGAGTACAATGAGCCCAATACAATATAAATCAATAACATTCAAAGATATGTTTCCAGCATCAATATATATCACAGACAACTTTTCCTATTTGCAGTCAACTTCGGTCAACAGTCAAATTTGATTCAAAATTTATTGTCGCATGGAAGAGTTGTGCGAGTGACGGAAGGCTTCCATTCACTCCCTTGGGCCTACATGCCAACAACTGCATTTTAATTTATCCTTTGATGAGCCAATGATTGTAACCCAAAACCCTAAAAACATATGCAACCTTCGAACCCTATAATTTCAGACCTTTGTGAACTACTTTTGTCAACCTAGCCTCAGACATTTGCGAACCAATCAATGAAGAAGATGCTCAGTGACGATCAAATGAAATTGAGGTCACTTGTATTTATAGGCATCCAAAGGTGACAAAATTGCCATTAGGGTCAACCTGTCCGAACGTGAATATGTGGGATTTTCTTCATAAGTACACTTTCCCTTGTCCAAATTTGATGATTTTTAGGTCGAGTTTGGTCTAGGTCTCAAAAATAGGAATTCAATGCAATCATCATCTCCATAAAATGAGTTGTCTAAAGTGGAATTCGACCCTAGTTTAAAATTTTAACACTTCCTCTAAACTAGGGAGAATTCCACCTGCACCATATCTTGTATATCATGTTGTCGTATCATGTCCCATCTCTGATCAACTCTATCTACTCAAACATTCTCAAATCTAAATGAGAAGAATCATCGGGGAGCTAAAGCTACAACCATCTGCATTGTCAGAGAGCACATATCAATCCTAAAACAATATCAGGGAGCACATCTCAACCTGAAACCACATCAGGGAGCACATATCAACCCGAAATCTCATGAGGAAGCTAAACATATACAACCCCATATCGAGCAATAGATGATATAGGGGAGCACATCTCAACCCATCTTATTGCCCACTGATCTTCCTAATAATGACCCTCAAGATTCATGTGGTCTAACACTTCCATCATAATCGACTTGGGTTGTACACCCAAAGTACACTCTCAACCCATTAGCCAAATAGGGAGCAGTATTCCCAACAAGCCCCACTTGTGGGTATGATGCCAACTTGGGTATACTCTACAAAGACTAAGATATGGGAGAACATCTCCAACCCTATGGGTAACAGATAGGGAAGCAACATCTATGACCCTATTGTCCATATATCCCTCAACCTTAGGAGCCCTCAATCTCAATTCCTCACCTTGGGAGCTCAGACAGGGGGGAAGAGTTGGCTCAGTGTTCTCAATTAGCAATGCCCCTTATCAACAGGGGTCACATATGTTAGTCCAAGCTACTCTCTAAAAACCAAGAACTTCCCTTTCGATAAAGCCTTGGTGAGAGTATATGTTATCTTCTCATTTTTCAATATGTGATGGAGTCTAGCGGCTCCTCTCTGCACCATGTCTCAAATGAATTGATATCGGATCTTTATGTGCTTGGGCTTGTCATGAAATACAGGATTATTTTCCAGACGAATCCCACTCTTGTTGTTGCAATATATCATTTTAGTTTCTAGGACTTGCTCAAATAGCTCCCCAAATATCTTCCTCAACCAAACTGCTTCGAGTTAGCCATGCTAGCGGAAGTGTACTCTACCTCAGTGATACTCAATGCTACGAACTTCTACTTTCTTCTCATCCAAGATATCATGGTAGATCCAAGGCTATAAAACATCCATACGTACCCTTCCTGTCAATAACGTTTCCTTCCCAGTCAACATTAGTGTATCCATGAATTCGAACATCTCCGACATAATATCTCAGACCAAGTATGATCGTCCCATGAAAATATCTCAAGATGTGATCCAATGTGCATGGAGAGGCTCAATCATGAATTGACTAAACGTATTCATTGCATAGAATATGTCAAGACAAATGTTCACTAGTAACATCAAAGTCCCAATCAACTGTCTCTTATCGGATGGAATCACCAAATCGGTTCCTGCAACCTCTCCACATAACTTCTTAAAGTTCATTTCCATTGGTGTGGGTAAGGACTTGCATTTTGTCATTCCAAATATCTTCAACAGATTCACAACATATATTTCTTATGAAAGGAAAAACCTCATTGGGCCTTTGCTACACCTCAAGGCCTAGAATGTAGTGCATGACTCCAAGGTTCTTCATCTTGAATTTACAGGCTAGCTCCCTCTTAAACTTGATCATTAGGGGCTCACTACCTGTCAAGAATAGATTGTAAACATATAAAGCCAAACTCAACGACATACCTTGGACTACCTTAAGTAGAGGTTGGGATCAACATTTCTTCTTGTGAATCCAAGCTTCGCCAAATAATTATGTATGTGGGTGTATTTTTGCTTTGGGGGTTTACTTCAAACCATAAAATGCCTTCTTCAACCTACAAACATGTGTCTTTATATCCTCTACTTCAAATCCGTGTGGTTTCTCAACGCACACTTCTTCTTGTAGCATGCCATGAAGGAATGTTGTCTTCACATCCATCTAATGAAGGGTCCATCCTTGACTAGCGGCTAGGGAAACTATCAAATGAATGGTTTTATATCAAACCACATGTGAAAATATATCATCATAATATTCTCCCTCTTTCTAGTAGAAACCTTGGGCCATGAAACTTGCTTTATATTTCTCAATGCTACCATCAACTCCATGCTTAATCTTGCATAACCAATTTGAAGTCACCATGGATTTCCCCTTTGGTCTCGGCACAACATCCCATACATCATTATTCATGATTGATTCATATTATTCGACAATAGCATATTTCCAAATTTGTTCTTTTATGGCTTCTCCAAAGGTGGGAGGTTCGGCTTGAATCATAATGCTCATGGTTGCAACATATCCCTGGTACCATCAAGGCTTCTTGCTTTCTCTCAATGATATTCGAACGAGACACGTCTCTCTTCATCCATTAAAGTATCACAAAGCCAAAGTGGCCTCTTCCTAGTGGGAGGATCACATGGAGGAGGATCTAAGGGATCCATGGGCTCCATGGGATCATCAACAATATCTGTCTCAGATTCAGGCACAAAAGGACCATCTAAAATATCCATATCATCATTCTTCTCAGGAGGAGGAGGTGGAGGAAGGTCCCTTGCTTTCCCAAGGGCATCATCTTCATCAAATGTTACATCCCTACTAATCTCAACCTTCCTTTGACCAAGAATATATATTCTAAAAGCTTTAGAATTTTCACAATATCCAACAAACGTACCTTTTCTTCCTGTGGACTCCAACTTGTTTCTTTTGTCCTTCAGCACATGAAAGTATACGGGGAATCCAAAGATATGGAGATGGCCAACATCGGGCTTGACACATGTGAATACTTCTTCAGGGGTCTTATTGTCTAATGCTTGATGAGGCACCCTATTTTGAACATATATGGCAGCATTCATTGCTTCTCCCCAAATGAACTTCAGCAACTTTTGATCATGGAGAATGGTATGTGTAGCTTCTATAATTGACCTGTTCTTTCTTTCAACCACTCCATTTTGCTCGAGAGTATAGGGCACAGTTGTCTGTTTCTTGATACCTTCCTTCTTGCAAAAATCAATGAACTCCTTTGATGTGTACTATCCACAGTTGTCAGACCTTAATATTTTGATTTTCTTCTGTGTTCGATTTTCGATCAAAGCTTTGAGCTCTTTGAAAATTTAAAAGGCTTCATCCTTGTGCTTCAAATAATATATCCATGTCTTTTTGGAGAAGTCATCAATGAAGGTGATGTAGTAGAGATGGCCACCAATAGAATGCATGGGCATTGGACCAAATATGTCAGAATGAATGAGATGGAGGATGTCATTTGTCTTGTTCTCACTAGAGGGGAATGGTCCCCTTGTCTTCTTTCCATTGGCATAACCTAGACATTCTCCATAATGTTGGGCTTCAAACTTGGGAATCCTAGAGACCAATTTCTCCAACTTCGGACGAGCATCATAATGTAGATGGGCCAATCTTCGATGCCATAGCTCACTTAGATGATTAGTATCATGGACCAATGCTAGAAGAGGTCTTCAAGTAACCCTATAGATTCCATATCTTGATCCCATTGTGAATGCATCTCTCATAGGTGATCCAACAGGGCAAGTAATAACATTTCCCTTGATGAAGGCAACCTCCATCCCTTTGTCTTCCAAAGCGGACATTGATACCAACTTATTCTTTAATCCTGGCACATACATCACATCATGGAGCAAAATAAATTCCCATGAATTCAAATGAAATTTTACAGACCCAAATCCTTTGATGGGATTGGTGGAGTTGTCTCCAAGAATAATTTTCAAATTTTACTCCCTCTCTACCAAATTAGAGAGAACTTCCTTATATCCAAAGAAGTGATGAGTGGCCCCACTATCAACCAACCAACTATCCCACCAATCCAGAGGATATGACCTAGTAGGAGTAGAAATAAGAATATATTCAGATTGATTTGCAACATTACTTTCATACTCTGAGAATCTTGACTTCTTCTGGGGATGACGATCTTCTTCATGGTCACTAGGAGCATCTCTTCTTCTTCTTCCATCTCTTCCATTGTGATCATTCCTTTGGTCATCTCTTCTTCTTCGATCATCAAACCTGTTGTTGTTGCTTATAGTGTTGTAGTGTGGACCACTTTTCTTTTCGAGGCAATCTCGAGCATAATGGCCCTTCTTGTGACAATTGTATCATTCAATGTGAGATGATGTTCTATCATTCCTTCTCTTTGCATCTTGACTTGGAGGTTTTCTTCAATTTCCATTAGGGGAATTTTGAGGTCTAAAATGGGCCTCCTAAGAAAAATGCACAACCAAAATAAACTTTATAGGATTCAAAATGATGATGTCAACCATGGGGGGTGATTCACCTTTTTTGGAGTTAAAAAGTACAAAGTACAAAGATTAAAAATAATAAAATAATAAAACTGCTTTTTCAACTCATATTTTCAACTTATCTCCCTAATTTTTTATTCAACTTTCGAGTGGGAGTACTCATTGGATGAAAAATTTAATTCCTCGTCCAAGGAGTATCCATGTTGCATGCTTTCGATGGACCCTACTACACGAAAAAATTGCAATTACGTTTTTTCATGTATTTCTCAATTTTCGTGTAGCGGGGTCCATCAAAAGTACGCAACGTGGGTACTCCTGGGATGAGGAATCAAATTCTACATCCAATGAGTGTTTCTGCTCGAAAATTGAGTAAACCCATAGGGAGATAAGTTGAAAATACGAGTTGAAAAAATAGTTTTGACTTTTTTCCCTCTAAAAATTAATGATGTAATCTAATCTTATTTTATTATTTTTGCTATTATTTTATAATTTCCTTAGGAAGCCCATTTTAGACCTCAAAATTCCCCTAGTGATGGGCCCCTTTTCCCTTTCTTATTCTTGTTTTTAGTGATGAATGCAATGTGCTCTTGTGGTGAAGTAAAATTATAAGTGTGGACACGAACAAATTCCTCTAGTCCGATAATGGGTCTAGCCACAACAGATACATTCTAAGGAAGATTTCCTTAAGTTAGAATCAATCAAGAGGGCCTACCTCTTGGTTTCTTATCCTGCTTGATGATGTCCTTGCTTGCTCACTCCAACAATCTCTCGCTTCCTTCTTCAAGCTCCTGAAACAAGTAAACAACAAAAACACACAAACATAATAATAGACAAATTGCAATTCAGCTTACTCAATGAATCAAGAATCATTAAGGCACGAATATGTAATATTACAAAATATGTAGAAATCAATTGATAGTTGCATGTATTAATATCAAAGAGAGATTACAACCATTCGTCTTGACGCTGCAGTCTTCCTCTGATAAGACCAAGTTCCCACACACTTTTGCTAGCACTCCATGATGGCTTCAAACAATAATAGTTTAAAGGCTCTTCCCTTTAGGCTTCACTCCAAAACCAAACACACTTCTCCCTCATACAACTAGATGGCTACAACTAGTAATAGCTTGCTTTTCTAATCCAAAATAGTATACTCACACTCAGCCAAAACTCTAACAATAACTAGTTTGTACTTGGGAAGAAGGGAGGCTTATATAGGAAATATGGATGGGAGATGGATCCTCTTCTCATGGGAGGACTTATCCCTTGAGGTAGTTCCATCATTATAGGGTAAAGGGTCCAAACTGTCATCCTCGACCCCATCTGGCTAAACCATTTACTAGACTTCCGTTACAGAGTTTCTAGAGTTGGAAGCTTCGGCTCTAATTTAAAATAATTTCCATAACAGGACCGATATGATTGGAACACATCTCAGTCGCACTGGTCATCGCAAGGAATAGTGATAATCTCTACACATCGGCGCGAGGGAGATAAAGGCCATTAGCTACAATCTTGTAAACTGGGCAAAACAGAAGTTTCAGAGCAAATGGTGCAAAAGGGAAATGATCTGCTCATGAAGAGGAACATAATGGGAGTTTCTTCATGAAGGAAAAGCATGTGGGGGTTCACTGTAGAGGTCCTCCAGGATCAAGGAATGGGGAGTACAGGGACAATGACAAAATGTCGTGTAACAAATGCCCCCTAAAGCGTGAAGGTTGAGCTGGAATGAGGGATGAAATACTTTATAAGTCAGTGCGGGGATCCGGTCTTCCATCGGAAAACCTACAAGCAAGTACATGTACATATACATAAAATGAGATCTCTGTCAAATGATACATGAATCATAGCATGGATGCAACCATCCAAAGAATGATCATGTAAACAAATCCAGGTATGGGTGGAACCATCCATCAAAGAGGATCACAATGAAACCAAGGTATGGTCGTAGCCAACCATCTGAAAGAGACATGCATAGCATCATAACCATGTCACACCACTTTGCAACCTGGACTTGTGTGATCTGAGTCCAGGGTCTTGCGCTCGAACATGACCTGATTAAAGTACAGATCCTAGCATGCGAATAGATGTGTTGATGTCGAACATGCTAGAAAGTCGCTTGATTACCAGTCAATGATGTAAATTGTTAACAAACGCGAGAGAAACCACCAATAATGGCAGTGGCTCTCAAGGTACTATCAACACAATTCACGGAATGTGAACACAGGAACTGGAGTTGAATACTCGTGAAATAACTCGATCAAAAGCCAATGATGTGAACTTGTCATCGAGTGTGAAGAACTTGCCATTAGGGCATGCAAGCTCTAAGGTACTGGAAGGGAGTCTCTCAGTCAACTTCATGAATAATGAGTTGAAGTCGGCAGAAAGTGATCATCTCGAAGGAGGGCCATAATGAATCCCACATTATTGACACGAGACAAGAGGATGCAAAATGATTTTGGATGATAGAGAATCAGAGGTAAGTGTAACTACAAAAGGGAAACTCTTAAACATATTGGCGACACAACTGGAAGTTTGGGAGCTTTTTGGATCCATAGGATCGATGGTCATGATGACGTGGCAGAGATAAAATGGAAAGCAAAAATGAATGGCCCAAACTTAGGAGGGTCAGCGATGCAAAGGAGGATGTCCCAACCTGACACGAAGCAAAGAGTGTCATGTTCAAGAGTGAGCTGCCGACACGACTGATAGATTTCCAAATTTTCCCCCACCATTTCTAGCGAGTACCCCAATTATTTTTTAAATGCAAGCTTAAAGGGGATAGCATATGCTTACACTGTAAGTTCATCCTTCGAACGAATCCGACCTAGTAAGTTTAACAAGCCTTAGGAAGGAGAAGCTCATGTTCATCATGGTGACGAATCTGATGTCGTTTAATAATTTAACGAGTCTGACAAAGGTGTAACTCGGTATATTTTTCATGTTTAGAGAGTTTGAAAAAGACACGTAAAAGAAAACTTCACATGGTCCCTTTTTGTACATTTGTGTCTCTCAAGCCCAAAAAGGTAGAAAACAATACTTGAGAGAACTGCTTGACCATTTCAGTCAAGGAGTATCTTTTTTGTAAATAGCGCATCCCAACCCGAAAAAGGGGTAAACTTATATTGGGCGCCTGATGTTTCGTATCCATTAACGAGTTCGAAATGACAAGGGCTCAGCCATCTTTTTGTTTTTTAAAGGGTCAGAAAAGAGTTGAAAGCGTACCCCCCATTTTTATTCTCTTTAACGAGTCAAAAAGGGGAAAATACTTGGCAATATTTTCATATTAGTTTAACGAGTCGAGAAAAGAGTTGAAATGCGACTCATCGTCATCGTCGAACATCCATCACCTGTTGCTGCACAAGTAAGGCAAAGTGTATTATTGAGTCCTTGAGGTAAAATAGGTCAAAAATATTTACAAAACTTGATATTTTCATGAAAAAATGAATAAAAATGGGAAAACTAAATACATTTTTACCATTTACCATTTTACCTTTGCAGTGAAGACTTTTTACCCACTTTTTCACTAGTTGTTCTGGATCAGATTGCGAGCAATCTGAGAGGTCAATTGACAAGCTGTCAGTTCCAGGTAATAGCTGAAGCCTTGAGCTCCATTTCCATGCTATTCATTTCTATTGTTGGCTATTTATTTTGGATTTTTAGGGAGGATTTTGAGAAAACAATTTCCCTCGGTCGGCGTGATTTCTAGGCACGGGATTGCACCGGTCGAGGGTGATTTGCACAACCATCTTCATCGACCAGTGCAACTATTCTAAAACAAGTGCGTCGTCATCATGGATAGGGAAAAAACCATTTTTCTCAAGAACTGACCGTTTAAACTTGAATTTTATGTGCCATGATGAATATTGACTCAAATTAATGGCTTTTGCAAGAGAGAAATTGCCAAAAATGGTGGATTGGAAGGAAAGAGAACACGAAGATGTTGATACCCATGCATTGAATGATCCAAATTTCCTAGAGGCTATGAGGGCTTGCGGGCTCCTCAAATTTTTCCTTACGCCAGGGACACAGGCCCAGCCCGAGTTGCTTCGATACTTGATAAGCCTTTGGGACATCAATCGTGAGATTTTTGTCATTGGGGACTAGGAGATGGAGTTGACAACTTCAGATATCTACTTCATCATTGGACTGTCTCGTAGAGGTGAGCCAATGAACTTGTATGGGTCACGTCCGGTCGAGGCAAGCATATCTTCCTTGCTTTCCGAACACTACCTTGAGGCCCTGAAATCCAAGAGTGGGAAGATAGAGATTTCCAGTGTGAGATATTTGACACTAAGGGTGATTTTGTTGACTATCAATAGAGTAGCAGGGTCCCAGGTGGAACATGAGACTAACAAGTTGAAGTTCCTTTATGCTATTGACTGCACAGCTCCTACGATCTTCAACTAGGCAGAGGCCATGAAGATGAACATCAAGTGCCAGTTGTCCAAGGCTAAGGCGGGGAATCTGAAGCAATTTGGCTTCGGATCAGTACTTGTGACCTTTTTCCTAGAACAAGTGCCATTGTTCCAGTATCAATTGACTGAGGTCAATCCTCCTACACCACGCGATCCGCGGATGGCCCGCTGAAGTCATTTGATGCCTAAGATCACTAGGGTTCAGCGTATGTCATACCGACTTGCATTCTTCTGATGGCTATGATGACAGAAGATCGTCGTGGAGGACTGGCCGTACAACGGCATTGATTTCTATGGAGACCTAGATATGCCCTTACTAGATGGACAGGACTTCGATGATGAAGGTAAAAAAAACAAATTTTGAGATTTTTTAATTCTTTTTGGTATATGCATGCTTATAACATTTCTCTTGTTTATGTAGATGTTGGACCAGAGTGACCAGCCAGGATGTCCCCGATATCCAGGTTCATCCCCCGTCCTATCGATGATATTACCCCTTATCAGGAAGGGAGTGATAGTGAGGAGGAGATCGCGATGAACCTTGAGGGGTTGACTCATGGTATTCCAGAATATGCTCGGATAGGAGACATGCCCCATCAGTACCAAAGGCACACAGTGGGAGTCTTAGATCGGATCCGTTGACTACTGAGTCATGTTGCATGAGATGTTTCGTGCTACCATGACCACCATGCTGATTAGTTCCTAGGTCCAACATTTACATATTTTTTGAGGCCTGTGTGCCATGGATGTATGAGGCCTATGAGATGCCGATGTTATTATAGACACACATATTATTTTTTGGGGTTATGATGTATCAAACATTCTCACATATATATATGTGTTGTATTTTCCTGTATATTATGGTACAAATGGTTTGTCTTATCTCTTACATGTTTTGTAAATGTCTATCCAACACGTAATTAGCTAATGCATATGTCAATGTATTCATGCGTCTAGGAATATGATGATATGTAATATAATCAGAATGTCTTTCCAATAGATGGATATAGAGATACATTCATAATATTTGAGAGTTCCTGATGGAATATTTCCCGTTGAGTTGAAGGACGACAAGCTGTGAATCCAGGTTGACAACCAATTCTCTGATGCCCAGAGGGATGGCTTCTGACAACAGTTCAATGACTTAACTATATTCAGCAATGTTGTTGGTTGTACGACCTAGGTAGATACCTTGAAGGTCAATCAACTCACCGTTAGGTTCATAGATAACCCATGATAGGTTTCTGGTACTATGACAAGCACCATCGGTGAAACCAATGTGAGAAATTGCAGGCATCTACAAAGCAAGGAAAGCATGGTAAATAGGAAAGTTGTTTGAAGACTTTCACACAAAACCACGTTGTACAAAAATGAATCACACACTAATGTAAATAAGTAACCATGCAAGATGACCTAAGCATAGTACTTTTTGAGGTAAAGCCCATTTTGGGGCTTATCGAGAGGATTTCCTTCATAATCAATAAGCTCATAGGCTCCTTTCTGCAAAACGCATTTTAAAATATAAGTCCCATGCCACATAGGTTCAAATTTGCATGCCCCTAGCTTATTGTTAGCTTGGTCATATAACAGGACAAAATCACCTTCAAAGAAAGTGCGAGGGGAGACCGATTGATCGAAATGTGATTTTACCTATTTCTTTTGTTCTTCGATGAAAAAGGCAGTGAGACGACGAGTCTCATCCAGTCGTTCTAAATATAAGGGGCGTTCCTCTTGAGGTGATGTTTTTGGGAGGAGTTCAATGGGTAACTTGAATGAAGGAATCTCGCATTCGATCGGCAATGTTGCTTCCATACCATAGACCAGCTGGAATGTTGTGAAACCAGTTGCGTCTTTGGTTGAAGTTAGGTAGACCCATAGAGCTGAAAAGAGCATGAGATGCCAATTTGACTTGTGCATCCCAATAGTACGCTGAAGCATGGTGGCCAAAACCTTGTTTGTGGTGCAAGCCCAATGCGGATGTCAGTTCTGTCATCATGTAATCTCTAAAATAGGAGCCATGGTCGGTGACAATGGCTTGGGGTACGTCGAACCTGGAAATAACATGGTTAAAAAGGAATTGAGTCATCATCTTACCATTTGCAGAATATATAGGAATCACTTTGGCCCATTTGGTGAAATAATCCACAACAATGATAATATAGCCATGCCCCCTGGCCGAACGAGGGCTACATGTCATATAATCGATGCCCCATTTGGCAAAGGGACCAATGGTAATGACAGGGTGTAGGGGAGTGGGTGGGGCACACATCTTGCATTGGTAAATTTGGCATTCGTGACACTTGCGGATGGCAAGAATGCAGTCTTTGAAGATAGACTGCCAGAAATAACCAGCGTGAAGGATATTATGAGTAGCGTAACCAAACATATGACCACCACATGCCCTGGAGTAGCAAGCATTGAGAGCTCTTTTAGCTTCCTCGATCGTGAGGAATCGACGAAGAACAGAATCAACACCGACATGGTATAACGTATCTCCAATAATACGGTAAGGTTAGGAATGATGCCGAATCCTTCGATGATCATCCTTGGTCAATGCGGACCGAAACGTGGAAGTTTGGAGATACACGATGATATCACTATACCATGGATCAAGGGTTCTAATCAGGAAAAGGGTCTCATCTAGAAGTTGTTCATCTGCACTAGCAAGGAGAGCTTTGGAGGGAAGGGAACAAATTCAACGAAAACAAGTGACTTCTTAGATTTGGCCATAGTGAAGACCAAATTGAATTCTTGCAAGATAATGATCCATTTAGAATACTTGCCCCCCATAAACTGACGAGTTAGGATATAGGTCATAGGGTTTCATTCAGAAATCACTGTAGTCGTACGTAAAAGGATATAGTACTGAAAGCGTTGAACAGCCTGAACAGCAGCCAAAGCCAACTTCTTGACCTATGCATAACGTGTTTCATTGTTGAGGAGATTCTGACTAAGGTAGTAGATAACATGTTCACTACCTTCGTTGTCGTCTTGGACCAACACCATAGTAATGGTGCTAGGGGCTGCAGCTAGGTAAAGGAAGTAATTTGGATAATAGTCCGGTGGATGCAACAGAGGAGTATTTATGAGGACGGCCTTAAGATCATCAAAATATTTTTGGGCCACCTCGTCCCATGAAATGGGCATTCCTTGTTTGAGAAACCAGGTAAATCATGTGGCTAGCCCGAAATAGTTGGGTATAAAACAATGGAGAAAGTTGGCCTTTCCTTGCAGACTCTAGAGTTGGTGTAGTGAAGATGGAGGGGGTAAATTTACAATGGCCTCAATTTTGAGCGATTCTAGGTGAATACCATCCTTGGAAATGATGAAGCCGAGGAGTCGTCTTGATTCCATGCAGAAAACACATTTGCGTGGATTCAACCGAATGTTATAGTGTCTGCAGCGTAGAAAAATCTGTCGAAGATGGTCTGGGTGGTCTTGGTGCTTACGAGAATGGGTAGGAAGGTCATCCACGTAAGGCTGGATAATGTTACGAATATAATGAAACGCATAGGACATCTCCCATTGAAATGTGGCTCCAGCATTTTTGAGGCTGAAAGGGAGCTTCTTGTACGCGAATGTACCCCATGGGCAGATAAAGGCTGTGTTTTCCTGGTCGGCCGGTGTGATATTAATTTGGTCATAACCAAAAAACCCATCCATAAAGGAGAAGATCTCGCTCCCGGCACATTCATCAATGATTTTATCAATGAAGAGAGTAGGATAGTTGTCTTTAGGATAGGCACAATTAAGATCTCGATATTCCACGCAAACACGAATCGTGCCTTGTTTTGTAGTCACTGGGACAATAATGGACACCCAGTCTGTAAGGTGATCCAAAATGGATCTTGGATAGACTTCTAAGTCTAAAGTGTTCCTCATATAGGAAAGTGAAAGTCTAAGGATGCTCCTAGAAATAGTCCCATTGTAGATATCTTTTCATTCTGAATCTACTGCAACTTGAATGGGCTAAAATGGACTTCGAACGAAAACGTTATCGCAAAAGGAAGTTTGCCTTTGTCCTTTGGAAAAGGAGGAATTTCTTCTAAAAGTGGCCTAAAAGGCTCCTTAAGGAAATCGCATCGCAAAGGTGCAAAGGGGTAGACTTAACGCAAAGGTGGAAGGATCCCCGATCAACGATCTCTGATATATCGAATCGGAGGTAGGCCTTCGCCCGATATCGGGACCTCCAACAAGGTGACATGCGATAATGCGATTGCGATATCGCCAATCGGAGTGATCAGCCGATTGACGATCGGAGGAACAGGGACATAGACCCCCGCTGATGCGATACGTGAGGTGCGATATCGACAATCGGCGGATCGGCGGTTAGCATAACCAAAGGGTAGACCCCTAGGCCATTGCAACAACGATATGCGATAGCGATATGCAATCTCAACTGTCAGATGAAGGAGAAAATCAACGGTCAGGATTTGATCAGCGATCCTTGATGCTAGGGCCGATGCAATAGATATTGCAATAAGCGATAAAGCATGGACCCGATGGGAATTATAAGCCCGATTGCATAAATTTTGAGATCCGGGAATTCAGATTTTTTGTGTTATCCCGTGTATTTGGGATTTGTTGGCATTATGATTCAAGTATTGTCCTTGATGGCAACTCACTCAGAGGTTGGTACAGGTGTTCAGAGGTTGGTACAGGTGATGGCAACTTAATCAGAAGACAGATCTTAGTACAGCATGCTAAGGAAGTTCATATACGCAGGTTCGTTAAGCTCAAGTCGCGTGTACACGCTAGTTGGATTCAGAAAAAGCGCGTGTATGTGGAAAAGTACCTTTTGGTCCATGGTGGTTAGTCCTTGGAAGTTGTGCCTATGATTTCGGACCATTGTGTCTCGACGGGCGTGTCGATCCCTAGTTTTGAAGTTGATGGTATTGTGTTACTATGGTTTTGGCTCGTGGTATTGAGCAAGGCCTAAGGCTATATAAGGAGAAGAAGATCATTAGGCAAATACATCTTTCGACAAGGCTTGAATATCTAAGAGAGAAAGAGATCTGATATGCAGGTGCTGGGTTGCTTGATCTAAGCCAAGGAGAGATCACATCGGTTGATGGAAGACTAGATCTAAGGATGGATCGGAATCTAATGGTTTGAAATGCACTATCATGATATGGGTGATTATGCGTATTTCTAGATCTGCATATTGTCGCAATGTTATGTTCTGGGTCTAACTGATGTCTGGTACAGCTGCAAATTGAGAAAATTTATTTTTAGATCTGTACGCAGGTTGGCTTCGGCAAAAGCACGTGTATACGCGGGTTTTGCTCATTGAAGTAGCGTATATCTTTTGAAGCTTGTTTTTGGGTTTACAGTGGGGTCTGACTGTTATTGCAGAGTTCTGTAGTCTGCTCTGTGTTCTGGTAACTGGTGATTGACAGGGTTCAGTGGTTCAGTGATTCAAAGTTTGGTTGTTTTATGCTTCAATGATCTGTTGTGAAAATTGAATGAATTGGGGTCTACAGATTGTAATGTTGTGCTTCAGGAATATCTAGTCTGAAAATGTATGAAAGGTGGTACCTGAAGGAAAGAAGATTGTAGGTCAGCACCTACGTACTAGTATCTTGGCTAGTACAAGAGCAAAGGGGGTTGGAGCTCCCTTCCAAGGAAGTTTGGAGAACGAGAGAAGGTTGTAGCCTTCTGCAGGTTGTAGCCTGCGTACTGGTATAAGGCTGCACCAGTACAAAAGATTGTAAACTGAAGTTTCATATTAAAGAAAGATAGAGACAACTTGCAGCAGGTGGTTTTCACCCACATTGGGTTTCCACCTTATATCTTGGTGTTCATGTGTGTGGCTTTTGATCTGTTCTGTTATACTGCACCTGTTTACTATTAATGTGGTGAATAATGTCCGATGAACTTAACTGAAGAATAAGCTAACTAAATTATGAGTTTTCTTCTTATACGCTGTTTTGTTTAGTCATAGTAGCGTGTACACGCTGGTTCACCTAACTGAAGTAGCGTATATGTTTCTGAGCATTGAAAAAGTTTGATTGATCTGATAATACTGATTCACCCCCCCTCTCAGTATTATTTCCAACAATTGGTATCAGAGCAGGTCCTTCAGAGAAGCTTGATCGCTTGAAGGTAGATCATTCATCATGAGCAACTACGAGAAAGAAGCATCAATCAGGCCACCGATTTTTGATGGGACAAATTTCAATTATTGGAAGGTAAGAGTTACTGCATATCTTCAATCTCTTGGTACAGAAGTTTGGAACATTGTAGAAACAGGCTATGCTTTTCCTTCAGCTACTCCTACAGATCCAGCTGAGAAAAAGCAGTATGAAACAAATGCAAAAGCAGTCAGTACTCTATTAGGAAGTATATCCCAAACAGAATTCATGAAGGTCATGCACTTCAAATCAGCAAAAGAGATATGGGACAAAATGATCACTAGCTATGAAGGAGATGAACAGGTAAAGCAAGCTAAACTTCAAACTCTCAGGATTCAATATGAGACTCTCAAGATGTATAATGATGAAAGTGTGGCTAATTATTTTCTTCGGGTAGATGAGATTGTTAATTGTATGAAAAATTTGGGTGAAGAAATAAAAGAGACTATAGTAGTTCAAAAGATTCTAAGATCATTATCCCCCAAGTTTGAATCTAAAGTATCTGCAATAGAAGAAAAAGAAAATCTCCGTGTTCTCACTATGTCTCAGCTACATGGAATTCTAACTGCTTATGAAATGAGAAAGGGAGGTCCATCTGACAGAAGGGAAGCTGCTTTTAAGGCATCAGGAAAAGAAGATTACTATGAAGCAAGCCATGTTCCAGAAGAAGAGGAAGAAGAATCAAATTTTGTCAGAAATCTTCAAAGGGGTTCTGGAAGGTTCAGAGGTAAGCTACCTTTCAAATGCTTTGCTTGTGGAAGAGTAGGTCATTATGCTGCAAAATGTCCTTATAAGGATAAAGGAAAAGAACCTGCTAGATGGAACAAGAAACAAAGTGCAAATAAGAAAAGCTACTACACCCATGAAGATAGTGATGGCTTATCAAACAGTGATGAAGATGAACAAGGTAATAAATATAAGCTGTTAATGGCATTTGAAGATGATGATTATGAGGATGCTGTAGATGTGGATAATCTCTATAATGAAATTACTAGACTCAAGAGATGCATAGAAGAAAAGAGTGTGATCATTGATACTTTGCAATTTCAAATTGATGAAAAGGAAAAACATCTTGAAAAACTAGAAGGTGAAATTGTTGGTCTCAGAAAAGAAATTGAGAAAACAAAAGCTATTAATCTTAAGTTTGTCAAAGGATCTGAAACTTTGGATGAGATTATCAATGTGCAGCGGTCTCCTCTAAACAAGACAGGTTTGGGCTATAATGGAGAAACCTCTCAAGCATCCACCTCAAAAAGTTATCTTGATGCAGCAAGAAGAAATGAGCAGAAGAACAATGAAGATAATCAGGTAAAGCAGGGACGAATTACAAACAGAAACTATCAGGGACAATCCTTCTTAAGGGTGAACAAAAGCTACAACCAACCACAGGTAAAATCTTCTCAGTTTGGCTCAAGAATAGATGAAAATAGAAATTACAATCAGTTGGCTGGTAGATTCAATAACCGCAGAAGCTTCTTCAATGGACAATGCTTTTCTTGCCATAACTTTGGTCACAAAGCAGCTCAATGTGTTGCATATAAAACAATCATGACTAGGGAAGCTCAAAAACAAAGAAGTATGACAGGGATTACAAAGAGGACCTATAACAACTTTTCGGTTCTTGAAAATGAAGTTGAATGTTCTATTTGCAATAATTTTGGTCATAAAGACTCTGAATGCAGGAGCAGGTTTCAGGAGAAAAAGGAACAAGCCACGAGCACCAAAAAATGGAGAATAAAGGAACCTCAGACAGAAAGATGTGGGATAGCTTTTTATGCAGAAGGACAGGAAAATCTATGGTACATTGACAGTGGATGTTCGAAACATATGACAGGTGATAAAGAAAAACTTGAATCTTATTCTACTTTAGAAAAGGGAAAGAAAGTTTCTTTTGGAAATGATACTCCTGCAACTATAAAAGGAAAAGGTATTGCTCCTTTGAAAGAAAAGGTCAAGGCTGGAAATGTTTTGTATGTTGATGGATTGAAGCATAATCTACTAAGTGTCAGCCAGATGTGTGATCAAAAAACCGAGGTTATTTTCAGATCGAATGGATGTCTTGTTCGTGATCTTGATACAGGTAAAACAGTTCTCAAAGGCAAAAGAACTCCAAATAATCTGTACATATTTGAAGAAGGACAACAACAATGCTATCTTAGCAAGGATGAAGAGCACTGGTTATGGCATCGAAGGTTGGGACATCTAAGCTTCTCACAAATAAGGAAAGCATGCAAATATCAGGCAGTTCGCGATCTTCCAGATATCAAAATTCCAGACAACACCATATGCAAATCTTGTCAGTTTGGAAAGCAAACCAGAACTAACTTTCCAGAGAAGGAAGGATCAGCTAGCTTGCCTCTTGAGCTAGTCCATACAGATGTATGTGGTCCATTTAGGAAAAGGACACCTCGAGGAGAAGAATATCTGATATTATTCATTGATGATTTCTCAAGGTTTGTTTGGTTAGGGCTTATGAAGCACAAAGATGAAGCATTCGAAAAATTCAAATCCTTCAAAGCATTGGCTGAAAATGAATCAGGACACAAAATTAAGTGCCTCAGATCTGACAGAGGTGGGGAGTTCACATCAAATGAATTTTTCGATTTCTGCGATGAACATGGGATAAGAAGAGAATTCTCTACAGCTAGAACTCCTCAGCAAAATGGGGTTGTGGAAAGAATGAACAGAACTATCCAACAAATGGCTCGTGCTATGCTCGATGAATCAGGTACTCCTGCAACCTTCTGGGGTGAAGCTGCACATGCTGCTGTTATTATTCTTAACAAAACAAATGTCCGAGTAAACAGCACTCAAACACCTCATGAGCTTTGGAGTGGTAAAACTCCTTCCGTGAAGCATTTCAAAATCTTTGGGAGCAAATGTTATATTAAGAATACTGATGAGCAACTTGGCAAACTTGAACCTAGAGCAGATGAGGGCATTCTTCTTGGTTATTCTCCACATAGCAAAGCATACAAGTGCTACAATAAAAGACTTGGCAGAATTGTTGACAGTATTGATATAGTGGTTGATGAGAAGGGATATATTCCTAGGCAAGTTCATCATGAAGACATTGAAGAAGATGAAGGTTACTCTCAAAGGCGAAATGATGAAGAAGAAGAACCTCAAGAAGAAGAAGAATCTCAAGAAGAACCAGAGGAGCAGACAAGAATAGAAGAGAAGACTCCATCCAGATATGTCCAAAAGAATCATCCAGAAACTCAGATTGTGGGGCAGAAAGAAGCAGGAGTACAAACAAGAAGGACACTTGCAGAAGCTTCAAGCTACTTGGCACTACTCTCCTCCACTGAACCACAAAATGTGAAAGAGGCATGCAAAGATGAATGTTGGGTCAAAGCAATGGATGAAGAACTTGAGCAAATCGAAAAGAACAACACTTGGGAATTAGTTCCTAGACCAAAAGATAAGAATGTAATAGGAACAAAATGGGTCTTCAAGAATAAATTAAATGAAAATGGAGAAGTAATTAGAAACAAGGCCAGACTTGTTTGTAAAGGGTATGCACAGCAAGAAGGAATAGATTTTGAAGAGACCTTTGCTCCTGTGGCAAGACTAGAGGCCATCCGAATGTTCCTTGCTCTCTCAAGCTTTCAAAACTTCAAGGTATTTCAAATGGACGTGAAATCAGCCTTCCTGAATGGAGACTTAGAAGAAGAAGTATATATTGAGCAGCCAGATGGCTTCATTCTTGGGAATGATCCAAACCTTGTATGCAGATTGAAAAAGGCACTCTATGGACTCAAACAAGCTCCAAGGGCTTGGTACTATCGGTTGGACAAATATCTTCACCAACAAGGCTTTTCAAAAGGATCAGCAGATAGCAATCTCTATATAAAAGTTGAAAATAACAAATTGCTAATTCTTGTTGTTTATGTAGATGATATTATTTTTGGCAGCAATGAAGAGACTATGAGTCAAAACTTTGCCTTGGTTATGCAGAAAGAATTCGAAATGTCACTTCTTGGAGAATTGACATATTTTCTTGGATTGCAAATCCAACAAAATGAAGGAGGTATCTTCTTGTCTCAAACCAAATACCTCAAGCAGATCTTGAAGAAGTATGGCATGGAAGAGTCAAAGCCAGTATGTACACCCATGGTTACAGGATGCAGCCTCAGTGCAAATGATGAATCAGCAGCAGTTCACCAACCCACTTATAGATCCATGATTGGGAGTTTGCTTTATTTGACAGGTACTCGACCAGATATTACACATGCAGTAGGAATGGTTGGAAGATTTCAAGCCAACCCAAAGGAAACTCATCTTCAGGCAGTCAAAAGAATCTTCAAATATCTTCAAGGGACCCAAAACTATGGCTTATGGTATCCTAGAAATACAGATCTCACTCTTCATGCTTACACAGATGCAGATTGGGCTGGAAGTGTGGATGATAGGAAAAGCACAAGTGGTGGTGCTTTCTTCATGGGTTCCAGATTAGTATCTTGGTTCAGCAAGAAACAGAGTTCGATTGCCTTATCTACAGCTGAAGCAGAATATGTGGCTGCAGCATCTTGTTGCACACAACTTCTTTGGATGATGCAGACCTTGCAGGACTTTCAAATCACTTGCACTCCACCAGTCTCTATCTTATGTGATAATACAAGTGCAATCAGCATTTCAAAGAATCCAGTCATGCACTCAAAGACCAAGCACATACCAATCAAGTACCATTTTCTTCGGGAACAAGTGCTTGAGCAGAAGGTCAAGTTGGAGTATGTTCCTTCTAAGGAACAAGTTGCTGATATTCTCACAAAACCACTGCCCAGGGAAACTTTTGAATATCTCAGACAAAAGCTGGGAGTAGTTGATGCTTCATCCTGCTGTTGAAGCTTGTTTGTTCTACAGAAAAGTTGGTATACGCAAGTTACGTAAGGTATATACGCGTATACACGCGGATTTATGCTGGGAAAGTCGCGTGTAAGGTGTACGCTTGTTGCAGGATTATATCCGCGTACATACGCTGTTTCATGCAGGAGAAATCGCGTATATGAAGTTCTGAACAGCAAGGGCAAACTCTGGAGTTCTGAACAGCAATGGGTATGTCAGAATTCTTCAGGCACAGTTTCAGGGGGTGCAGCAGGCACAGGTTCAGGGGGAGCAGCTTAAAAGTCTCATAAAGCATTGTTGGCATTCAGATGTTTTGGTTGTTGATTTCAGGAAAAGGAGCTCAGAAAGAAATCCTGGTTGCTGATCTAAAAAGATGTTTATCATATGCTGCTGGTGACTTTCATAAGTCTTGGTCTAGATCTGTTGTCTCTATGTCATGTATCTCTCTTGTGATGTCTCTTTTATGGTGTCAAGGTCATGTAACGGCCTATGTTGGTTTCCCCACTATGCCTGGGATGAATGCTGTAATATAATTGGTTGTTTCTGTTATGTCCCCTCTTGGTAGGGAGTATGGATGTATGTATTGAGTCTTTTGGTGATAGGAAGGTCCCTTATGGTGTATAAGTCTTGGTTCTTGTTGAAGAACATCTTTTGCAGATCTGGCCTACTTTCAGGGGGAAGCAGAGGTATCAGCATGTCCTCAGGGGGAGCACAGCCCTTTGCCCTTGATGTCAAAGGGGGAGAGTGACTTGGTGTGGTGGTTGCCATCAAGTCCAAAGGGGGAGATTGTTGGCATTATGATTCAAGTATTGTCCTTGATGGCAACTCACTCAGAGGTTGGTACAGGTGATGGCAACTTAATCAGAAGACAGATCTTAGTACAGCATGCCAAGGAAGTTCATATACGCAGGTTCGTTAAGCTCAAGTCGCGTGTACACGCTAGTTGGATTCAGAAAAAGCGCGTGTATGTGGAAAAGTACCTTTGGTCCATGGTGGTTAGTCCTTGGAAGTTGTGCCTATGATTTCGGACCATTGTGTCTCGACGGGCGTGTCGATCCCTAGTTTTGAAGTTGATGGTATTGTGTTACTATGGTTTTGGCTCTTGGTATTGAGCAAGGCCTAAGGCTATATAAGGAGAAGAAGATCATTAGGCAAATACATCTTTCGACAAGGCTTGAATATCTAAGAGAGAAAGAGATCTGATATGCAGGTGCTGGGTTGCTTGATCTAAGCCAAGGAGAGATCACATCGGTTGATGGAAGACTAGATCTAAGGATGGATCGGAATCTAATGGTTTGAAATGCACTATCATGATATGGGTGATTATGCGTATTTCTAGATCTGCATATTGTCGCAATGTTATGTTCTGGGTCTAACTGATGTCTGGTACAGCTGCAAATTGAGAAAATTTATTTTTAGATCTGTACGCAGGTTGGCTTCGGCAAAAGCGCGTGTATACGCGGGTTTTGCTCATTGAAGTAGCGTATATCTTTTGAAGCTTGTTTTTGGGTTTACAGTGGGGTCTGACTGTTATTGCAGAGTTCTGTAGTCTACTCTGTGTTCTGGTAACTGGTGATTGACAGGGTTCAGTGGTTCAGTGATTCAAAGTTTGGTTGTTTTATGCTTCAATGATCTGTTGTGAAAATTGAATGAATTGGGGTCTACAGATTGTAATGTTGTGCTTCAGGAATATCTAGTCTGAAAATGTATGAAAGGTGGTACCTGAAGGAAAGAAGATTGTAGGTCAGCACCTACGTACTAGTATCTTGGCTAGTACAAGAGCAAAGGGGGTTGGAGCTCCCTTCCAAGGAAGTTTGGAGATCGAGAGAAGGTTGTAGCCTTCTGCAGGTTGTAGCCTGCGTACTGGTATAAGGCTGCACCAGTACAAAAGATTGTAAACTGAAGTTTCATATTAAAGAAAGATAGAGACAACTTGCAGCAGGTGGTTTTCACCCACATTGGGTTTCCACCTTACATCTTGGTGTTCATGTGTGTGGCTTTTGATCTATTCTGTCATACTGCACCTGTTTACTATTAATGTGGTGAATAATGTCCTGATGAACTTAACTGAAGAATAAGCTAACTAAATTATGAGTTTTCTTCTTATACGTTGTTTTGTTTAGTCATAGTAGCGTGTACACGCTGGTTCACCTAACTGAAGTAGCGTATATGTTTCTGAGCATTGAAAAAGTTTGATTGATCTGATAATACTGATTCACCCCCCCTCTCAGTATTATTTCCAACAAGATTTTGGCCATGGGATGATGCGATAGTAATATTGCAACTAATGATGGACCTGATAGGGTTTATTGGGGCGATTTAATGAAATTTCATGTCCGGAATGCACGCCCGATAGTGTATTTTCGGAAAAATCTCTATATATTGGATTTTTCTCCATTTTCGAGCTTTCGCCTTAGGGAAGGCCCTGAATCCTCTATAATGGCCCCTGATCACTGTGCCACGCTGCAAGCGGGCATTTTTGGCAGAAAATGATGCATTTGAAGCCACAAAGCTGCAGAGCCAGATGGCCAGTCGAATAGACAACGCGCAAAGAAGCCGCAGGGCCACAGAGGGATGATAACACGCAGAGAAATGGCTAGGGAAACTGGAGAGCGAGAAAAATGCCTCAAATAAGCCATAGAGCACAAGGGAGCAATAATCACAGGCAGCGTAGAGTAGCTGAGGGAGTCCTGGAGTCGCTTGGAGGTCAAGTGGAAAACCCAGAGAGCTGAGAGTTGTCGAGACAGACGCTTGGAGGTCAAGCAGACTGTTGAAAGCTCACAGAGCCAGAGCCAGAGCTGAAGAGCTAGAGCTAGAGCCAAGAGCCAGAGCCAAAGCCAAAGCTAGAGCCAAGAGCCAGAGCCAAGAGCCAGAGTCAAGAGCCAGAGCCAAAGCCAAGAGCCAGAGTCAAGAGCCAGAGCCAAAGCCAGAGCCGAGAGCCAAAGCCAGAGCAAGAGCCAAGAGCCAGAAAGCCTGAGAGCTTTAGAGCCAGGGATGTGATGGTGTTCTAAGCCCATTGTGTTCTGTGTAAACCAGTGGAGTTGAGCGTGGAGCTTGTAAAAGGACTTATACCATAATCCCATAGAACCTCGTCAAGTTGACTACAGCTCAAGGAGACGTAGCCCAAGAGTTTTGGGTGAACTCCATATTAAACTTGTTGTCTTATGTGTTTGTTATTTGCTGTAATATTTTACTATTATATGTATGTTATATCAGCATAAAAAACATAATTTTAAAGCACATAAATAGTCAAAAATAAACACCAGCATACACCTTATTTTCAAGCACATTAATAATTTCGCAATTGGTTAATCACTAGATCTTGGAAATATTTAAGCTTTGGAAGTGGAAGAGGTTCTTGTAAGCTTGAAAAGAAGCCTTTAGTGCCCCATTTTCAGATCATAAGAGGAGTGGGATAAATGAACCCATATTTGAGAAGCTTTTCAACTTCACCCTTAATAGCAACGCCTTCCTATGGTGCACCAGGCGAAGCTGTTGACGAACAGGCTTCGCATGTGGATACGTTGGTATTTCACACACCACAATGCTAGGATCGATGCCAGGAATTTCTTCGTAAGATCATGCAAACACATCATGGAATTCATAAAATAGACGAATATATGTCTTGATCTCATCCAGAGAACAAGATGCCCCAATATGAACATGTTCAACGACATCAGGTTTGATATAAATGTCAATCAGCATCGTTTGGGTAATATTACCCAAATTTCCTTTCGACCATACTTCATGAGTAATGGTCGGTGGCGGAAATAGAGAAGAGGACTCTTTGAAAGTGGTAGACATAACCACCAGGCGAGGCAAGAATGAGGAGTGATGATGAGCATCGATCCATGGAAGTTCCTCAAGAGACATGATTTCCATGATACCTTCATCGGCAAGGAAGGTCTCAGTTAAGGGATCGGATGATTCCAAAGTTCCAAGCCAGGGGGATTGAGAGTACATATCGAGAGAGTTCTTTGACATTTGAGAATCAGAGGATGTGGAGTTTGAAGCCGAAACAGTTTCCACGTAATTGACTTCGGCGAGACTAAGTGGCATAACCTCGCCCCAAGTATCAACAAGATCTAGCACAAGTATGACCCAGGGATCAGATTTGACTGAGACCATGTTGAAAGAGGCAACATGAGGAGGTGGAAGTGGAAAAATTCCCATTAAGGCAGAATATTTTAAGAGACCCGTCCCCGCACTCTCATACGGAGCACCATAGTGCTTGATGTACGGAACATTTCCATCCAAGGAGGAAGAGGCAAAGAAAGACAGATGATCATTGGTGATAATCTTCCCTTGATGGGGAAAACAGATTACGTGAAACAAAGAGGAGGCCACAACATGCATGGCATGAGTCCAACTTCAGTCGAGTAGAAGATTATAATTGAGATTGGCGTCAACAATCTCTACTTCGACTTGCACTGTCTTGCCTTCCAGGGTGATGGCAAGGTTAGGTAAGACACCGAAGGGTCATGAATTGCACCCATCGAAAGCTTCCAAAGTGTTCAAAGACTGGTTCAGTGCAGGGAAACCAATAGCCTTCTAACATGCAGTTGACATGATGCAGGTGGAATCACCTTCATCGATGACAGTGCGGTGGATGGTCTTCTCGTTAATGATTACCCGAATAAGAAAGGAAATATGATGAGGGAGCCGTGGAACATGGTTCTCTAGATCAAAACATATCAAATTAGAATCGGCAGGATCGATGCCCCCGATAGCTAACAGAAAAGATTTCCACTGCGATGGGAAGCTTTAGAGTACCTCAAGAGCTGAGATGGCTGACGGATCCTAAGCCAAAACCTCAAAAATATTGTAGTGTTGAGTAGCTCAGGCATTGGGATTATATGAGGATCTTCGTAGCATGCCTCGATAGGGTGTTTGCGTAGCGGAATCAGGGTTAGGGCGCTCGATTTGTAGAGGGCCAGAAATCAGCGTAGAAGAAGAAGATGCAACTTCTTTTTCATTCCCAGCTGCTGGAGATGGAGTTTGATAATATTTCAATCAGGTGGCCACATTAATGGGTGTGCTCATCATGAAAACTTGAGATCCAGAGGAAGCAAATTAGGGTTGGTCTATCATTTGGGTATGCTGAGATGGAAATGGCTCTTTAAGGACAACAGGGATCCCTTTGAGCAGGTGACTAACTTCAGATCATCGAGGAAAATCCTTAGTGTAGTGATCCTCCTCACAAATGAGGCAGGGATACTTAGGTTTCTGTTGCAAAGATTCACTAGCAGACGATTTGGGAGGACCCTATTTTGAGGCATCGGCTTTAGCTTTTCCTTTGCCTTTCTTTTTTCCTTTCGATGATTTGACTACTGCAGTAGACTGAATAGCATGGACCTCCGAGGGTTTACCAAGGCCAGGAATATTCTAAGATGAACTACTAGGAGCAGCATTCGAAACCGACTTCTGTTTGGAAGAAGTTTTAGCAGGGATCTGGGATACTGAACCAATAACTCCATCAACGGGAGGAACAAATAGTGACTTTGATGCTACGGGATCAAATGATGGCCACGGAGCATTGGGTAACAACTTGTATAAAGTTCCAGATTGAGAGTAAACCATATCCAAGTACTGGGCACGAGAAATGGCTTGCTCTTCAGTGACACATCCACCCATAGCTATATCGCGAGAAATTGGGGCTACGAATGATTTGGTAAACCATTCAGTGAGCAATTGATCAGCTATCTCGAATTTGATCAGGCAACGTCTATGTCTCCATTCATGGATATGATCAGAGATGTGTGTCGCAGTGTCTTGCTTAAGCAATGTGAGAAAATAGGTGCCAGTTTCATAGTGAACCGGTAGCTGAAAATGTGTGAGGAAAGCCATGGCTAACGAATTGAAGTCATGGAAAGTACTTCGAGGTAGCTCGATGTACCATTTCACTGCAGCACCCATGAGGGTTCGTTGGAAAAGACGAAGACGAATGGAATCATCCACGTACGAGTTCGACGAGCACCAGAGGTGATATGTCATCACATGGGCCTGAGGATCTTCTTTAGCTTTTCCATCGAACTTTGGGCAATCACTTGGTATCTTGGACGACACTGGAGGCTAGTACGGTGAATGAAGGATCGGATCATTCGTAAGGTGCGATACATCTGGCAACTCAAGTGTAGCCAAGAAAGGTAATTGAGTGTTAAAAGGCATGGGAGGTCGATAAGTGGGCCCATAGGGAGGAGCCCATCCTTGCTGGTAAGGATTTTGGCCCACAGTGGGTGATTCTGGCCATATGGGATTTGAGGCTACCCCCATTACAGATTACCTTGACCATAAGGAGGATTCTGACCTTGAATACCTTGAAACTGTCTAGGCATAGATTGCTGATAGGAAACATATGGGTTAAAAGGTTCTTGAGCTTGTTGACCTTGGACATATGGATATGGGACCTGTTGTCCTTGAACATATGGCTGATGAACCTATTGTCCTTGAACAAGAGGATTTTGGACCTGCAGTCCCTGGGCATAAGGTTGATACACTTGTTGCCCTTGGACATAGGGACTTTGTACTTGGTTCCCTTTGTTGGCAGGATTTTGAACTTGTTGACCGAGGACAAGAGGAGTCTGGGCCTGCTTCTGCAGGACTTGACCTTGACCCTGCCCCTGCAAGGGTTGACCTTGTTGATATGTATACAAGGGTTGCTGCTGCCCTGGTTAGTTTTGCCGTTGCAAGGGTTGACCTTGCAGTTACAAAAATTTCCCCTGGGGTTGCAAAGGTTGGCCCTATGAGGGTATGGGTTGAGAGGTATGCTGATCATATTGCATCTGCTGCTGCACGGCTTGCTACAACTACTGAAAGGATTGGCCTTGCGGTTGTTGCAGGATACCTTTCTGCGAGATAATTTTCCCTTGGTGTTGCGTGGAGAGCCCTTGCTGCAACAAAGGTTTCCCTTGCAGTAGTAAAGGCTTCCCTGGTTGTTGTAAAGGTTGTCCTTGTTATTGCAAGGGTACCTGAATAGTTCCTAAGAAATTACTGAACTGAATCTAGTCATAGTCAGGCTCGACGTACTGCCTAGATTGGAGGGTGTAAGGTTGATTAACCAATCCTTGAGAACCATATGGAACGTAAGGATTTTGGTATTAGACCTAAGCCCCATAGGGCTGCTGATACTGAACATTGCTCGATCAAGATGAACCAACGGGATTCTGAACCTCTTGGTACTGAACATTGTTTGATCCAGTAGGGTCAGTAGGGTTATAAACAATACTAGAAAGGGGTTGGTTTATACCAAGCATGTGAGCCACTCACATTAGTGGCACCTGACACTATGGAGACATTTAGGTTCTGCCCCCCACGTGGTGGCACAATCTGGCCATTGAATAATGGGACAGAAGAATTGACAGAGACAATCTTTGAAACTACCGGTTGTGACTGATGTGTAACTGGGATCGATGATACAAGAGTATTCAGAACTGTGGGTTGCATCGGGACTGAAGTAACAACCTATTGGGAAGTCATGTTTATGACGAACGGACTTGACGTAGGCCTAACACTTGACACCCATAAAGAATTATGGTAGAGTGATGAGGCACTAGGTGTACCTGAAACTAAGTGCCCCAAAGACACATATCCGAGTGGCAAACTAGCGGGAATACCTTCTGAATAAGGGAAACCCTCGGGAGAAAACTACAATTGCAATTCTCCCACCTCAATGGTGTTAAGATATTCTGACACATAGGAAATAGTTAAGTATAACTTGGTCTAGTATAGAGTTAGGTAATGTGTGTTTCTTTACTATGTACATTTTGTAACTTACAATCTGACGGTCGCGATATATAGTGATCTGACGGTTCATTCTCTCCTCGGTATTACCGACACTTGATTTGTGGCTGAACACCCAATTGGTCCATGATCTCTATTTAAAAAGCATGGAGGGTCATTTGTAGGTTAACTGTTCATGAGAGAAGCTTATGTAAAATTTCATTCTTTTATTAATAAATTGCCTGAAGTGGTCGCGTTGGCTCATGCCGTGGGCTGTTTCCCTCTTTGAGGGTTTTAACCACGTCAAAATATTGGTGTATTAATCTGTGATTTGTGTGTGAGCGGTGTCCTTGGGTGTTCTGTCTAAGGAACTTACCCTGTAAATTCCTACATGGTATCAGAGCTATTTGAGGGCCGCGTCCATTGGTGATCCAAATCTGAAGCCAGTAGAACTGCATCCGACTGTCATTTCCTAGATCTACTATTTCTGACTACTTTCGGGCCAAGAGGACTGCTCTATTGTGTTGTGAGCATCTGTTCCAGTGAGGAACCCCTTTTGTTTCACACGAAAAGGTTTCCGGTAGCCCTAGCTACGTCATTTTTAAGATCTGGAGGTATATAGTGTTTATTTGCAGTTTACAGTTATTTTCTCTCTGTTTATTTCTGTTTCGGTTTATTTAGCTTTTTGTTCTTTTTTATTACCGGATCTGTACCTTTCATTTCTCCGTATGCTCTTTGCCCCACGACTCTGTGCGATCTGGGCAAATCGGAAACAGAGAGGAAGGATTTTTCTCATGCGTATGCTCTTTTCCGCTGCGCCTTAGTGTGATCTCGGAAAATCAGAAACATTGAGGAAAATATTTAGTTTTCGGCTAAAGCTAACTTCGAGCCACAAGGTTCATTTTTTTTTGTATGTCCGTGTTGGGTTTTGTGTTTTTTGTTTTATAGGGAAAAAGAGCTTTCTCAAAGCAAGCACGCAACCCAAAGCTTCAACCCCCCCCCCCCCCCCTCTCTCTCTCTCAAACTTTTTGTTTAGCTCACTTGGTCCAAAGCTAATTTATGAGAGTAGAGGTCTTGAGTTCAAGTCTCCTTTTTGTGGGGGCGGATTTTTCATTTCCGCACATTTCCACACTTCGTCGACATCTTCATCAAATTTTCTTCAAAAAGCCATAACTTCTTCATCCGGAAGCCGTTTTCAGAGCCGTTTTTTTTTAACAGCCTAATTTTTCGAGATCTTTCCATTGGAACACTTTGTTTTAGCATCTATAGCTTCAGTTTCTGTTAAAATGGAAAGTCCATGCCAAGTTATTCTTGACAGCACCAACTACTTCCAATGGTGGTCCTACATTATGGATTTACTTAGAAGTAAAGGTCTCTACAGAATAGCCTCAGGCCAAGAAACCAAACTGCAAGATGAAGATAAGGTAGCTAAATGGGAAAATAGGCAAGATCAAGCACGAGGGTTGATAGGAATGTCTATTTCTCCAGATCTTAGATTCTATATTGCAAAACTTGATACTCCTGAAGAAGCAATGAAACAGATCACTAAAGTTTTTGGAATTAAAAATGAACTTAAAGCCCATCAACTTGAAAATGAGTTGCTTACATTGGACCCCAATAATTTTTCTTGCATTGAAGATTTTTTGTCCAAGTTCAAGACCCTTAGACTTCTCTTGGAAGGTGTTAAGGTTAAGAAAGAAGATAGTAGCCTTATCTACTCCATGCTTACTAAGTTGGGACCAGCCTATTCTGTGTTTGTTTTCACCTTCCATTCTACAAGAGAAGCCTTCATTTCTCAAGGACAAGCCTACAAGTCCCCTTCCTTTGATTCCTTTTGTGATTCTTTAATAAGAGAACAAGAAAAACTCTTACACCTTGGTCTTCTTCATCTTGGAAAATATTCTAAGAAAGCGTTAGCTTCCCAGCAACAACCAAATTCAAAGAATCCTAAGAAGTTGTATCATAAAAGGAATGGTCCTAAACCAAACAAGGGTCCTAAGCAATTTCAGCCTAAAAATGAAAAATCATTTCAACAAAATGATAAGATAAATAAAAACAAAGGGAAGAAGGCTAATAGACATTGCAACTTTTGTAATCGAGATGGCCACTTAGAATCCAAATGCTTTAAAAAGATGGAAGCCTTGGAAGCAGCAATGAAGAAGCATAATATCCATTTGGAGCACTCTTCAACTTCAACTTCATCTTCAGGAATGGCACTTTCTGCATGTGGTTGTCAAGCATCTCGGTTTGGATATGCACTAAATGTATCTTCTTCTTCTCATTCTCATGAGTGGCTCATTGATTCTGGAGCTTCTTATCACATGGCCAAAAACAAAGCCATGTTTTCTTATTTAAATGATTGTAACACCAAAAATATATATGTTGGTGATGATAGATCTCTTAGCGTTGTAGGGATTGGAACTGTTCATATAGACAATGGTCAATTTAATGATGTATTATGTGTTCCAACCTTATCCTGCAACCTTCTATCTGTATATCAGATAACTCATTCAGGTGAAGGTAAAATCGTTGAATTTTCACCTCATGATGTTGTAATTAAGGACCTAAGAGATGCTAGACAGATTTTAGCTACTGACATTGCTGATGATTCTACAAGGTTGTATAAGGTCCACAACTTTGGGTCATGAAATCTTCCCTCGGTATTTGTTGCTCATAATGATGAAGTGAGCAAACTTTGGCATGAGCAATTTGGTCACTTAAACTATCGCTCCCTTCAGAATCTATGTAAAAAAAATATGGTGACAGGTCTTCCAATGTTATCTTGCAGAGATGGTGTTTGTTCCGGATGTGTGCTCGGAAAAAATCATCGGGATAGTTTTGAAAAACGTGCCTCTTGGCATGCCTCAGCCCCTTTACAACTTGTGCATAGTGATTTATGTGGTCCACTTCCAGTTGTTTCATTCTCTGGCTACAAGTATTTCTTAACTTTCATTGATGATTTCTCCAGACGCACTTGGGTATACTTCTTAAAACTCAAGAGTGAAGTATTTAACATGTTCTTGGCCTTTAAGGCCTTTGTTGAAAAACAATCTGAACATCAAATTCTTAAGCTAAGATCTAATAATGGCAGAGAATATGTTAACAAAAAATTCATCAACTTTTGCACTGAGAATGGAATTCAAATGCAACATAATGTTCCATATACTCCACAGAAAAAATGGTGTAGCTGAAAGGAAGAATCGCACCTTAAAGGAAATGGCTAATTGTATGCTTCAATCTAAAGGAATTAGTCTTAATTATTGGGTAGAAACAATTAACTGTGCAAATTACATAATAAATTGCACTCCTACTAAGGTTTTAAAGAATATCACTCCAAAAGAAGCATGGATCTCAATTAAACCAGATGTAAGTCACTTTCGTGTTTTTGGAAGTGAAGCATGGGCCCATATTCCAGATGAGAAACATAAAGCTTTAGAACCTAAGAGTGAAAAATGTATTTTTGTTGGATATTCTGAAGATGTCAAAGGATATAGACTTATTCCACTTAAGTCCAAAAATGTTATCATTAGAAGAGATGTAAAGTTTGCTGAAAATATATCGGCTTACGAGCCTAGTTCGGCGGATGTGACACCTCTCCCTATCTCTTCTACCTTTGAAAATATTTCTTCTTCAGATGATGAAAGCGAGGATGAAAATCCTCCCCCACCTTCTCAGGATCCTCCTTTAGCTCCTCAACTTCCAAAATGGGTCCGTGCTACTCGGGATGTAGCAGGTGATCTTGCCGGTGATCCTACAGATCAACGACGTACACGTTCTCAGTTTGAAAGAGCCTCTTCTTTACTGGCTCAAGCTTCAGTGAATTATGATCCTGACACCTTTGCAGAAGCTTCAGGCCATCCGGATTGGGAAACAGCTATGAATGAAGAATATCATTCATTATTGGCAAATGATACATGGGATCTTGTTCCTCTACCAAAGGGACGAAAACTTGTTAGATGCAAATGGGTTTACGGAACCAAGTATGGACCAAATGGGAAAGTTGATAAACATTAAGCTCGTCTTGTTGCTAAGGGTTTTTCACAAGTTGAAGGCATTGACTACACTGAAACCTTCTCCCCTGTTACCAAAACGAACTCTATCTGCCTTGTTCTTTCCCTTGCTACCTCTTTCAAATGGGAAGTCCATCAGATGGATGTTAAATCTGCCTTCTTGCATGGGGACTTGCATGAAGAAATCTATATGGACCAACCTATTGGCTTTATACAAACAGACTCCAGCCTTGTATGTAGGCTCAAGAAATCCCTTTATGGTCTCAAGCAAGCTCCTCGAGCTTGGTATGACAAAATGGATAACTTTCTTTTAGAAAATGGCTTTTCTAGGTGTCATTCTGACAATACTGTCTACACCAAGAAAGTGGGCAAGTCTCTTATCATTCTTGTTCTTTATGTTGTTGATCTTATCTGGACTAGTAGTGATCCCAACCTTATAAACCATGTGAAGTCTAGCCTTAAAAGGAAGTTTGAAATGACAGACTTAGGACACTTACATTATTTTCTTTGTCTTCAAGTCTTGCAATCCAAGGAAGGTATTTCCCTTTCCCAGTCCAAGTATGCCTGTGATATTCTACGCCATTTTCACATGGAAGACTGTAAGCCAGCCCCTTCTCCCTTTTAGTCTGGAGTCAAACTTTCAGTCACTTGTACTTCTCCTGAAGTTGATGCTACCTTATACCGTCAACTTGTAGGAAAAATTTTGTATCTAACCCATACTCGTCCTGACCTTTCCTTTGTTGTTGGCGTTGTTGCTCGGTTTATGCAAAACCCACATGAAAGTCATTGGAAAGCAGCTAAAAGAATACTTCGTTATGTTCGAGGTACATTTCAGTTTGGGATTCATTACAGTGTCGAAGTAGCTCCTCTATTGGTTGGTTTCACTGATTCCGATTGGGCTGGTGACCCTGATGATTGGAAGTCTACTGCAGGTTATGTGTTCACTCTTCGTTCAAGACCTATTACATGGGCTTGCAAGAAACAAGGTGCCATTTATCTTTTTTCAGCAGAAGCAGAGTATCGTGGTGCCGTAGAAGCTAGTAAGGAAGCCTTGTGGCTTCGTCAGATCCTGTCAGAGTTTGGCTTTCAGCAGCAACATCCGACTACACTTTGGTGTGATAATCAAAGTGCCATTCAACTATGCAAAGATCCAGTCCAACATCAGCGCAGCAAACACATTGAACTGCACATTCACTTCATCAGAAAGCTCATCCACGACCATGTTCTTGAAGTGAAATATTGTTCAACAGATGATCAAGTTGCAGACATCTTTACAAAGGCTCTCACAAAGGTGAAGTTCACTAAACTTCAATTTAAGGTTGGAGTTCAGGAAGTTGTCACTAAGGGGGGATAGGCTCTAGTGCCTCCTTCCTTCTCCTATTGTGTCATATTTGTAAATCCTTCAATCCTATCCGAAGTTGTTCTTAAGGGGGGATGTTAGGATATTCTGACACATAGGAAATAGTTAAGTATAACTTGGTCTAGTATAGAGTTAGGTAAAGTGTGTTTCTTTACTATGTACATTTTGTAACTTACAATCCCATGGTCGCGATATGTAGTGATCTGACAGTTCATTCTCTCCTCAGTATTACCGACACTTGATTCGTGGCTTAACACCTGATTGGTCCATGATCTTTATTTAAAGAGCATGGAGGGTCATTTGTAGGTTAACTGTTCATGAGAGAATCTTATGTAAAATTTCATTCTTTTATTAATAAATTGCCTGAAGTGGTCGCGTTGGCTCGGGTCGTGGACTGTTTCCCTCTTTGAGGGTTTTAACCACGTCAAACTACTGGTGTATTGATCTGCGATCTGTGTGTGAGCGGTGTCCTTTGGTGTTCTATCTAAGGAACTTACCCAGTAAATTCCTACAAATGGTGTGTGGAGTAGAAACTTCAGACTCATCCGAAGATGTGACTGGAGCATCGCCTTTGAGTTCCATGTTTGAAAAAAACTGACGACGAATGGCCAAACATGTACTGGGGGATAGTTCCAAAGGAACACCTGGCTGGTCGTACAGACTGTAAGGACGCTGCGGTGATATCTCAACAACATCAAACAGAGGGTTCAGAGGATAGATAACCAGTCAAAGCTGACCATCAGTGGTCAGTGAGTTCTCTGGAGTTCGAACAGGATTGTCCAGAGATTTTGGGCCAAGATCAGTAGATGACCCTCAATCAAAAGTAGGAAGAGGACGAGATGACAATGGTTTAACACTCAAAACAATTGTGAGTTCAACATTTTGGTCCTCAAGTAACTCTAATAACTTAGGAAATGGCTCCTCAGACAATCTTTCAGACAGAGGAGAGGAAGAGGAATTGGGTGAACTAGATGGTTAAGCCATGATGACCTTGTCTTAGTCGACAAAACAAATAACTTCAAGGCTTTAAAATTTCCTTTTAAGGGAACTCACGATTTGGTCAAAAAGACTAACAGAATGTTCTAGATCATGGGAAATCAATTATTAAGACGCATAAAAGATGGATGTTCTTTCATTTTTTAAGAGTCGAGAAAGAAACAAAGATGACTCTATCACTTTCGATTGGAAACGAGCTCGGAAGGACAAGTGCTCGAATGATCTTTTAAATTTAGTGAGTAAAAAAGATCAAATGACTACTCTAGATGATCTAGGTAAACAAGATTACCAGGCAACCATGAACTACAGAATACCTCTTGGCGAACCAAGAAGTACGAGCAGGAAATCTCCCCGAATGTTGTGTTTGGTGTATCATGTTCGCAAGTTGGCCAACTCGGCTTCCTAAGGATAAAAGGATTGCAACCTAGTGGGGTCTCCCATTATATACTCGATGGTGCGGGGAGCACAAATCTATGCTAGCATTGTCTAAGTCCACAGCTAACAACAACTGCTAGGTTTAAAGATGCTAGAACACGTCTCTAGCCTAGACCTTCTAGATATGGTTGTTAATGTCAAATGCGCCTTAGGTTAATTGAATTCATTTTAGAGTTGATCTTGAGTTAAGTTTCAATTTTCAGGTCTTAGCGATGCTACTCAAAAAACCTAAAATGCAACTAAATGGGACAAGACCCTTTCAATTCGATGAAATGCCTACACTAGAGAGGGTAGAAACTACTCAATCAAATGCAAACAATCAAGCAACTGAAAATGAAATGATATTTCACTACTTCACTTTTTCAAAAAATAAACTAATGAAAAATGCATTCCAATTCCTAATTTCTTGACAAGCACTTATCTATTAGTCCTTTGAAATTGAAGAAATTTCTCTTTCTTTCTCAAATGCTGATGCAATTCTAGTCTTTTAAGAGATGAAAATTATCATAACATAATAATGCAACAAGCTAGAATTTCATACTTTCTCATGAAACAACGAAACAAATTTTTCGCATACAATCTTTCGATGAAAATTTTTTCGAGACAATGAGCTCTTCAAGTAGATGAAAACATGAAAAGGGAAATTCATTCAGATCAATAAAACGTCGACTTTACCAAACACAAGATCAACAATGTAATCTATGACAGAAAGAAACGTTCAAGCTAGTAAACGAAACTTTTTCAAACTTGTGTAAAAAAGAGGTCAAAGTTGTAAAAAGGACCAAAAAAACAAATTCAAGGAGCAAGAACACCCACAACCTGACTTAATGAGTCCACAAGCTACTGAATGGGCAACCAACTAGATGCCCTAGTGTCGCTGGCCACTCAATGACTCAATCAATCAAATAGAAATATGACAAGCCAACAAGAAAGCAAAACCAAATGAAGAGTAGCTTTCTAATCAGGGAGAAAACAATAAAAAAGGCTCACGAGGTCAAAACACAAGAGCAGAACACATTGGCCAAGATTGGGGTCATGCCCTAATCTTCACTTACAGGCATCGGCATGACTGTCCCTCAACAATTCGCTTTGGTTGACGCGACTGTCAGCAGATTAAACGCACTGGCCGAGGTAACTAAGGAAAAATAAAATAAAAATTCAAAACAGGGACCAGATCTGCTACTATGAATTTTAGACTTAGGCCAATAAGCAGGAGAAAAGAAACAGAACCAAAGGGAAAATGTGAAACTATAAAAGTTCTCATGAAATCATGAAATCCAAAAAAAACAAAACGATGGGATAATCCCTAGTGGAGTCGCCAATTTGTGGTGAAATAAAATTATAAGTGTAGACACGAATGAATTCCTCTAGCCCGATAATGGGTCTAGCCATAACAGATACATTCTATGGAAGATTTCCTTAGGTCAGAATCAATCAAGAGGGCCTACCTCTTGGTCTCTTATCCTACTTGATGATGTCCTCGCTTGCTCGCTCCAGCAATCTCTCGCTTCCTTCTTCAAGCTCCTGAAACAAGTAAACAACAACAGCACACAAACATAATAATAGACAAATTTAAATTCAACTTACTCAATGAATCAAGAAGCATTAAGACACGAATATGTAATATTAAAAAACATGTAGGAAATCAAACGATAGTTGCATATATTAATATCAAAGAGAGATTACAACCATTCATCTTGACGCTGCAGTCTTCCTCTAACAAGACCGGGCTCCCACACACTTCTGCTAACACTCCATGATGGCTTCCAACAACAATAGTCTAAAGGCTCTTCCCTTTAGGCTTCACTCCAAAACCAAGCAGACTTCTCCCTCACACAACTAGATGGCTACAACTAGTAATAACTTGCTTGTCTAATCCAAAATAGTATACTCACACTCAGCCAAAACTATAACTGTAACTAGTTTGTGCTTGGGAAGAAGGGAGGTTTATATAGGAAACATGGATGGGAGATGGATCCTCTTCTCATGGGTGAAGGACTTATCCCTTGAGGTTGTTCCATCATTATAGGGGAAAGGATCCCAAACTATCATCCTCGACCCCATCTGGCCAAACCATTTACCAGACTTCTGTTACGGAGCTTCTAGAGTTGGAAGCTTCAGCTCTAATTTAAAAAACTTTCCATAATAGGACTAGAATGACTGGAACATAGCTCAGTCACACTGGTCGACACAGGGAATAGTGCTAATCTCTGCACATCGGCGTGGGGGAGACAAAGGCCATTAGCGTCGGTCTTGTAAATTAGGCAAAACAGAAGTTTCAAGGGAAATGGTGCAAAAGGGAAATGATCTGCTCATGAAGAGGGACATAATGGGAGTTTCTTCATAAAGGCAAAGCATGCGGGGTTCACTATAGAGGTCCTCCAGGATCAAGGAACGGGGAGTACAGGGACAGTGACAAAATGTTGTGCAACAACTCACTCATCATGCTTTTGAATCCTTCCTATTGATATCATCCTTGATTCTTCTTGAGTGAGATTTCCAAAAATTTCGTCAAATAACGGGAGGGTATTGTTGTTGCTTATAGTAGTAATGAAGGATTACCAAATAGGAGGGAGACCTCTTAGAGTCACAATCATTAATTCCCTGTCAAACACAGATTCACAATTGATCTCTAAGATGAGATATCCTCATAATGTAGGATTGCACAGACTCCCCTTTGTTCATCTTTGTTTCTTTGAGTTGATCTTTCAAGGAGATTATTTCATTCAAATTGTTGACTTCATACATGCCAACTATCTTATCATACATGTCCTTAGACTTCCTTAAATTTCCAACATATGCAAGTAAATTATCCTGTAAACCATCAGTTATAAGTTTTTTTCTTTTAATTCACCTTTCTTGTGCTTGTTCTTGAGAGCAGTGGAATCATTCTCCAAAGGCTCAGGTACTTTTCCTTGAATGTAATCCAAAACATCCTTGTTGTTAGCTATGATCTCCAACCTGACTTTCCATGCAGCAAAATTATATGAGTCACCCAACTTCTCATTTTTCTTGAAGAAGGAAGACATCTTGACCTGACTAGATTGGCTCCTTCAACTTTTCCAAATATGATTGCTTCAATGTTTGTCTCCTTTCAGACTTTTCCTTCACCTTAGCTCTGAAACCATGTTAAATTTTCAGATTGTTCTGTATTGAATAAATTACTTTAGCCTAATTCAATACTTCAATTAACAATTTTTTCGATACCAATTAATTTTTTCAATCATCAACAGTAATTGAAGATAGAACAATAAATGCAATGACAAAGGAGACAATCAACAAATCAACAAAAGACACCAAGTTTGGTCAAAGACAAGGGAAAAAACCCACAATGGGGAAAACGCTTTGAAATTATTATTTTATTAGATGGTCATAAAATGTTCAGTAGAGAGTACAATGAGACTTGTTAGCACTTGAAATTTCACCTCAGGCTGAGAAAGGTAAACCTCAAGGCTACATCAAACCATTTAGCCTCGTAGCTAGCCCTACGGGGCAGGAGAAGGCTCTCTCCGGTCTATCTCGTAAAATTTTCAATTAGGGAGATGACCAATAAAGTAACACTGATATTAGGCTAGTAAACTAATTAAAAAGGTTGATTTGGGGTTTTTTGGGTTTTTGGTGGCAAATTGAGGAATTGCAATTTTGGGTGCGGGGATTGGACACAGTTTCTGCAGGGGGTTCCTTGGGGCGAGGTAGGAGACAATGTTGATGCCTTTAACTGAGGTGGATGGTCAGGAATGAAAGATGAAGAGCTAAAGAGAGCAAACAATAACTTTGAATTCTCTTTAGACAGAAGAAAACATTGAAATTAAACAAACTTAAAAGTAGAGCATGGCAAGCATGAATTCTTACTTTAACACTTCATTTGTTTAATGTGCAGAAGTAAAAGAAAGGAAATGAATCACATAACAAGCTTACAAGAACATTGAGAAACACACCATCAACACATGAGTCCACAAGAATCCCAAAGAGGACTGCAAAACCCTGGTCTTCCTTAGCCAAAAATTGCAGAGATACAGTGAATAATACAATGATAGCTTCTTCCTCAAGAGTCCAACCTTCCAACCTCTCAAAATGATTAAGAAAATACATAATATAGGCAAGCCAACCTCTTCCCTTGCCTCTAGGGGTCGAGCTCATCCTTCTAGGAGCTGTTTCAACTAATTCTAAACTGAGCACTAAAATCTAGGCAGTCAAAACAACTTGCCTCTATAAGCTAGGAAACCAATCCATTCATTAAATATTTACCCTTGACATGAATGAATCTTCTAGAAGTGTTAAACAAGAGTAAAAGTATCTAAAAAGTGTCACAATTACATCCAAGAGGACCATCATTAACCTCAAAAAGTCAAAAAGAGTCAAATCTGCGTTTTCTGGGCTGAACAAGTCAATTCTGGCAAAATCTGCTCAACGGGTCGCGCCCCTTTGGAGCTCTGTTTGAGGCACTTGCAGGTGTCAGAATTGGGTGCAGGATAGCTCGTTGGAAAGGTCTGTGAGTCTACTTTCCAACCCAACTGGAATTTTTGGATTTGGAGGTCATTTGCCTTGTCAAAACTTAATTCTCCCAAGACTGGTTTCTGCAACTCAAAAAAGGGGCAGAAAGTCAAATTTTGCATGTATTTTGACCTTTTGGAGGCCCAAAACTCCATAAAAACTCAAGTCCATCCATAGGCATATGTAACTTTGCATGAAAAATCTAGAAATGCTGAGTTTTTGCAAAAAGGAGCTGCCATGACAAAGGGTCTCACCGGGGGTGAGACCCGTTGAGGAGCCAAAACCTGTAAATTACCAAAAAATGCCAAAATTACCCAAAATTATTAAATTTTTTTGGGATTTGAGCTGTGGCTAGGCTATTGAGTGCCATGATCTTTCAGTGAGGCCTCAGCCAAGATATGGAGGGGATCGGGCCTCTTTCTCCTTTTTTGTGCCTTGGCCAACCGCCTTGGATTCGGCGATTGTAATTTTGACATTTCTCTAAAACCATGACACCTGTGCAAAAAGTGAAGGAGGTTTTTCTTCTTTGGCATGTTGTGGACAAAAACCTCTCTCAGTTTTCCAAAATTCATCTTTTATTGCTCTGGAACATCATTTGAGTGCGACTTGTCCCGATGTGTGAAACAAGGAATTTTGTCGAAATGGAGCGAAATGAAGGGGATAGGGGGCTTCTAAATTCTTGGGGAAATTTTTGGAAGTAGGGAGGGATGTTAGGAAGCAGGGGAAAGTGTAATCTCAGAGATTGAGTGAGGGGAAGGGTCCCAAAAGGGCAAAACACAGGCCAAACCTAGAAAATTGCCAAGTTGTAGCTAGAAACTAGGGTTTGTGCGAAAATGAGGAATTTGGCGGATCTAAGGGATGGGAAGTGTTTGATAAGGTACTTTAAGGATAGGGGAAGGTGTATGAACATCAGGAAACAAGTTTTGTCGATGATTTGACCGTCCAAGAGAAATTGGCTTTCAAAACCCTAGGAGAGGGAAATGACCTTGCCAAGGCACAACTGAAGCATGAACAAGATGTAAAATGACTCATTAGACACTGACATGATAATGAAAACCCTCTGAATGATGATAAGCTCAGCTGAATGATGACATGGACTGACATTTGGGCAAAGCCTAGACCTAATGCCTAGTGACCAAATTTTGCTTGAAGACTCACTGAAATGACAAAATTTGACCTTGACACTTCAAAATCACTTTGTAAGAGCACATTTGATCACTGGAGGAAGGCTGGAAAGACTGACACTAACATTGGCTCCAATGGGGATGGTAGCTCCTTGGAGGTGCCAAGAACTTTAGACCTCTGGGAGAGCAGACCAGTGCCTTACAATTATTGGGCAATGGAGTCAAAAACTCAAGCTGAAATGCATGACTGAAAAATGATGACTTGATAACACAAATTGACTCTCACTCAACTAAAAACTGACTCAACACTTAAACACAACTGACAAACTGAAAATGATGCTCAAAGGGGAGCTTATTCATCACAACCTACTCTAACAGTTTCATACATCACCTGATCAAGTGAAATGAAACAACCAATGTAACCAAGCAAGTATCCAATCTGCTGTTTGAAATCTCCGCAAGTTCTCACTTATGACCAACAAGAGAGAACTAATGAAAGGCAACTCCCATGACAACTTAGAAACAGATCCGTTGAATGATATGAATTCTCTATCCACCTCCAAAAACACTGCATAAGGATCTTGAAATTCAAGCACACTGGAACTTAGCTCATCCAATGGATTACTTCTCTTTTCCTCATACCATGAATGCAAACTTTGATCTGAGCCTTGTGATGAGACCTCTGCTAAAAATGACAAAGAAACCGGCTGCCTGATCAAGTTCATGTCAGCACATGTTTCAAGCTCCCCTGTAATCAATGGAGAAAGACTTTGACTGCAAACCTCATCCAAAACATCAGCTATTGGATCATGAAACACTTGAAAAGACTGCTGCAATCCCATTTCTATTGGTTCCATTATGATTACATGATTGCCTACATGCTGCTCATTCTTCACTGAAGATGGACTATGCAAATTTCCCTTCAAATACTGAAATGATTCAAAACAGAATGGTAGGGAACCTTCTTGTATCATTTGATCAAATATGTCAGCTTCCATGCTTTCATCTGCAACTTGAAAATCAATGGCATTTGGGGGCTGCAAATCTGAATATGAGAAGTCTGGAACAAGGTTTTTATTGCCTCCAAGATGGTCTAGATCAAGACTTGTTGACAGCTGATTTCTAATTTCATGGAAGTTGTCTTTAATGAACTGACATGAATCAAAACAAAAAGGTAAAGATCCTTCACTTACTTCAAAATTTGCTGCACTTTCCTCGTCACTGTCATAGCTGATATGTGATGGCTGAACATTGTATTCAAGCTGCTGAAAATGAACTTCTTCCTCCCACAAACTAGCTGCTGATTTGTCTGTAAGATTAGCTTTTGTTTGGAGAACATAATCATCATCATACTCATCAAACCGAGGCAAATCATCATCAAACATACACATCATATCAACAGCTCTCTCTTCTTCACAATGATCTATAAAACAATCACTATGACAACTGGGATTAGAAACGAAATATTTTGAATCAGCAACTTGTTCTTCTTCAATCAGCACGCCATGATCTTGAACATCATAAGCATTTCTTGTGTTGATCTTGTCCATCATCTTTTCCACGGCACTTACCAAAATGTCAAGTTTTACCTCTAGAGATGTCGATTTTTCCGGATCTATGTTTTTCATCTCTTCTTCCTCCATCCTTGCCCTTCGGATCAGCAGATGAGCTTCTACATTTACTGCACTGTTTTGCATCTCATGAAGTGTTGCAATATCCCTTTCTCTCAGCTGAAACTCCATCTCCGGATCAAAGGCACCCGCATAGTGCAAGAGAGCAGATCTAGGAGAAGGTCTAATATCAACTGGCATCGAATAATAAACTTGGTTAAATCTGGCCGAAAACTGTTGTACTGTCTCCCCTGGCAATCTTTTCAGCTGGTTATACTCTTCTACAATCAAGAAAAGGTTCTGCCCGATCATCCACCTGTCGAGAAAAACTTTGACAAACTGCTGGAAATCTGAAATGCTTGCATCAAGCAGGGCTTTGAACCAACTCTTCACTTTGGCTTGCAAGGAAAGAGCAAAAAGCCTAATACTGACATCTTCTTCATCAACTTCAAAAAGATCTAGAAAATTCTCAAAATTCTGGACATGTTGCTCAGCGTTGACATTCTTACTTTCACCATCAAACATCGGCAAGTATAGATCATAATTTTTGGGGAAAGCATGAAGAAAAGAAGGTAAACCAAGAGGTTTATACCGATCTGGAATTTTACAAGGTGTAGGGGTATGTACAACAGGTATAGAATTAGTCTTGGTTGCTTGAGGCTCATCAATTGGAATATGGTCATCACAAAATTCGGAAAAAGGATCTTGATCAAGCTCAAAGGCATGCAAATCTTTGGTATTCACAATCTTCACAGGGAGAGAATCAACTGCAGGCCGAGGATCTCTTTTCAAACATAGTATACTTTGCAAAGAATTTTTGACATTCTCGGGAAAAGAGAAGAAATAATTTATGACAAAGAAAAAAATGTCTTGAATGAAATTCCAACTTGAATACCTGATCTGTGCATGTTTTCCTTTCACGTTTCTACTGGTCGGGATCATCCTCCAGTGGAGTCTTTGGATCTGATCTCGAAAATGATTTAGAGTCGCCAAGTGAATGATTTCAGCCTTTCAAGTGTCTGATCGTTGTCCACAATCAACAATCAGATCTGAACTTGATACATGTACTGGGGTAAAATGCAAATGAAGTGCTGCATTCACAAGCTCACGGAGATTGAATGAAGCAGCGTTTATCTACTTCCGCTTATGCAAAGCAAAAACGTTTCGAAGGCTACCTGGCATAACTTCAGGCTCCGTCTAAGACTTATGAAATAACACGTCAATGAGCAAAGGATTAGTTGTTCTCCCCAGTATGGTCGCCAGTATGTTAGCACTTGAAATTTCACCTCAGGCTGAGAAAAGTAAACCTCAAGGCTACATCAAACCATTTAGCCTCGTAGCTAGCCCTACGGGGCAGGAGAAGGCTCTCTCTGGTCTATCTCGTAAAATTTTCAATTAGGGAGATGACCAATAAAGTAACACTGATATTAGGCTAGTAAACTGATTAAAAAGGTTGATTTGGGGTTTTTTGGGTTTTTGGTGGCAAATTGAGGAATTGCAATTTTGGGTGCGGGGATTGGACACAGTTTCTGCAGGGGGTTCCTTGGGGCGAGGTAGGAGACAATGTTGATGCCTTTAACTGAGGTGGATGGTCAGGAATGAAAGATGAAGAGCTAAAGAGAGCAAACAATAACTTTGAATTCTCTTTAGACAGAAGAAAACATTGAAATTAAACAAACTTAAAAGCAGAGCATGGCAAGCATGAATTCTTACTTTAACACTTCATTTGTTTAATGTGCAGAAGTAAAAGAAAGGAAATGAATCACATAACAAGCTTACAAGAACATTGAGAAACACACCATCAACACATGAGTCCACAAGAATCCCAAAGAGGACTGCAAAACCCTGATCTTCCTTAGCCAAAAATTGCAGAGATACAGTGAATAATACAATGATAGCTTCTTCCTCAAGAGTCCAACCTTCCAACCTCTCAAAATGATTAAGAAAATACATAATATAGGCAAGCCAACCTCTTCCCTTGCCTTTAGGGGTCGAGCTCATCCTTCTAGGAGCTGTTTCAACTAATTCTAAACTGAGCACTAAAATCTAGGCAGTCAAAGCAACTTGCCTCTATAAGCTAGGAAACCAATCCATTCATTAAATATTTACCCTTGACATGAATGAATCTTCTAGAAGTGTTAAACAAGAGTAAAAGTATCTAAAAAGTATCACAATTACATCCAAGAGGACCATCATTAACCTCAAAAAGTCAAAAAGAGTCAAATCTGCGTTTTTTGGGCTGAACAAGTCAATTCTGGCAAAATCTGCTCAACGGGTCGCGCCCCTTTGGAGCTCTGTTTGAGGCACTTGCAGGTGTCAGAATTGGGTGTAGGATAGCTCGTTGGAAAGGTCTGTGAGTCTACTTTCCAACCCAACTAGAATTTTTGGATTTGGAGGTCATTTTCCCTGTCAAAACTTAATTCTCCCAAGACTGGTTTCTGCAACTCAAAAAAGGGGCAGAAAGTCAAATTTTGCATGTATTTTGACCTTTTGGAGGCCCAAAACTCCATAAAAACTCAAGTCCATCCATAGGAATATGTAAATTTTCATGAAAAATCTAGAAATGCTGAGTTTTTGCAAAAAGGAGCTGCCATGACAAAGGGTCTCACCGAGGGTGAGACCCGTTGAGGAGCCAAAACCTGTAAATTACCAAAAAATGCCAAAATTACCCAAAATTCTTAAATTTTTTTGGGATTTGAGCTGTGGCTAGGCTATTGAGTGCCATGATCTTTCAGAGAGGCCTCAGCCAAGATATGGAGGGGATCGGGCCTCTTTCTCCTTTTTTGTGCCTTGGCCAACCGCCTTGGATCCGGCGATTGTAATTTTGACATTTCTCTAAAACCATGACACCTGTGAAAAAAGTGAAGGAGGTTTCTCTTCTTTGGCATGTTGTGGACAAAAACCTCTCTCAGTTTTCCAAAATTCATCTTTTATTGCTCTGGAACATCATTTGAGTGCGACTTGTCCCGATGTGTGAAACAAGGAATTTTGTTGAAATGGAGCGAAATGAAGGGGATAGGGGGCTTCTAAATTCTTGGGGAAATTTTTGGAAGTAGGGAGGGATTTTAGGAAGTAGGGGAAAGTGGAATCTCAGAGATTGAGTGAGGGGAAGGGGTCCAAAAGGGCAAAACACAGGCCAAACCTAGAAAATTGCCAAGTTGTAGCTAGAAACTAGGGTTTGTGCGAAAATGAGGAATTTGGCGGATCTAAGGGATGTGAAGTATTTGATAAGGTACTTTAAGGATAGGGGAAGGTGTATGAACATCAGGAAACAAGTTTTGCCGATGATTTGACCGTCCAAGAGAAATTGGCTTTCAAAACCCTAGGAGAGGGAAATGACCTTGCCAAGGCACAACTGAAGCATGAACAAGATGTAAAATGACTCATTAGACACTGACATGATAATGAAAACCCTCTGAATGATGATAAGCTCAGCTGAATGATGACATGGACTGACATTTGGGCAAAGCCTAGACCTAATGCCTAGTGACCAAATTTTGCTTGAAGACTCACTGAAATGACAAAATTTGACCTTGACACTTCAAAATCACTTTGTAAGAGCACATTTGATCACTGGAGGAAGGCTGGAAAGACTGACACTAACAAGACTAATACAAGATAAATCAATAACATTCAGAAATATGTTTCCAGCATCAATATATATCAGAGACAACTTTTCTTATATGTCTTCAACTTCGGTCAACAGTCAAATTTCAGCCAAACTTTCCAGTCGCAGGGAAGAGGATTTGTGTGAGCAACTGAAGGCTTCCAGTCGCTCCCTTGAATCTACAAGCTAGTGACTGTAGTTGAATTTATCCTTTGACGAGCTAGCAATTATAACCCAAAACCCTAAAAACAAATGCAAGCTTCGGACCCTGTAATTTCAGACCTTTGCAAACTTATTTTGTCAACCCAACCTCAAACCTATGTGAACTAATCAATGAAGAGAAGAAGAAGATTCTTGGTGATGATTGAATGAGCTTGAGGTCACTTGTGTTTATAGGCTTCCAAGGGTGACCAATTTACCATTAGGGTCAACCTATCCAAATGGGCATATGCGGGATTTTCTTCATAAGTATACTTTCCCTTGTCCAAATTTGATGATATTTAGGTTGATTTTAGTCCTCTCGAAAAGATGAATTAAATTCAATCATTACCTCCATCAAATGAGTTGTTCAAAGTGGCATTTGGCCCTAGTTGTGAATTTTAACATCCAAATCTTATGCAAACATTGCCTTATCTTCTTAGCTTAATGAACAAACAAAGAGAACCCCACACCACGACAAATATCTACATGATCTCTCATGCAATATCTCAATTTCAACATTGCCAAATCATTGCTAACTAATTCTAAGTTGAATACCACTCTTATACAATAATATGCCTTTTAAATTTCCACTCTAAACAAAATAGAACAATGGATGTTCTTTGGAGTCCTATTAACCTACTTATTATGTGGTCATTCTCAAAACAAATAGACCTTTAAATTCCATTAAGTAATGTTGATGTATGACTTCTTTATGTTACTCTTGTTAATAGGATTGAATCATAATATATTAGTATTTATACATTGAAAGAAACCCATTCTTAGGTGTAGAAGAATAAAAGTTATCATTATTTTCAACATAATAATTGGAAGCCAATGAAGGCCCACAAAGTTTTCATTTTCAAATCATGGTTGTTGTTACCATGCCATGGATAAGGAAAACTTGGATGTTGAGGAGGTTGGATGTCTTGGTAACTAAGAAAATGGGTTTCATACATAACATGTATCTAACCAAGTAAAATTTGGACGACAATGTTGTGGCAATATCCTCCCTTTTTCTTGTTGGTCATTCTATTAAATTCTATTGATTTGTTAGTGCTTGACTATCTAAACTATGTCACTACTTGGAATGTTGCGATGTTTTTATTGATTGATTTGAAAGAGGCCATCACTATAGAGTTGTAAGAAGCAAAACCCCATGTTTTTAGATCTTTGAGGTTTCTCTCTTTGGTTCATTACCTTTATCTTAGAGTTTGAATAATATAGATTCATCTCAAGAATTATTAGATAATATACAACTATCTTAATTGGAGTGCTAAAAAGAAAACCTAAAACTTCATATTCATTTTTCGATCAATTGAGTGATATGTCGGTTGCTTTATTCATTGACTTTAAACTATAATAAACTAAGATGTATATGTTATTTCTTTTATTATACAATGTTAAAGGCTCAAAATTCTCTAAAATGAACGTACAATAATATGTTTGTCCCATATATAATATGGCCTGTGAAAATTTACTAATTTGTTTTACGTTCTACAATTATAAAGAAATTATTAACCCAATGCATGGATGGTGGAGACTTTCCATTCTTATTGAAATATTATTTAAGAATGATAAAATTAATTTTTTAAATGAAATTATTGACCAATTTATAAAAATATTTCAAATCTCTATAATATACAATTATAAAAATATGCGTAATTATATACAATTACAAGAAAACTATTTCAACATGATATAATTACAAGAAAACTATTTCAACATGGTGTTGAGTTCTTTGAAGCATGATGTTATTTTAATCCTTTAAAAAAATTATGAAAGATTTTTCAAAAATGATCCAATCATATAATGTTTTTCAAAAATAATCAAATTATTTTATGTAATGAAATTATTTAGGAAAAAACTATAACCTTCCTATTAAATATAAAAAATTCCGATTTTTTAGGATTTTACAATAAAACTATTTTAATTATACAATATTGTGATGATTTTACCATAAAACTATTTTAATTAGACAATATTGTGATGTATGTATGGTGTTAATTTTTAATCATTAATTTTACTATGTAAACTCATAGGTAAATTTAGAAAAAAATTTGTAACCATTATGTTAAATATAAAAATTTACAACATTTTATGCCTTTACCATAAAACTATTTTAACTATACACCATTATGATTATGATATATGTTCTTAATTTTTAAAGATTAATTTAGCTATCTAAGAATCTACAAGGCATACATATGGAATATATTTTTTTTATGATTTATTATTTTTATTTATTTATTTATATTTAATTTAATTTTAATTTTACTTTTGTCAAAAATCATTGCTCTAGCTTTTTACTATATATTTCTCATTTCAAATAGAAGGCGACAAACATCAAGATTTTAGACATTATGTTATGAGTTTATTTAGATTATTAAATATCAGAAAAAAGATGTGTGCGTTTTTTCCTTCATTGATCGGCTACAAACGGTCCTTTTAAAATAATGATTTTGGATATGTTTTTTTAAAAGTACCATGATGGTCAAAAGCTTTGATGCTTTTAAAATAATGAATTTGGATATGTTCTTTTAAAAGTACCATGTTTCTAGTCAAAAACTTAGATGTTTTTATGGTCACTTTTATTGTGAAAAAATCAAATTACTTATATAAATAAAAGGTTTCTAATGGAGAAATATGTGTGACAAAAACTCCATATTCACATATATGTAAGATTTTAGGATTATAATATACTTATAATGTAGCTCAATATTGTTGTTAAATGTAATTAGTTTTGGTTTTCATAATTGTCAATATACTGAAATTATTATGTATAATTTATGTTATCAGAAAAAAGAAGAAAGAAAAATATTATTTTTGGGCATGGGTTCATGCTTTAGTTTGATGGTTATCTAGGTAAATCATGTTCTTCATGCTTCTAGGGTTTGTCATGTCAAAAGAATATTTTTCTTGAGTCAAGAGAGTCATTATATTTTGTATAAGACCCTATTAGGCAAGTTGTAACATGTAAAAGTTAATGATTTTGAGTCTAGAAAGTCCCATGGTCCTCCAAGTACAAGTCGGCCTAGAGAGGGCTATTCAACCTCTTGGAAAGGCTATATATAGAAGGAACTTCGACCTCATTTGACACTCACTCACTCAACAAGTTCAATATACGATATGAAGGACGAAATAAGAGCGAAGTAGACAAGGGTGGAAGGAGAAAAGCAAAGAAAAGAAGGAAGACTTTGTTCTTCTCTCTTAGACATGTGAGTTAGGGTTTTTGTCTTACTGCAGTGAGGCTGAAAATTGCAGGCCAGAATTATGAAGTTATTGCATGTCTAAATTTTTGAACTAGAGGGTTGAAGTATGTGATCGAAGCAGGATTGAAGAGGGTTGACTCTTGTTGGCTAGAAGTTGATTTTGCCATCTTGAAAGGGCCTTATTGGAGGGCTGACTTAGTACTTGGAGGATAACTTGGTCTAGGGTTTGGGTCTTGGTTTTCTCATTTGAAGCGGATTCTATAAGAAGTGAAGAGATTTTTTGGGTTTTCCTCTTGGAGGGTTTTTGCCTTGGCTCGGAGCCTAATTTTTGTGTCCACTGTCTTAATTGTTTTACTCTTGATATTTGTTTGATAAAAATATCTAATAAAACACAAGAATATAAATAAAGCTCATAAGCAAATATTAAGGAAAAAGAAGAAATTGAATCAATGGCTACCATATTGCATTCTCCAACGTGGTTTCAGAGTGAGGTGAACAAGAGAAGGAAACGGGAAGGACACAAAGAATAGTTTTAAGGGGAATCATCTACAGAAGGAGACAAGGAAAGAAGAAGAAGATCTATTAATTTAGAAGGAAGGTTACTATATCAAGAAGATATCAAGGTCTCATTAAAGGAAGGAAGGACAAGTATTTGTTGAAGATTCTCGAATGCATCTTCTTGAAGAAGAGGAAGCATCAACGAATCTTAATATCATCATTTTCTCTTTGAAGTTTTTCAAAGACATCATTGTTGAAGGCATCCTAGAATATATCATTCTAGGACATCATTTGAAGTCTCCTTGTTGGTCTTTAAATCATCAATATAGTTGAACACATCATCTAGAAGAACTCTTGGTTAGAAAGTAAGTGTTAGATTGTTTTCTATGTCTCAATCTACACGTCATATGGCTACATTATACAAGGAAAACAACAAGCTCATTGGATTAGCAAATTTCCTAGATTGGAAGAATAGGATTGACTTGGCACTTACAGAAAATGAAGTTATGGAATATGTCCTTGGTGAAGTTATTGAACCAAGAAAAGTGAAGACTCAAGAGTTAGCAAAGTACAAAAAGGGAGAGGTAAGGGCACAAAGTATTATTATTGAAACCATTAAAGATCGTCGTGTTCCCTTTGTTGTTGATTTTAAGACATCAAAGGCTATGTAAGACACGTTGGTAAAGGTGTACTCCATAAGTACACACATTAAAATATTTCCTTAAGGAATCAACTATATAGAATAAGGAAATCAAAGGATGAATACATGGCCACCTATCTTGTGAGGATCTCACAAATAAGAGATCAATTGCAAGGGCTTGGGGAAATTGTTATACACTCTGAGATGACTATCTGTGTACTAATTGCTTTGCCACCTGATTGGAGTAATTTTGCAACAAGCATCTACTCAAAGAAAGATACTACACCCTTCAATTAATTATGGGATCAATGTATCTTGGAAGAATCTAGTTTCAAGGTAAAGGATGATACTGAATAAAATGAAAGATCTCAAGCCCACATTGATAGAACCAAGAAGTTGGGGAAAATAAAGTTTGGAAAATCCAAGAAGAAATACATGTCCAAGATCTAATTCTTTGGATGAAATGAGTATGGACACTTTAAAATGGACTGTCCAAATAATAAAGTGAACAACAAAAGGAAGGAAAGAAGTGAAGCTCACATAGCTGAGGAAAGGGGAGAACCTAAGAAGAAGCTAAAAGGAGAAGATCCCAAGGATCTCTATTATTGAAGGAAGTCTCATCTCTATCAAGTTCTTTATGAATTTTTGTCTTTCTTTTATTAAGTAGAAAGTAGATTAGCATGCATTATTGTATACTCTATAAGAGTCTTCATTTTTTAAAAGCATGGCATCAATAGATAGAACCACATTATAGTAGGAAGATTAGAATCTGCTTGTTTAATTGGATTTGGGAAAGATCATCTAGTTTAAAGAGAATGAGAAGTTTGGGACCATATTTCGTATTATAGTTCATCCAAGAATTTTTCTAACATCATGTTAGGATTCATTTTGCAAAGAGGGATCATCAAAAATCCTATAAGAATCATCATTATAGAATATTTTTTGAAGTAACATTATGACTAGTATATATTCCATCTAGTTTGGAAACAATATGTCTACTGGATGAAGGAATGCTAATGGTCAAGTTACAGTATGAAAGGAATAATAAAAGTATTTATCTTCTTGAAAAACAAAATCCATCTTTGACATGTATAAGAAGCAAGCTCGGTCAAAAATGGATAGATGATTATATGAAAGCAAAGGTATGCATATTTGAAGTTATTCTTCCCTAAAGCATGGTTCATATCTACAAGAATCATGAAGGAATATTTAGTTATGAATGTGCTTGATAAGCCTTCCATATGGCTACATAATGCTCAAAATAAGGAATTTGGCATACTTTAGAATGAATGGAGATCAGAACTCTCTTACAAAAATTATGACCACGTTGATCAACATCAAGTATAGTCTTTGAAAGAAATAAAGGGAGTTAACAATGACAACTCCAAAGATATTATGGATTGGTAATCAATCTCAATCCATGGGCACTCTGATTAAAATGACTACATGAAGACAAGTTCATATGGAGATGGATCATGCGAAAGGATGTTGATCTCGAAAAACTCAGGTAAGTTGATGCTTTTATGAGAACAGCCATCATGACAAGGTAAGTTTGATATTTGATATTTTGATATTGGTTATTTGGTTAACAAATTGTTTGCTACCTGGAAGGATATTGTAGGAATGCATGATGACAATTGAGGCAAGTTCAATTGTGGGTGCTAAACTTAATTCAACGAACATATGAATTGAGTATATGGTTTTGGAAATTAAGAAGTCAAAGGTGTTAACATCATCACCTTGGGATTGAAAGGTAGCAGTATAAGAAGATAACTTGAGGATCATGTTCCTACATCAACAAAGATCACTTTCATTTTTAGAGGAAGTTATGGCTAGCTTGAAGTTTGATAAGGCTCAATATAATGCCTTCATTGATGATGATTGGAAGAAAGTGATGTGCAAGTTTGATGGCATGAATCTCATCACCAGATTGAAGAAACAATATGGCTCCATAGCATCCTGGAAGAAGGAAACTCAATATAATAAGATACAAATGGGAAAAGGGGATCCTTGCAGCTATCTCCATGAAGAACTAGTAGTTGATACACTTAAGAAGACAAAATATAAAGCTTGTGGTGATGACTTCCCAAATTGAAAGGAAGTTAGGGATCTCCTCTATATTTAAGAGGGATTAAAGAAGTCCCCTTAAATAGGATCAAGGAGTTTTTCCCTGACCAAGAGGGGATGATGATAAACTATCTAGTTGAGAGGGAGTGATGATGAAAATTACATTTGTATTCTATTCTTCATGTTTCATGCACTTGAGTAGGATTAACAGCCTTAAGTCAAAGTGAAGGCCATGGAGGGAGAATGGAGGATTGGATAAGCATATGTGATTTCCTTGAGGATAGAAAAATCCAAGTCAAGAAATGGACTGACACTCTTTTAGGATTGGACATGTATCCAAGAAAATAGTGGTCGAAGAGGACTGATATTCTTTGAGGATTAGGAATCCAAGATAAGATTAGTCCTAAAAGGACATACCTAATGAACATTTCGATGGGGTATGTGCCTTGTATAGGTAGTGTGGTATCTCACGTAAATTCTCCCAACATTATGCTTTTGTAGAATGAAGATCTTGTAAAGTTAAGGCCTTGCTATGATGACAATGTTGGTCACCAACTCTCTTATGAGAACTCTTCAATTTAAGGATAACCTTGTACTAAGTGCACAATTATGAATACCTACCTAGTTAAGAAGGGGTGTTGGAATATTTCACTAGTTTCGATCTTCATAATTGTCAATAAAGTCAAATCATTATGTACAATTTATGTTACAATAAAAAGGAAAGAAAAACATGATTTTTTAGCATGGGTTTCATGCTCCAGTTTGATGGTCATCTAGGTAAAACATGGTCTTCATGCTTATAGGGTTTGTCATGTCAAAAGAATATTTTTCTTATGACCAGAGAGTCATTATATTTTGTATAAAACCTATTGGGCAAGATGTAACATGTAAAAGTTAATGATTTTGAGTCTAGAAAGTCCCATGTTTCTCCAAGTACAAGTCAGACCTAGTTAAGGACAATTCAGCCTAGAAAGGGTTATTCAACCTCTTGGAAAGGTTATATATAGAAATAGATTCGACCTCAATTGGAACTCACTCACTTAACAAGTTCAATCTACAATAAGAAGGATGAAATAAGAACAATGAAGACAAGCATAGAAGGAGAAAAGCAAAGTGAAGAAGGAATACTTTGTTTTTGTGTTAATTCTCTCTCACACATGTGATTTAGGGTTTATGTCTTGCTATAGGGAGGTCGAAAATTTTAGGCTGAAATTCTAAAGTTATTGTAGGTTTGAATTTCTAAACTAGTGGGCAAAAGTTTGTGATTGAAGTGGGATTGAAGACAGTTGACTCTTGTTTACTAGAAGTTGATTTTTTCATCTTGAAAGGGCCTTGTTAGAGGGATGAATTGGTACTTAGAGGACTTGGTCTAGGGTTTGGGTCTTGTTTTTCTCATTTGAAGTAGATTCTATAAGAAGAGAAGAGATTTTATGGGTTTTCCCCTTGGAGGGGTTTTTCTCTGGCTTGGAGCCTAATTTTTGTGTCCATTGTCTTTACTGTTTTTCTCTTGATATTTGTTTGATGAAAAGATCTAATAAAGAAACACAAGAAAATAAATAAATTTCACAAGAAAATATTAAGAAATATGGAGAAATTGAATTAATAGCTACCATATTGCATTCTCCAACAAATACATATTTAAATATTTACTAATTTTAAACTAATTAGCATATTTATTATGAATAAAAAGGCTACATTTTATTCACCATAATCATAAGGGGCCATTAAGACACCTTCATATAACCACAACTAAGACACTTAATGTCCACTGAGCTAAGAGTGGTCAACATTTATCCACCATTCCTATTATTCTCTATATATTCTTAATGGCTTCCTATTAGTCTCACATATAAGGCACTTAGTGTCCACTAAGCTAAGATTTGTCAACATATATCCATGGTTTCATTCTTAAGATTCATTTGGGGATAAATAATGGAACTCTGAGTAAAAATTAGATCTCAATATCTCTTCTAATTTTCACTTGGGAAAGATATGTTAGACAAAAGAATTGGGCCAAATAAAAATTACAATATCCTCTTCTTAATGATTATGATAATGAATACATTAATAACCAATATTGACAATAACCTAACCATGATGAGGTGCAAACAAGTTTGTAGAATAGTCTCATTAAAAATTATAGTGTCCACAAAAGCAAGGGTTGCCACTAATATAGTCATAAAAATAAAAAATAAAACAATGAATCAAATCCCATGGTGTTGTCAAATAATAGCCTTAAAAAGGATCTAGAAGATGGAAAAGTGTATGTTGAAGTTTAAACGAATTGAACAAAGATCACCATGTGCTCTAATCATTCAAACAAAGGAAGAAATAGGATTAAAAAACTCCATAAGTGCTCTAAATAAAACATATAATAATGTTGTATTCCCATCCCATAAGCTTCTTTAACTTATACAAATGCAAAATAAAAGGAATGGTTGTCATCATAAAACAATGTGCTAGGGGGATTGTCGCTATGCTAAATCAATCAAAAGTGATGAGGACTATATCACTAGATAATGGACAACACAAGTGAATAGGCCATCCTAAAACAAGTGTTAAAAGTGTTATATTGCCACTCATGAATCCAATGACAATAGGTTGTAGTAGTTGGTATCAATCCAATGTTTGTCCTTTTACAGATTTTCATTAAATAAATGTAAGAATCATTATTAGCATGCAAATGGGGATTTAGATACGTAATTGGATCCTAAACAATGTTTCTAATCACAATGATTAAGGTGTCAATATTGCTAAGATCTTGGTGATTCAAAACTTGGTGTTAGCTTAACAAGATGTGTTTCATGTGAGTCATAACAAATTCAAGTAAAAATATGGAAAAATCATTAGATGATGTATCAGATGGTGGAGGATGTGGTTCTCATAAAATAGTAGAAGAAGGATCAAAGTGACTTGCATTTAATGATGAAGTTTTAAAATATCTAAGGTCTTCTCTCACTAGTCTAATGGATATGTAGACATAATTGTCATTTTACGAAATATCTAAAAAATATGTTTGAGCAATCAAGATATTGTTAGGTTTTCTTTAGCTACCTCTTTGTATGAGTATTAAAATTATCTTAAAGGTTGTCTTATGAACATCTGTGTGCTTACAGACCTTCCAGATAAGTTCACGACATTATCATCTTTGTTGGGATATTTCCAAGGCTTTCTTGTTATTCCCTAGGTTGTTGCTTGAGATTTTAATACTATTACTTCAATGGATGAGAAGAAGTTAGGCTCATGTCAAATTGATGTTGTTGCTTTGAGTCTTAGAGATATGGTGTGGTGTTGTATGTTTCTTGTTCACCCTCATAATGGGTTAGATATTAGGAATCATTAATTAATAAAGATTCTCATTTAATTTCAAAGTGTTTGAATCAATTTTTAGTTTCAAATTTTCCCTCTAATCTTCATCTTTATGTTGAATAGTTTACTCCATTAGTTGTTGGTTCAAAGAATTAGCTTATTTTGTTGCAACTTCAAGTAAATCCTAAGCCTCTTCATTCTTCTTTTTAATTTCAACTTTTGTGGACAAATTTCTATAGTTTTGGGAAGTCTGTTAATCAATGATGGTACTTCTATGCAAGTTTTTGTGGCTCCAAAATGTTTGTTATTTGGTAGACACTAAAACAACTTGAAGTTGATCAAAATATGGAATAAGATTCTTTTGCAGGGAAATTATCCACTCTCGTCAAGAAATAGATTCATAGTTATCTCATTTCTAGAGTCTCCTTGATTAGTAGGGCATCATTGTTATCTTATGCTAGTGAGAAAATGAGCTTTTAGAAAGTGGAAAATTTGGTGGAACAAAGAGAGATGTTTTGGTATAAAAAATCTAGGATTTGTTTGCTCAAGGAACGGAATCATAATACCAAATTACGTTTTCAACCACTAAGAAAAAAAAGGTGTTGGAAAAGAGTGGATTGTGTTTTTTTACTCGGGGTCAATAGTTAGATACAATTCAATAAATCGCTTATGAGTTAAGATCTTATTTTTAAGTTATTTTCAATGAGATTTATTTAGATCATTTGGAGGCATTTTCCTCTATGTGTTCTCACATCCCTCACCTCATTATGATGGAATGTAATCATGATTTATGTAAGCCAGTTGGTAAAGAGGAGGTATGAAAAGGTTTGCCTAAAGGTAAATTTCTAGGTTTAGATGGCTTCCTACTAATTATCTCTTAGTTTGATGTTGTGGGTCATGAAACTTCTCTAATGTGCCAATTCTAATTGATTCTACTAGTTTTAGTAGTAGTTCTCAACATTGCCTCTTGCTTGGTTGACTACTATTTTGCCTTTTGCAAGTTTTTTCGTAGTTCATGTTTAGACTAATGTGTACTCAATTCAATGAGGAGTTCCAACAAGGGAATTGATCATATAACTTCTGTGGAGCATCTATCGTACTTCACATGATGGTTTTTCAAAGATTATTGAATAGGTTTCTACCCTAATAATAGAGATCTTGAAAACAAATCCATTTCAAGGGTTAGAATCGAGGATATGAAGATAAGGTGATGGATTATTCTACTAGTTACTTTTATTTTTGAATATAAATATGAAATCTTCAATTTTATTAATATGTCAAATAATTATGTAAAAGTATTTTAATAAATACTCTTTTTATTAACATAAATAGAAATTTAAAGCAAGTCATCTTTTCAATTTATGTTGGTTTAATGTATCATATAACTTTTTATTATAAAACCATATTGGTGTATCTTAATTGCATCAGCTATAATAAGCTTTACCATTTAATACTTTATTTAATAAATAAAGAATATAAATTATCAATATATATGTCAAATTATCGTTATATCAATTAATTAATTACATGTAAATAAAAATTAATGTATTTTTAATTTTTTAAAAATATATATATATATAAATAAATATGTATAATAAAACTTAATTTTTTTTAATAATGTTATGTTTATTTATTTATTAAATATATATTAATAACATATTATTAACTACTTATTTCAGGTATGAATTTAATTTTTTTAATAAACATTGATTGGTTCTTTGATGTTTAATTTGGTTTTTTTTTCATATATATTATAAAAGTGATTTTTCATTATTATATTAAATGTTTGTTTTTTAATTAATTTATTAGACATGTTATTAAAATAGTTTCTTATTATTATATTAATTGTTTTGGTGTTTTTAAATATTTTTCCACAATCATGAATATGTTTTTTTGACTTCATAATCCAATTAAACAAATCATATTCTTTATATACTTAATGAAGCTTGATTTTAAAATGTTATTTGTAAATGAAAAATAAAGAGTTTTATTTATGAGTATTTAATATTAATATTATAATCAAATTGTTATTATTTTTAATATTTTTGAATATTGGTAAATAAATTAAGTATTTTAATCACCAAATACAATAATTTCAATGTTTTAAAATGTTTTGGTTTTTATTTTAGCAAATGTGGGGTAGGGAGCACTCATGTTGTCACCACGAACTTTGAGCTTTGCATAGTATCACAATGATGGATCCCAAGTCATTATTGATGAGTTATTATTAGCACCACTAAAGTTTGATCCATTAAGACTTAGTGAAGCATAATCTCAATTAAAATAAAAATGAAAACCTTATAATAAAACCCACCACAAACAATACACTTAAAGTGATTGAGTTAACCTATTATATTGATTTCTCGAATGGGGTGCTTAATGAGCAAGAGGTGGGGGCTTGCATTGTCGTCATCCCACCAAGAATTCAAGGGCAAGGACGTGGAAATGTGACCTACGACATCCCTTGGTTAATAATTTCACTCATGTAAATAATTGTAAGTATTTTATGTGGTTGAGAGAGGGACACAGATTCCATTGCTTAAGGAAGGAGGTGGCTTGAGGGAACTGTTGTTTTAATTACTAGTCCCTAGCCGATTGAGTGGTTGTTGATGGGAAAAATGTGCATTAATTTAATTGAAAACATGAGAGCAGACCATGTGTCCTTTGGCTAGGAACAAAAACAAGAGGAGGACAAAATTTATGAACAACATGGGTTGCACTATCAATGGCAGGACCATTGTGCAATCCTAGAGGGAATGAAGATTTAGACAACATCATTCGAATTGGGTAGGGGGGCATTGGAAAATATCACACATGGAAGGGAGGAGAGAATATAGACACATTGATACACATGCTATTTCATGCATGCAACAGAAAGTGGAATAGGTAGAGAGGGAGATGAGTTCTTGAGAGAACGAAAAGGTAGTAAGAGCACTAAAGAGAACTTGAAAACCCCAGCTGATGAACCCTCTTGGAGGCTTGATGGGCCTAAGCATCATAGAGAACAAGTGTCTTTCCTAAAGGCTAAAGGAACCATTGGAAGCTTATGGATTAATGAACTTACTTGATTAGGAAGTCACACAGGTGCTTGTGAGGTTGATGAACCACTAGTAGTTGCCTCTGAGATGAAGCTCTAGTGCTTGACTCACTGATGAACTACCTGAAGAGTGATTTATTTTCCATTAGAATCTTATCCATTGATGAACCTTCCTGAAATTGGTTCCTCTTATCTTAAAAGCGAGCTAGAGTTTGTATCGTGAAATGCTGGCATGACTGTGAATATGATTGAACAGTGTTATTGAAAATAAGTATAGCTATTGGATGAATGCATCATGGCCTTGTGCCATTCTATTTCAATTGTTTTGGTTGGTTGAAATCCATCAGAAGTACCACACCTCAAGCTTTGGAACCTGGCTCGGGTTGATAGTTTCAAGTAAGGCTTGGTTGTAGATGTCTATGTTTGGGTGGAGAGTTGCAATCTCGATCTCAAATGTCAGATCCTCCATTTCATAAGATAAGTGAATTTTCTAGCTCTTGTAATTTGAATGTCTCAAATATGGTCAGTGTGTTGGCTTTAGGCCTATAGTGATGTTCAATTGTGTGGTTTATGCTTGAAATTTGAATTGGCATGAATGTGATGATTGTTGACCTGTAATATTGTTAAACTTGAGCCCAAATGTATGGTTTATGCCTGCAATTTGAATTGTGAAGGAGACTTCATATTTATCTATTGAATGTTGACCTCCTTGTAGCCTTCTTGGGTACTGCATGCATTCTTATTTCTTTTATAATTTTTGTTACGCTTATTTCTCCCTCAAAAGAGAACTACAGATATTTGTAATGAGATCGACTTGTTTCCTATAAATCATTAAGAATCAAAGGGACCACAAACCTTTGATAGGTTGAATGAACAAGTCCCTATACTATGTCATACATGTTAGCCATCGAGAACCCAAAGAGGATAACCCCATTTGTAAGCTCGGGAGGGATAACACCAACGTGTGCCTCATAAAACCTTAATGGTGATGGTCAAGTTCTAGCGCAAGTCCAAATGATTACAAAACCACCATAGTCGAGCCATAATCGAGTTCTTTCACAAATGGTCCATAATGTGAAAACAGGCGGAAAATCTAAGATTATAACCTTTGGTGTTTTTAATTTCTCACATCGTGACTTTAATGTTGACTGAAGTCTTGATGAGAATAACCCCCAAGATATTGTCCCAAGACAGAGAAATCCACATCAAATTCCATGCCCAGGCTCTTTCATATGTTGGGAATATTGGGGGCCCTGGAATCTCTCATGCAGAGAAGGGTGGATAGACTATGGACACATTGATACACAAGCTCTTTCACACACGTAACAAGAAGTGGAAGAGGTAGAGAGGGAGATGAGTTCTTGAGAGCATGCAAAGGTAGTAAGAGCACTCAAGAGAACTTGAAAACACCAACTAATGAACCCTATTGGAGGCTTGATGGGCATAAGCATCATAGAGAACAAGTGGCTTGCCTAAAGGCTAAAGAAACCATTGGAAGCTTGTGGATTGATGAACCTGCTTGATTAAGAAGTGTCACATAGGTGCTTGTGAGGTTGATGAACCACTAATAGTTTCATTGGGGATGAAGCTATAGTGCTTGACTCATTGATGAACTACCTAGAGAATGATTTATTTGCCATTAGCATCTTATCCACTGATGAACCTTCCCTAAATTGGTTCCTCTTCTCTTTAAATAGAGCTAAAGTTTTGTATCGTGATATGCTAGCCTGACTATGAATATGATTGAACAATATGTTTGATAATGAGAATAATTGGTGGATGAAGGCAGCATGACCTTCATCCATCATGTTTCAATTATTTTGGTTGGTTGAAAGCCTTTAGAAGCACCCCACCTCAAGCTTTGGAATCTGTCTCAGGGGTGATAGTTGCAAGCTTGGTTGTAGTTATCTATGGTTGGGTGAAGAGTTTCAGTCTCGTTCTTAGTTTCCATGTCCTCCAATTCATAAGATAAGTGAATTTTCTAGCTCTTGTAATTTGAATGTCTAAAATGTGGTCATTGTGTTGGCTTTAGGCCTGTAGTGATGTTAATTTCATGTTCAACTGTGTGGTTTATGCTTGAAATTCAAGTTGGCCTGAATGTGATGATTGTAGGTTTGTAATATTTTTAATATTGAGCTTGAATGTGTGGTTTATGCCTGCAATTCGAATTGGGAAGGAGACTTCATGTTTATTTGTGGAGTGTTGACCTCCTTGTAGCCTTCTTGGGTACTGCATGATTTCTGATTTCTTTTATATGTTTTGTCATGCTTATTTCTCCCTCAAAAGAGAACTACATATATTTGGAATGGGATTGACTTGTTTCCTAAAAATCGTTAAGAATAAAAGGGATCACATACCTTTGAGAGGTTGAATGGACAAGTCCCTATATTGCGTCATACATGTTATCCATTGAGAACCCAAGAGGATAACCCTATTGTAATCTCGGTAGGGATAGAGACAACACATACGTCATAAAACCTTAATGGTAATGGTCGAGTTATGGTGCAAGTCCAAACAATTTTAGAACCATCGTAGTTGATCGATGGTCAATTTCTTTCACAAATGGCTCATAATGTGAAAACAAGAAGAAAACCTAATATTATAACCTTTGGTGTTTTTAATTTCTCATGCCATGACTTTATTGTTGATCGAAGTCTTGGTGAAAATAACCCCTAAGATGTCCTGAGATGGATAATTCCCCGTCAAATTCCATGCCCAGGCTATTTCATATGTTGGAAATATTAGAGGAAATAACCTCACGAGAAATGGCTTGGTGGCAAGGTATTTCTGGCCAACAATGGTTCTCGTCAAGAACCCACCTCGGAAGAAATGTGGCAGGAACCAACTCAACAGAAGGAGGATCTCGACAGTATAGTTCTCGGAGAGAACTTGTCCCAAAGAAAATTCCTTGGTCGAAAGGACCTTAGTAGAGGAGGATTATAGGCAAGGAATTAGTTTCGAGATGACAAGGAATAGGAGGGACCTGCATTGCTGACCCTTAAGCATGGCTTGTGTTTTGTGGTGGAGCTATATCAGTCGTGACGAGTTAAGGAAATACCATCATGAACATGTTGAAAGTAAGTACACCTATGCAAAATGGCATGGAAGTTGGTGGGATAGCCACATGGAAAATTGATGATGTGGCGCTTGCTGATTAGCTAAATCTTTAAATGGTAATATATCTCAGTCTAGAGATTAGATTAGGACAAAATTTATATCACCAAAATTGTCTCAACAAGTTGAAAGAAATGGATTCATCCATTATAAGTTTTTGTTGAAAATCGCAACAAGAAATGCTAAAAATAGAAGTACTAAAAATAGCACTGCTATAAATAGCAGTTTGGGTACCAGTGCTGAATTGAGCAACAACGAATGAAAAATGGAAGTGCTAAAAATAGAATTGCTATTTTTAGCAGTTCACGATGGATTCTTGTTTTAGTCAGTCCCTGGACTAAACATGGGAAGTAAAATTCGAATTTGATATTAACAGCAGTTTGTAAATTAATTAATTAATTCATCTTGAGTTAATTAGTTAAGGAAAATCAAACTTGAAGTCTATGTGAGGACATGCAACAGTTTCTCTATTAATTGAGGAATTTATCCATCATTTAAAGAGATAAGGATGAATTCTAATTTGAGTAGTAATTAGTTGGCTCAATTAACTGAGTCAAGTCCAATTATATTTGATTTAAACAGTTTGTTTAAATTAATGTGAGTTCAGTTAGTTAATGCTTGCATGCATGTAACTACTGCACTTCAGATAACTGAATATTCTCTCATAAATAACTCATGCATGTCAGTTCAGAGAAAGACCCAGTTGAGATCAGAGGAGGGACAATGTACTATCAGTTGGATGGATTTTTCCTATAAAGGAAGATCATCCAAGCAGAAGGATTAAGGTTCCTTGAGGATTGTGCAGTTTTACAGGGTGTGAGATCAGTGTTACACTCGGTAACAGGAGGATCACTCAGGAAAAACTACGCAAGGAAATAGGAGGCTTGGAGGGTAGAGGAGAAGGCTTAGGAGAAGTCTTAATTGCCTGTGAGCATCTAGGAGGATTGCACTAAGAGCTGGCTAGCTGTGAGAGCTAAGGATTTGTGTAATCTTGATGTATTTCCACCTTCATCTGTGAGGATTGTACTGAGAGCTGGCTAGCTGTGTGAGAGCTAAGTCTTTGTATAAATCCTATGTATGATAATACAGAGAGTGGAGTTTTAGGCTGAGGTTTTCCCCAGCTTATATCTTCTGTGTTATGTGTGATTGATTTCTCCATATCAGTTATATGTGTTCTTATTGATGTTGCTCATGTTCGATTAAGCTTCTGCTAAATTGTTTGTAGAAGTAGATCAAGTGTTTTGCTTTAGTACATCGCATTACCAGGTGATCTACAGGTGGGAATTTCTATAGTTTTAAGGAAGTGAAAAAGGTCAAATTGTTAGGCCCCATTTCCATGATGACACTGTGGATCTTGGGTTAGCATAGTAACCACCTCCTTCTAACCTATGTCTGGGTGGGGATTAGGAGGGGGTACTTTAAAAGTGTGGTATCAAAGCATCCAGGTTCAACATTTGGACTAAATGGGCTCTATCATGGCCAAAATAAGTCGGTACTCTATTACAGGGATAACAAAGAAAGGGGCTTCATATTGATTTTTAGACAATTAATAAAATGAATGTTTAGGTGTTAAAAGTTAGCTTGTGATTGATCGATTACATGAATGACCAATATGCTCACCTTACGGTTGTGTGAACTAACAATTTATGTTGGCTGATATATTTGTCACCATGTGTGCATATATGTAATAGTGCTAATGATCTGATGTTTGATTGATATTAGTGTACTAACATGAATGGTTTTTTTTGCTAGCTATACCATAGTAGCTCCATGAAAGTAAGTTATTGGTCATGGCTTGTTGTATATTTATGATGTAATGTATCTAACAATTGTGTGTGAATGAAAACACATCACAAGCAACAAAGGACAATGAGAAGAAAGGGAATGAGTAGTAGGATAGTTCAAAAGAATGTCGACAGGTCACAGTATGGGCATGAAGAAGCTTTGGTGGAGAATAACGGAGGAGAAAATTCTCCTGATTGGATGGATACCTTAAGGAGCTTAAGGTCCAATATTAGAAGTTGTAAGGCAGATAATGAAAGGTTGGTAAGGGCTTGGGAAAGGCAAGTTGAGGTAAATGTATTCATAGTACAAATCCTCTCAAACTTATAGAGACAGAGGCATCATGAGTTGGGGGCTAGCCATAGAGACAGGCAAAGCCCTTTGGGATCAGAAGAGAGAAAAAATGGGGCAGATGGTAGTAGGTTCAGGAATAGGCAAAGGGAGGAAAGTGAAGGAATCTTGAGAGGGAATACACCATTGAGTACCCCAAAGATAACAACTAACACCTATGGGCATCATTCTAGTCTTATTGATAGGAGGCATCAATAGTATCATCGTCATTGTCAAAGAAAGAGAGAAAGGGACTATATCCCAGAGGATTTAAGAAGGCCAAACTACCCATGTTCGATGGAGAAATGAGGAAATATGAAGATGTATAAGCCTGGTTGTTTGGGAAGAAGAAATTATTTAGAATTCACAACTATTCTGAGAACATGAAAGTAAAGGTTTCCACCTACAGTCTGAAGGGAAAAGTGGAAATTTGGTGGGAAGACTTGAAGAATGTCAAGGGTACAAGAGAAGAGGATTTGTCCTAGAGGGAATTTGAAGATTATTTTAGGAGAAAGCATCTTTCTCAGAGATACTTCAACAACAGGGCAAAGGAATTTTATGAGCTCGGAATGGGAAAAATGTCAGATGAGGTATACCAACCAGTTTTTTGAATTGTTGAGGTATGTTCCTTACCTTAAAGAGGAAAAAGCAAAGATTCAAAGGTATGTCAGTGGACTACCACCATCCTTTATGGTTAATATTGAGTTTGATGAACCCAAAACATTGGACGATGTAATTGGGAAGCTGAAACAATGTTATGAGCAATCCAAGTACAAGCCTGAGTTCAAATATAAGTGGAGGTCTAAAAATAGTGCCAAGTTCAAAGGAAAAAGGTAGAGTGTGTCTAAGGAATCGTACGTAGCTCCTGCCACTCAATAGGGCCAACGAAAGTTCTATGTTGTTGGTAAAGACCATTCTACACAGGAAGGAGCCAAGAATTTTGGGAAACTCCCATACAGGTGCTAGACTTGGAAAGCATCTTAGAAAAGACTTCCCACAGCACAAACAAGTTGGATCAAAGTTATACAACATACAAGAAATGCATATTATGGGAGATGTGGCATGAAGTATACCTAGGATCTATGTGGTACTCAACAATCAGTAAGTAGATCATCAGGATTCCATAATCGATATGGAAGGTAAGATTTGCAATCAAACTATCTTTTCTTTGAATAACCCTTGTTCTAATTATAACTACAATATCCCTGATCGTGTGAGACGTTGTCAATTGAACAAAGAACCGCATGAGGAATTCTGGCTAGTTCAATTAGCCACGGGAATAAAGAAGAGGGTAGAGTATTGGGTGAAGTCTTGCCTAATAAACTTAAATGAAATACCTACTATGGCATACCTTAATATGTTGATGCTAGGAGCATATAGCATACTTCTATGAATGGATTGGTTGTACAAGCATCACACCAAGGCAGATTGTTTTGAGAAGTCCATTGATTTCCTAGACGAGCATGAAGAAAGAAAGGTATTGTAAGGGAATATAAAACATAATTTTGTGAGGTTTATCATGGCCATGCAAGCTAAGAGAAGCAATAGGAAGGGATGCATTTTATTAACTATGCAAATTTCCAACAATGATATAGCCAAGAGCAGCACTGACATTAATGGAAATGACATCTTAACCAAATATATTTTCCTGAAGAAGTTCTGAAGATGTCTTTCCGAAGGAAATCCCTGGATTACCTCCTCGTAGAGAGGTTGATTTATCTATTGAATTGATGCCTAGAGAAACTCCAACACCAAAGGCACCATATCAAATTAGTACTCTGGAGTTATTTGAGTTGAAGCTATAGCTTAAGTGTTGACATTATGAAACAAGTGTTGTCCTTGATGGAAAATCACTCAGATGATAAATTATAGTGTAGCAAAGTTATTTTCAAGTTCACGCACTTTCATGCAGAGAAAAGTTTCTTTCATGTAGAGAAAATTTCACGCACTTTCATGGTTGGCTCATGGTATTAGTCCGACAGTTTTTGATCCTATGGTTTTGGTCCGTGGTATTGCATCCAAAAGTGTTGATCTCACGCACTTTCATGGTTGGTTCATGGTATTAGTCCGACAGTTTTTGATCCTATGATTTGGTCCATGGTATTGCATCCAAAAGTGTTGATCCCAAGTATTAGGTCCGTGGTATTGTGTTATTATGGTTTTGGATCGTGGTATTGTGAAAGGCCTAAGACTATAAAAGAGGAAGGAGATCATTTGGAAAAGCATCATCTGAATTATTGAATATCTGATAAAGTGCTAGATCTGGAATACTGTGATTGGGTTATGGTGTAGATATGGATCTGAGTTAAAGAGGGATCTCACCAGTTGATGGAGAACAAGATCTAAGGATAGATCGGGATCAAATGGTTTGAAATGAACTATCTCTATATATTTGATTATGCTTATTCTAGATCTGTATACTGACGCTTGTAATGATCTGAACTGGGTATAACTTAAGTTTGAAATCGCTGCAAGTCATGTTTGAATATTTATAGATCTGTACGCGGGTTGGCTTTGGTGTAAGCGCGTATGTATGCAGGTTTGGTTCATTGTTATGATATTTGAAGTCACAGGTGGTTCTGGTTGTTGATGGGTTCTGATGACAGTTTAAAGGTGTCAGTATTCTGCATATCCTGTTTGGTTGAGTGTGTTTAGCTTCAGTATTGATGGATGAGAACTAATATTGGATCAGGATCATAATGACTCATATTTATGTGATCTGATGGACTAGATATGGGTGCTAACACGTATATTATCTTTGTATATGTATTGATCTGGTGTTTGGGTGATTCAGAAGATTGATTGATTATGTGCTTCAATGATATTAATGGTTCCAGTATGAAAATTGGATGAAACGTGGCCTTTCAGATTATGTGTTGTGCTTCAGGAGTATCCAGTCTGAAAATGTATGAAATGTGGTACCTGGAGGAGGGAAGATTGTAGGCTGTCGCCTACGTACTAGTATCTTAGCTAGTACAAGAGCTAAGGGGGTGGTAGCTCCCTTCCAGTAGCAGTTGAAAACTTTGGAGCATTGTAGCAGGTAGCAGCCTGCGTACTAGTAAATGGATCGACTAGTACAAGAACTAAAGGGGTTGTAGCTCCCTTCTAGGAGAGACTGGAGAACGAGAGAGGGTTGTAGCTCTCTGCAGGTAGAAGCCTGCGTACTGGTATAAGACTGCACCAGTACAGAAATATTGTAAAAGGATTTTCTTATTAAGAAGAAGATTGAGATGACTTGCAGCAGCTGGTTTTCTCCCACATTGGGTTTCCACCTTATATCATGGTATTCATGTGTGTGGCTTATGTGTGATGATCTGTTCTATTTTACTGAACCTGTTTACTGTTAATATGGTTGATAATGTTCTAATGCACTCATTAAGGATCAACTAACTGAATCATAAGAAGTTGTGGAAGTAGCATATATGAATCTGAATATGGAAATGAAAAAGTTTTATTGATGTGATAATACTGATTCACCCCCCTCTCTCAGTATTATTTCCAACATTAAGGACATGCTTAATAAGGGCTATATATGGCCAAGTGTGTCTTGATGGGGAGATTTAGTGTTATTTTTGGAGAAAAAAGGATGGCACCCTTAGGTTTTGTATCGACTATAGGCAACTAAACAAGATGATTATCAAGAACTGATACCATTTGTCAAGGATTGATTACTTGTTCAATCAATTAAGAGGAGCAGCAGTCTTTTCCAAGATCAATTTGAGGTCATGGTATCATCAGTTGCACATCAAGGAGGATGATATCCATAGTATAGCCTTTCAAATGAGGTATGGGCATTAACGAATTCATGGTGGTACCCTCTGGTCTTACTAATTCCCCAGCCACCTTCATGTGCTTAATGAACAATGTGTTGTTTTGTTACTTGCACAAATTTGTGATTGTGTTCATTGATGATATTCTTGTATATTCAAGGAATGAAGAAGAGCATGAAAATCATCTATCTGTAGTGCTACAATTATTAAGGGAACAAAAGCTTTATGCAAAGCTCAACATGTGTGATTTATTCCAATTGCAAATACACTATTTGGGACACATTGTCTCCATGAAGGGCATAACAGTTGATCTTTAAAAGATCAAGGCCACAATGGAGTGGCCAACACCAAATAATGTGAACGAGATTAAATCATTCATGGGGTTAGAAGGCTACTACTAGAGGTTTAACAAAAATTTCTCCAAGATAGGCTACCCAATCACTTCATTACAGAAGAAAGGAAATATAATTGAGTGGATAGTTGAATGTGCAGCAAGTTTCGAGCAGTTGAAGCAATTGTTCACTATTGCATCAGTGTTGAGAATTGCATATCATGATAAATATTTTGATGGTTTTTATGGATGCCTATCAGTAGGGTCTCGATGGAGTCTTGATGCAGGAAGGATATGTAGTTTTTTATGAGTCTCAGAAGGTAAATGGGCATGAGGAAAACTACGTAACTCATGATTTAGACTTAGCTTCCATCATCCACACACTGAAAATGTGGAGGCTTTACCACCTTGGCAGAATATTTACACTGATGAAAAACCATGGGAGACTCAAATATTTATTTGATCAAGCTAAGTTGAACGCAAGGTGAGCTAGGTGGTTGTGCACACTTAGTGAGTTTGACTTTGAGATCAAGCACATCAAGGGCAAAGAAAACAAGGTTTTCGATGCACTTGGTAGAAGGATTCAAGTAAATAATGTGGCAACCATAAGTTCCTATGGAATGGACCTAGGAGAGTGGTTCAAAAACACAGGGCAGCGTGATGAGAAATATCAACAAATAAGGGAAAAGCTACAACAAGAGGGGGAGGTTGGAAAGGATGATGAATCTCAGATTTTATAGGATGGTATAGTTAGATTCAAGAACATAATATATATACCAAACAATGTTGAATTGAAGAGGCTCATAATGAGAGATTTCTATGCTAAACCATATTCTGGCCACCTTGGATACTAAAAGACCCTCACACCCATCAAAAAGTTTTACTATTGGCGTAATTTGAAAAACAAAGTAGTTGAATTTGTTGCTAAATGCATGGAGTACCAACAACTGAAGGATGAATGTAAGCACCTAGAAGAGTTATTGCAACCCATTCCCCTTCTAAAATGGAAGTGGGAAGTAATCTCCATGGATTTCCAAACAACATGATGCAATTATGGTGGTCATCGAAAAGCTTAGCAAAATGGCTCATTTTGTTGCAGAAAAATCCACCAATTCATCTAGTGAGGTGGCACAAATATTCATCAAGGATATTATGAGGTTACATGGGGTTTCCAAGAAAATAATTTTAGATAGAGATCCCCAAGTTCACTTCAAAGTTTTGGAGGGATCTATTTGCAAGCTTGGGGATTGAATTGGCATTTAATGCCACTTATCATCCACAAATGGATGGAAAAATAGAATCCTCGAAGACATGTTGAGGATGTATGTGATGCACCAGCCAAATAAGTTGGAAGAGTACATTCCACTTGTATAAGTTGCATACAACAATGGGCACCAAGAATCTCTAAATATGAGCCCATTCGAGGAACTTTATGGTAGGAGTTGCAATACTCCTATCAGTTGGAGTGATCCAATGAGAAAGGTCCTTATTGGGCTTGATATATTAAAAGAGATGGAACAACAAATATGACCATTAGGTAGAATTTAAAGGTGGCATAGGACAGGTAGAAGAGCTATGTGGATCAGCATAGGGTGCACAAAGAGTTTCAAGTTGGGGAACATGTTTACTTGAGAATTAGGTCCAAGAAAAGTCACTTGAAGACTGGGTCATGTGCCAAGTTGGAACCATGGTTTTGTGGACCTTTTGAGATGCTTGAAAGGATAAGGCTAGTGGACTATGTTGGAAAATATAAATCGACAACTTATTAATGTTATTTCCTTAACCTTGATATTTTCTTGTGAATATTATTTATCTTCTTTATGTTGTTTAGTTAGATCTTTTCAACAAACAATATCAAGAATAGTAATAGCAACAACAGAGGATACATATATTAGGATCTCAGCCACAAAAAATCCCTCCAAGGGGAAAACTCAGAAACTGTTCTCTTCTTAGAATCTGCTTCAAATGAGACACAAAGACCCAAACTATAGACCAAGTCCTTCCCCTAGTACCAAGTCAGTCCTTCCTCAAGTCCTTCTTTGATTCTGCATCAACTAGCTTCAATACTGTAACTTCAACCTGGAAGCTTCAATTATGCAATTCGTCCTACAAATTAGACCTTGCAATTTTTGCCTTGCAACTTCTCTAGAATCCCTGATATAGCCTCCTCCTTAGACCTTCCTAGAGAAATACAACTCTCCCAAATTTAACGAGTTCAATATAGGGTTTTCTCCCTTCCAACTACAAGATTCTTCACTTCGTCCTACTATAACTCGGACCTATAATTTTAGTCTCCTTCTATAGAACCAAAAACCCTATATCTTCGCACATGCGAGAGAGATAGAGCCCCAAAAAGAAAAATGTTATCCTTCTTCCTTCTCCAGGACCTTCACTATTCTTTTCTACTCCTCCCAGCTTCAGATCAAACTCTTTCTTAATAGATTGAACTTAAGTGTGGGTGTGTCTTAAATGAGGTTGAAATACTTCTTTATATAGCCTTCTCAAGGGGTCAAATTCCCTCCTTCAGGCCAACTTGATGTTCCCAGGGTCGACTTGTACTTTTGGAACTTTTAGGACTTTCTACACTAAAAATTGATTATTTTTACATATATATTTTTCTTATAAGGGTCTTATAAACATGATATTGACTACTTTAACTCAAGACAATAAATCCTAAGACCTAACAAACCCTAGAAGCACGAAGTGTTATGCTCTTAACTTGCAATACGATACCAGAATACCAAATATGCGAAGAAATATACCCAGAACATAGAACAGTGAGAAACAACAGCAAGTATTTTATTATTCAGAAAGCAATGTTCACTTGCCTCTTCGAGGGGGCAACCTCCAATAGAGTTGAGCTCGATTACACAATAAGACACAATGCTCCTTGTAGGGAGTCTCTATCCTTTATATATGATTTGTACATGCAATACCATGGTTGTTACTAATACCATCTATCTAATACCATGGCCCATTTGCAACTAATTGTGGTCCCGTAATTAAATGCGGGTTAACCACTTACAATTATTAATATGCACTTTATTGACTCTTTACTTAACTATAACTATGACTTGATCCTACTACATAAATAAGGGGGTTAGGGTGGGACCCTAACATGCCCTCCCCCATAAGACTAGCCTTATCCTCAAGGCTGAAGCTGCAGAAATTGCTGAAGAATAGTGGCTAGTTCCCAGGTTGAATCTTCCAGAGACGTGTCTTTCCACTTGACGAGGACTTCCTTGATCATGCGGCCATGTAGGTGTCGTTCGCGTGTTCATGTTGGAGCCAGATTGACCCTTCTTCATCCATTTCAGGTAGACTGGTTTGAATTCTGCGGTTGTTCCCAATCACTTTCTTGAGGCATGAGACATGGAAAACTGGATGGATTTTTGCAGTGTCTAGCAAAGCTAGCTTGTAGGCCACTTCTCCAATACGCTGAAGTACTTGATACGGTCCGTAGAATTTTGGAGATAGTTTCTGACACCCCTTGTCTTTGAGTGATGTTTGATTATATGGTTGTAGCCTCAAAAATACCTGATATCCTTCTTGAAATTGGCATTCTGATCGATGTTGATCTATCTGTTGCTTCATGCAGTTTTGAGCTTGATGAAGATTCTCTCTAGGATGGGCTAGAATGGTTTTGCGGTTCTGTAGGAGTTGATCTACTGCTTGTACCTTTGAGCACCCCTTGATATAAGAAGTAGGGGAAGGAGGGAGTTGACCATAAACTGCTTCATATGGAGTCATTTTGGTGGTGGCATGATAGTTGGTGTTATACCACCATTCAGTTAGAGGTAACCACTGTACCCAGTGATGTTTCTTTTCTGAAGTGAAACACCTAAGGTAGGTTTCCAGACATTTGTTGACTACTTCAATTTGACCATCAGTTTGTGGATGATAGGAAGTACTGAGCTTTAGTTGGGTACCTTGTAGCCTGAAGAGTTCCTGCCAAAAATTACTGGTGAAGACCGAGTCACAATCAGACACAATGGAAGTGGGCATGCCATGCAATTTGAAGATCTAATCCATGAAAGTTTGAGCGACCAAAGTTGGTGTAAAAGGGTGGGGTAGGGAGCAAAAATGAGCATACTTAGAGAGTCTGTCCACCATCACCATGATGACTGACTTGTTTCCTAACTTTGGAAGGCCTGTAATGAAATCCATAGAAACCTCCATCCATATTGATGTCGAGATGGGCAATGGTTGTAATGTGCCTGGTGCTTTGACAGTCTCTCCTTTGTGGTGTTGATAGATGTCACATTTCGCTACAAAAGTAAGAATGTCCTTTTTCATTCCTGTCCAAAAAAAAGATCTTCGAGTGCGAGCATATGTCTTCTGAAATCCTGAATGTCCTGCAGTGGGGGATGAGTGCAACTCTGCCAAAATGTTGCTTTTGAGGGTGGACGTTGGTGATAGTACGACTCTATCCTTGTAGCGCAGAATCTCATCCTGCCATGAGTAGTCCTTGGTGGAATTTGGATCTACCTACAATTGAGTAATGAGTTGGGAGAGCCAGGGATGTGAAAACCATTCCCTGTGAGCCTCTTTAATCCATTCTAGAATGGGAAGGGAAATTGCGAGCAGGGTACTTTCATCCTCAAATTGGCGAGATAATGCATCTGCTACAATATTTTCACGCCCTTTCTTGTAAATTATCTCATAATCATATCCCAGCATTTTGGCAAGCCATTTATTTTGTTGTGGTGAGGATAGTTGTTGCACCAAAAAATGTTTAAGACTTTGATGGTCTGTGCGGATTTGGAAGCGTCGCCCCAACAAGTAAGGTCGCCAGGTATCTACTGCATGTAAGATGACCATCATCTCCTTCTCATAGGTAGATTGTCCCAGATTCTTCCCACTTAGTTGTTGGCTTGTGAAGGCCAAGGGTCGAGCTTCCTGTATTAAGACTGCCCCAATACCCATACCCGAAGCATCACATTCAATGACAAAAAATTTGGTGAAGTCGGGTAGTGCTAAGATTGGAGTGGAACACATGACATTTTTTAGAGCTATAAAGGCCTGTTGTGCTTCATCATTCCAGAGGAATGAATTTTTCTTGTGGAGTTGAGTGAGGGGCCTCACAATGCGACCACAGTTGCAACAAATTTGCGATAGTAGCCCGTGAGACCCAAAAATCCTCTCAGGCTCTTCAAGGTCTTAGGTTAAGGCCAATCCTACATTGCCTGGATCTTTTTGGGGTCCACCCTGACACCTTCATGCCCCACAATGTAGCCCAAATACTCAACTTCTTCCATGCCAAAAGAACACTTGGACATCTTAACAAATAATTTATGCTCGCAGAGCAGGTGCAAGAGCTGATCTACATGCTGAAGATGTGTGGCCCAAGTGCGACTGTAGATGAGGATGTCATCGAAGAAAACAAGGAAAAAATTTCTGAGATATGGTTTGAGTAGGTGGTTCATAAGGCTTTGAAAAGTAGATGGGGCATTACAAAGACCGAATGGCATGACCAGAAACTCATAATGGCCTTCATGAGTTCGGAAAGTAGTCTTTGGAATGTCGACTTCTTTCATGCGAATTTGGTGGTAGCCTGAACGAAGATCAAGCTTAGTGAATAATTGAGCCCCATTTAGTTCATGCAGAAAATCATCAACAACTGGGATGGGAAATTTATCTTTAACTGTCAAATTATTGAGGGCCCTAAAGTCTGGACACATACGCCATTCCCCATCTTTCTTGAGCACCATGACAACCGGTGATGAATAAGGACTAATGCTAGGATGAATGACGCTTGCTTCCAAAAGCTCCTTGATTATTTTTTCTATTTCATTCTTTTGGGCGAACGGATATCTATATGGGCGCACATTTGGTGGTTGGGCCCCTTGGACCAAAGTGATGCTATAATCATGTTCCCCTCTCGAGGGTGGAAGCTCATGAGGCTTGTCAAAGACTGGTAGATGGTTATTTAAGATTTGTTGCATCTTAGGATGAATCGAAAGAGAATTGGGTTCGACGGCCTGGATGGCATTAAGTTGAGCTATAACTCCATGATGGCCCTTTTTTAACAATTTTTCCATCCTATGTGAGCTGATGATAGAGGGAGCTCCTGCCTGGAGTCCGTGAAGGGTATGTGTGTGGTTGTTCTGCTTAAAGCTCATATATAACTCCTGGAAATCCATTGTGATTGGGCCCAGTGTGTGAAGCCATTCAACACCAAGGACAATGTCGCACCCTCCCATGTGGATGGCAAACATGTGGGTATTTAACTGATAATCCCCCATTTGAAGTTTGACATTTTCACAGCGGCCGTCACATTTCATTGTTCCCCCATCTGCAATTTGGACTTGGAAGTTAGAAATTGTTCGTACAAAATAATGCACTGCTTCCACGACTCTTTGATGGATAAAATTATGTGTACTTCCACTATCAATCAAGACTACCACTGGGCGATGCTTAATAAAACCTCTGATTTTGAGAGTTTGAGGCGAAGAAATCCCTACCAAAGCATGCAGCAAAATAACTGGTTCTTCAGGGACATGGTCCTTCTGGTTGTCCTCTTCTTTCTCCTCTGGTTCCTCAAGTGTTGGGGCTTCCTATGATGAGTTGTGGTCAGTAGCATCACTTTGAAAGAATTTGGGCTCCTTTCATTTATGACCGGGGGAGTATTTTTCATCACAGTAGTAACATAATCCCTGCTTTCTTCTTTCTGCCATTTCTGCAGGTGACACCTTTTGAACCTTAAGTGTTTGGGTAGTGCTGTGAGCCTGTGGGGGGCGACCCTTGGAGGTGAAATTTGGGTGAGTGGACTGGGCTGCTAATGCACGTTCAACTTCATGAGCTACCTTGCAATCCTCCGACCATTTGGGAGGGTGGTGCAGTCAGACGTGAGCTTGTATGGCCTCTTTAAGACCACTGATAAAACATTCCGTGTAGAACTCATCTTGTAGACCCAAAGTGCGGAAAGCTAAGACTTCAAAGGCTGTAATATATTCATCCACTATGCCAGTCTTTCGGAGCTTAGTAAGACGACCCAAAAAAGCAGAGTCATGGTCAAAGTGCTCCATAAGAGCTTTTTTGAATGTGTCCCAAGTCAAGGGCCTTCCATTGCAACGTTGATGCCATTGCCACCATTGCCATCTTTCATTATCCAAGTACATGCTCCCCACCATAAGCTGAGTGGCATTATCCAAGATGTAATTCAGATTAAAATATTGCTCCATTTGTGCTATCCATGTTGCTGGGTGAGATCCATCAAATTTATGCATATCCAGCTTGGTTGGTCGCGGACGGGATTGTTGGTGGGTGCTCCAGAGGTGACGAGAGTGGCTAGACTCACCCTCACTATGTTCATTGCCAATATATGCCTCCTCGTGGGCTTCCGCCTTGCTTGTAGAGAGTGTTGTAGTTATTTTCACTAGCTGGTCTTGGATGTCTTTCAAGGATTGTTCAAGTTTGTCGATCTTCTCATTGTCCATAGCTTGAGCTCTAGTTTTTACCATGCACCGATCTGATGTACTTGAAATTTGGGACCGCTCGAATTTTTTTTTTGTCACTAACAATTGAATGGTGGTACCACCTTGCTCAGCTCATTATCTTGATTCTGATGGGCAAAGTCACCAATAAGCGCCCCCGGGGGTCTCAAACTTTTTTTTTTCCTAACGGAATTTTACTCCTTGCTTAGGAATACTGCAGTCACCGAATCTCTGAAATGTCAATGCTGCCAAAAGTCCTACGAAAATCACTCCTAGGTATAGGAACCCACACAACTACTCAGATCTGGATGGCAGATCTGATGGATCTGAGAGATTTGAATGGCTGATCAGAGAGATCTTGAATGGCGGAACAGATTGCTGCTACAGATCTGATGGATCTAATAGATCTGAATGGCTTTTCTGATAAATATGAATGGCGGGACTAATTGCGGCTACTGTTATAAACCCCCACTTGCGAGATCTGATCAGGCAGATATTATGTGTGATCTAGAGATAGAGAAGGGAACTGTGGTCTCAAGGAGTGTCAAGTGCTATAGATCGCAATATACATAAGGGTTTGACAGTAGTACTCAGCCCAATTTTTCAGGGCACTAACTAAGGAGGACCAACCGTACCCTTAGCCGTACAACCCAACTACCCTATCGTACGGGCGAGTAATCTCTCCAAGTGTTATTCTCGGTGTACTGTAGCAGCAAGACGGCCGACATTTTATCTATGGCGAGGTTTCAAAGGAGCTAGGGGGCTTCCAATATACCCAGAGGGTACTTGGAAGACAGTCCATGCGCGGTTCTGTCTAATGCGCTACTACTCGAAGGGGTAACCATAGGGGTAACAAGGGAGTCCAACAAGCGTGACCACCTCTTGTATTTCTTGCATGCAAGCCTTCCCAAATCCGCAGGTTTATGCGCTCAACGACAGACCCCGTGGTTTAAAGACGTCGGAACACGTCTCTAGCCAAAAACTTTTTGCTAAAAAATGGAGATCCCACTAGCCCTAGAAAGTGCTCTGATACCACTTGTTATGCTCTTAACCTGCAAGATGATACCAGAATACCAAATATGCGAAGAAATATACCCAGAACATAGAACAGTGAGAAACAACAGCAAGTATTTTATTATTCAGAAAGCAATGTTCACTTGCCTCTTCGAGGGGGCAGCCTCCAATAGAGCCGAGCTCGATTACACAATAAGACACGATGCTCCTCGCAGGGAGTCTCTATCCTTTATATATGATTCGTACATGCAATATCATGGAGCAATACCATGGCTGTTATTAATACCATCTATCTAATACCATGGCGCATTTACAACTAACTGTGGTCCCGTCATTAAATGCGGGTTAACCACTTACAATTATTAATATGGGCTTTATTGACTCTTTACTTAACTATAACTATGACTCGATCCTACTACATAAATAAGGGGGTTAGGGTGGGACCCTAACACGAAGAACATGCTTTTAGCTAGAAGACCATCAATAATGAGCATGGAACCCATGGTTTTAATAATAATAACTTTTCTTTTCTTATTTGTTACATAGGATGCATTTTGAAATGAGTAGAGCAATTATGAAGACCGAAACTAGTTACATTTCTCAACACTCACTCCTAACTAAGGGGTATTTATAATTTTACAACCAATACAACATCATATCTCAAACTAAAGAATTCTCACAAGAAGAATCAGATTGATAGGCTATATTATAAGCATCAGCATCATAACAAGCACTATCTCTGAGGCCTAACTGGACAAGCTCTTCTTTTAATCAAGAGAATTATGCTGGGAGGATTTACATGTGATACTGCACTACCTATACAAATTACATACCCCATCTAGATGTCTTCAAGGTATGTCCTTTTAGGACTATTCTTATCTTGGATCTCCAATCCTGAGTCCTCAAAGCATTAGAGAAATTTTGAGGTAAAAAATGGGCCTCAAAACAAAAATCTACAAGAAAAATAAACTTTATAAGAACCAATAGGATTCAAGTTGATAATGTAAACCATTGGGGATTATTCACCATTTTTGGAGTAAAAAAGTAAAAATATATAATAAAAAAAATACTTTTTCAACTTGTATTTTCAACTTATCTCCCTACGGCTTTATTCAAATTTTGAGCGGGAGCACACGTTGGATGTAGATTTTAATTCCTCATCCAAGGAGTACCCATGTTGCATACTTTCGATGGACCCTGCTACATCTGCAAAGAGTGTCAGTACCTTTCTTTTCTTGGATGTTTTTAGCCTCAAGGAAACCAGATATGCTTATCCAATCCTCTGTAATTTTCTCTTCCTCACTTGAAGAGGAGAATGCACATGTGATGTCCAACATCACTCCCTCTCAATCAGACAAGGAATATGTATTCTTATTTAATCTTGACAATAGAACCTTGCTCCTATAAAAGGATACTCCTTTACTCCCTCTCAAAATCCCAGGAGATCTTAACTTCCTTTCTATTTGGGAAGTCACCATCACAAACCTTGCATATTGTCTTCATAAGAATATCAACTACCAGTTATTCAATGCCTCACATATCCCTCTTTCCTCTAAATCAATGAGATTTCTTTCTTTCAAGGTATCATAGAGCCACCTTCTCTCTTGTGACAAGTTTCAGGCTAATCTGCTTTCTCATCATTTTCTTCTTTGATACGAAGGTATTGCATTGATCCTTGCCAAACTTCAAGTTGATCATAGCTTATTCTTGAAAATTATCTCCCTTTGACCTCCAAGCTATATTCTCGCACTGCTACCTTTTAAGCTCAAGATGTCCATACCTTGTCTTCATAGTTTCTAGGTACCATATATTGAGCTTCACTCAATATTTTTAATCTATACAGTTGAACTTTCCTCAACTGCCATCATATATTCCTATAACATTCTTCTAGGTAGAAAATTAATATTTTGACTAGATAAATGAATAATAAACAAAATATACTTACCTCACCATGATGAGCTTCTCATCAAGATCCTCATTGACCATCTCCACTTGAAACTTCCTTCATGTATTAGAGTGCTCAAGGATCAAACTTGATTACCAAGTAACATTTTTTTTCTTTCGAAGACTATACTAGATGTTAATCATTATTATATGAATATATTCTAGAGAAATTCTTAAATTCTTTACACATCCTTAAGTAAGTCAAATATTATTTCTTTCAAGAATCATCTATTCATCTACCTAATCATATTTTATGACCAAATTTTCCTCTACGAGATTCTATACATATGAATCTTATCCAAAGTTTTATATTCAATATGCATTCCTATGCATTTATCTAATCATCTAGTTATTTATATATCTCACAAAGAGCCTGCATCTTGACCCATTACATTATTTCATCCCTTTATTAGTATTGATTCCACATTACATGGAATAACTACTAAACTTTGTCATAGTGCTTCTTCCAAGAACCTTTCATAATTATGGTTCTTCCAAGATCAAGATGATCCACCTAAGCAAGATGAGATCCACCTAAGAAAGATGACTTCCTCTAACATAATGTTAGATAATTCCTACATGACTAATATGCAAAATGGTCTATCTATCCATCTATCTAGATGATCTATACAAAGCAACTTAATCATGTAAATTCTAGACATGCTACTATCATATACTTATTTCTATGATGCTATGCAATATCCTAAAAAATATTAGTCTTTGTAAAGAATAGGATAGTTAGATAACCTTATTTAGCAGTAAAGATACTTCACTTCTTCCTTCTTTTCCTTCTTCTCAGGTTCTCCCACTACTTCGGCTACATGAGCTTCACTCCTTTCCTTTCTCTTGTTGTTTTGTTGGTTTGGAGAGTCCCTCTTAAAGTGTCCAAACTCATTGCAGTTGAAGAATTGAACCTTGGACATGTATTTTGTTAGGTTCCTATACCAATAAGTGTCATATTTCATGATTGACTGATGAAATTCCAAATATGTTCATCCTTTCCATGCTGCAAAGGTTCCATATTTTCAAAAAAACAAAAATTTAAAAAAATGAAAAGAGAGTATGCCCTAAAAGAAAAATCAAAGGGCAAAAGGAATGAATTGGTCAAAAAGAAAGAAAATGAACCCCAAAGGAAAGACCAAGAAAGTGTGCTAGCCCAAAATGCCACTACTGTCCTATTTTTGCAAAGAAGATTCAATGTGTGCACTTAGGTGACTTCTGTCACACTTGAAGGATGGCCCAACAACTCAATCTTGGCCACTCCATGTTTAAATTTCCTGTTCTAGAACTAGAGAATGAGATCTGTCCAAACAGTTTAAACTTGGAAGATAGGTAGTTAGGTAGAGAAGCAAGGGAGCTCATCAGCTAAATCTGAGCCCCTGGAAGAAATAAGGGCAGACTTAAATAGGATTGCAGCTAAAAAAAAGGATTAAGGGTTTTCTAGTTCAAATGCACCCAATCAAAAAGGAAGAAAAAATGCTAGGTGTGAATAGGATGGGTAGGCAGTTTTGATGTTGCAGAAGCAGGTTTGTGAACAATTTTGTCTTTTTGAAGATGATTCATCTCATGGATATCATAAAGCATCATGTCAACTACATGGTTGCAAAACAGTTGAAGCATGACTAATTTCCCCCCTCATTTCTCCAAGAACACTTGCTAACATCCCCTCAAGGACATTTAGATCTGCTCAGTACTCCTAGTTCACTTCATTTCATGGAAAAGACTAAGTGAGAATCTGTTTCCACTTAGGATATCAAAGCCACATTTCTTGTGTAAAAATCCTTTTCTTCCATTACGCTAAGTCTTCTAAAGTTTATAACTTGGATCACTTTTACTCCCTAAGCCTAAGTTTTACTTTTTAAACTTAGAGTTTTGATTAAACCTATATTAACATGCTAACACTATTATATAGCTCCTATATAAATGTTTTCCCTGCCCCTATTATATAAAATACATAAAAACCCCAAAAAGACTTAAATATCCCTCCCTGGGCTTATTTATAGCCATATGTTAATGTTTTAAGGGGGTCCAAGGTTTATCTGAAACCTTATGGAGGGCCCCCCCCACGCGTGCATATAAACATTGGGATTCATTCAACATTCGGTTAAATGAATAACCAACCCGCCCAAACCCAAAGTTCAAATACATTGCAAAACCCCGCAAAACCTTATAAAAACGTTGATTTATTGCGCGGGTCCCCACGCCGTACCCTTCCGCCATCTCCGTCCACTCCCGACCGTCTGATCCGGGCTTTCCCATCGGACGACCCACAACGATATCAGAACCCCTCCAATGACCGAACAATAGCGCCTGGGAAAATGGCAGTTTTGTCGTCGTACAAGAACCACGTGGTGCCTGCCTGGTGCTATCGCGACCCCTTCACCCAAAACAGCTTTTGTCCAAAAGCAGTGCGGGATAATACCATATACCGCCCCTGCTTCCCACCACTGATGTTGTCACTCACATCATCACCCACGTCGTCTGCTGCCTCACCTCTGCATCATCCGCCGTGTCACCCACGTCACCGCCAGGTCAGCCTAGGTACCCCGCTACCAGACAAAATTTACGTCATGTTGATCTCATCCTACCGAAGCATGCCAAAACCCACCAAAATCAATTTTTTGTTAAAAAGGCATAAAATGTCGTTTTTTGTTCATTTCTGCTTATTTCTCCTGTGCGACCTTTGCATGCTATTTTATGTCCAAAGCAGCATTTTGACTACACAGTCCGCCACCCAGACAAATTGAGTCCACAGCTCGGCCCCTCAGCTCGGTCTGCCACCTGCATTTTGCACAGGGTGCCCATTAAAACAGGTATTTACCCAAATTCTTCTCCCAAACCACGTTTTTCTAGTTTTCTTTGTAAATTTTCCAAAAACACCCAAATTTGAATTAGAAACGTTGTGCTGCCTTCAAACCCGCGCACTGTAACCACTGTTTTACCCATTTTTACCAAGAAATCCCGCGAGCTCCATCTCCCTCTGCAAGTTCGCCCACTAAGATAAATTCAAGTCGTTTCGGCCTACAATTCCCGTAGAAAGGACTCGAAAGTATCATTTTACCTACTGTTGCTGCAAAAACCCAAGTTCCAAGTTGAAAAATCATAAGATAATTTGAAAAATGGAGGCTCCAGTGGCCCTGAATGTTGCCCCCCTTAATGCACCACACAAAGAATTGGAATGGTTGCCCCTTGCTGACAAAGATTTCCAGATTAAGGACTTAATTGGTGACAAGCCTCACCTCCAAGCTTTTTGTGAAATTAGGAATAGCTACCACAACAATACTGATGTCTATGGAATTTGGGAGTCCAACATGCCCATATACTACCTCCCCTCAGTAAATGTGCTCCCTGATATTATCCATTTATGCTGTGCCAAATATGACCCCACTAAAAGAGCAGTTATGGCTCCATCTGGGACTGTCTTATTTTACATTACCCCTCAATCCATAAATGAGATGTTACACTTTAAGCCAACTCAACCTCTGGCTCCTCTCTCCATGGAATTCTTGCTTGACTAAGGTGCCAAACTACCTGTTAGCGCTTGAAATTTCACCTCAGGCTGAGAAAGGTAAACTCCAAGGCAACATCAAACCACTTAGCCTCGTAGCTAGCCCTACGGGGCAGGAGAGGGCTCTCTTCGGTCTATCTCGGCAAAGATCTTCAACGAGGCAGAGATAACCAATAAAGAACACTGATTTTAGGCTAGTAAACTGATAAAAAGGTTTATTTTGCGTTTTTTAGGGTTTTGGTGGAAAGTTGGGGAAAGGCAATCTTGGGTGCGGGGATTGGACACAGTTTTTGTAGGGTGTTCTTTGGGGCAAGGTAGGAGACTGTATTGATGCCTTTGAATTAAGTGAATGGATAGGAATGACTGGTGAGGAGCTAAAGAGAGCAAGAAACCTTCAAGAGTTCTCTTTAGACAGATGAAAACATAAATATTAAGCAAACTTAAAAGCAGAGCATGGCAATCATGAATTCTACTTTAACACTTCATTTGCCTAATTTGCAGAAGGAAAAGTAAGAAGATGAATCACATAACAAACTTACAAGTACAAAGAGAAACACACCATCAATACATGTAACCACATGAATCCCAAAAAGGACTGCAAAACCCTGGTCTTTCTTCCTTTGCCAAAATTGCAGAGATACAATGAGTAATACAATAGAAGCTTCTCCCTCAAGAGTCCAACATGAAAATGACCAAGAAAGTACATAATATAGGAAATCTAACATCTTTTCTTGCCTCTAGGGGTCGAGCTCACTATCCTAGGAGCTGTTTCAACCAATTCTAAACAAAGCACTATAATCTAGGCAGTCAAAACAACTTGCCTCTATAAGCTAGGAAACCAATTCATTCATTAAATTTCTGCCTATCTCATGAATGAATCTTCTAGAAGAGATAAATAAGTGTAAAAATATCATAAAATTACATCAGTTACAACAAGGAGGATGAAAATCTACTCCAAAAAGTCAAATCCAGTCAAAACTGCGTTTTGTTGAGCTGTAGGTGAATTTCTGTGAAAACTGCCCAACACGTCGCGCCCTGATCCTGAACACGTCGCGCGCCTTTGGAGCTGCTTTTGAGGCACTTCTAGGTGTCCAAATGAGGCAAAAGTGGGCTTGTTGGAAAGGTCTGGATGTCTACTTTCCAACCCAAGTGGAATTTCTGAATTTGGTGGCCATTTGCCCCTCCAAAATTGCAATCTCCCAAGACTGCTTCCTGTGTGTCAAAAAGGTGGCAGAAAGTCATTTTTTGCTTGTTTTTTGACCTTCTAGAGGCTCAAAATTTGATGAAATCTCTTGGTAATTGCTGAGCAGGTGTATCTTTGCATGAAAAATCCAAAAATGCTGAGTTTTCCCGAAATGGAGTTGCCCATCGAAAGGGTCGCGCGCGGCACGCGACGTGTTGGTGGAGAAAACCTGTTTTTTGCCCAAAAATTCACAAGTGACAAAAAATGCTCAAATTTTTTTGAAATTTGTGCTGGAGTTAAGTCATTTAGTATCATGCTCCTTCAAGGAAGCCTCAGCCAAGATGTGGAGGGGATCGGGCCTTTTCCTTCGTTTTAGTGCTTTAGCCAACCGCCCTTGGATCACCTTCATTTTCGCCTTGCATACGTGCATTCGGGCCCAATAGTGGTTTTTCATGTTTCGGAGCAGGTCCTTATCTTTGTTGGCCTTGGCCAGCAGCCTCTCCAAATGAGCATTGACTCGGAGAAGCATAGCCTCTCGCTCAACGGGTACCAAATCACCGGGTCTCTTGCGCGCCAAGTTGTGGTCTTCATGGATCCTCCGCAACTCATCAAGAGTGTGCTCCTCTTCAAGTTGCTTGTTGCGCTGCTCTAAGTAGGTGATTGTCCAATTTGCCATTTCCAATCTTTGCTGCAATGAGTCATTTTCAGCCCTTAGGTGCTAAATGATCTCCTTTGACTCTAGGCTAGGAGAACTGATATCGAGGTCAACAACATCTATGCATGGATCACCTGATGGCCCCTCATCAATATTGGGCTTCTTGCCTCTCTCCTATACCTGTGCTGCTGTTGGAAGCGAGGCCCCTTCCACCTGGTGTGGAGATAACACTCGCGGTGCTGATGAAGAAGGTGAGATCCCTTCCACCTGGTGTGGAGAAAATACTCACCTAGCTGATGCAAATAAGGCCCTGTCGCCTTTCTGATATGTGACCCATGGAGGGGAGCTGACATGTCTGATCTCAGGAATATCATGCTGTTGTGAAGGCCCTCCCTCCTCATGAACAACCTCAGGGGGTGATGATGCTGGTGCTGTGAAAAAATCTCGAGAGATAAAATCCTCCCATGGGATACCCTGTTGAGCCAACTGATGTATGACCACAAGCTGGATCAAACCATAATGATAGATGCTCCTGTGTTGCTGTGTTGGGCTCTTTCTCTGAACCAAGGGCACCATCTTCTCAATATTTCGGCACATGAAAAATGGTATGTTCATCATCCGTACCCGTGTGAAATGCATCAACAAGCGAATATGGTACGAATACAAACATGAAAATCTGCCCTCACAGGTGAAATAGCGCATGATGAGCCTCATCAAGGGAGCATACTCATCCCTCAAAAATCTAAAAGGAAATACACCAGTCATGTACCTCATGTAGGCAGGTTTAATGTAGGGCTCATACTAAAATCTGTCCAATAGTTTGCGCTTGTTCCACTCTTCTCCCACATTGGGTATCCCTGTTGCTTGAGCAATAATTTCAGATGACAATATAAAATCCACCCCTGCAAGATTTACATGCCCATCATGCAGATGCAAAACAAACAAGCGGACCAATTCCCTATGGTGCTGAATTTGAGAAATCCTCTCGCAAAATTCATAACATGAGAGGTGGCGGAAACGTGTGACTGCAAGTGGACAAGCCTGCAAATAGGTCAAAGAGGTGGGCTCCTCTCTCACATGGTGACCACTCTTACCACCCCTGTGAGGCCTCCTTTGTACCTCAACTTCTGGTGTTGACTCACGGTCATCACTTTGCTCATAGTCGGTTTCGGTTTTTGACATGGTTTCAAGAGCAAAGTGGCTGAAATGTACTGCTGCTTTTGCTCAAATGACCTGTTGTTTTTCCCTGTTTGAAATGCTGCTTCAAGGGGAAAAATAACACAAGGGAGATGTTAGGGAAGGGAGACTTCTAAGGGGAATTAGGGAAAATACATGAAAAAGGGAATTAAGGGAAGGAATCATGACATATACAACATCATACCATTATCATTTGCAAAGATTTTATGGGAAGTAGGGTTTAAGGTTATATTATTGGATTTTAGGGATATGGGTAGGGTTTTGGGCCTTTGATATTTTTTGGTAGGGAGATTAGGTAAAAATGATAAGGGAGATGGTTGGGATGTGGGGGAAAAAATGGGAGTGAAAGGGATGACCTTGAGAGCAGCAAAACAAAACCCTATCTCTACTTGCACTTTGACATTTTTAAAGCAAATATACATGAACTTCTCATTTCAACTTGATGGCATTAAAACACATTTCCCATGCTCATTTTTCTTTATCAAGCAAAATACTTTGATGATCAGAGGCCTACCTGCAATCTTGAAGAAATTTGGGGTCGTTTGGCAGTTTACAGGCAATTTTTTGTGGATGAATTCCCAACACGTCGCGCGCTGGTCTGGACGGGTCGCGCGCACCCAACACGTCGCGCCAGTGTTTTTTCCCAACTGCTATGACCCCCTTGACACGTCGCGCCTGCCCAACACGTCGCGCGCAGGTCTGGACGGGTCGCGCGCAGGCTCTGTCTGCAATTTCGCCCAATTTCTCTCCAAATCGCTTTTCACTATTGCTTTGAGGCAAATGATGATCAAATGGAGGGAGAGAGGGGCTTTATAGGCTTGATTTAAATTAATTTCCCCTCAAACCCTCTTTCTAATGTTTATAACTTGACACTTTTTTAAAATTTAAATGCTGCTGACTTTATGGTTTCTTTTTGTCCTGAAATTGGTTGAACTGATGCTTTTTCTTGAAAATTTTTGCAGGGATAGCTTCTGAGGAATCTTGGCAAAGGGGACCAGGGCTGCATGCTGACTTTTGAAGAATTTTTAATTTTTACAACTTTTTACAAATATGAGAAAATGACCTTGTCTTTAAAAACAGGGTTTTTAAATCCAAGGTAAAAATTCGCTGTACAAGATGAAATCTTTTGAAGAAAAACTTTGATAGTCATCCCTCTGGCCTGTTGGGCATTTATTGACTTTTAAAGACATGACCTCAAAGACAAATTGGACCTAAACCCTAGACCTAGGACTTTTGACCTCAAGACAAGACAAGTAACCTTGAAAGAGTTTATCGACTGAAACAACTTGATCCAGCAGTGCTAAGAGGGGAATAAAGACACCAGCTCCTCCATCAGGGTTATGGCATGCCTAATGGAATGCAATGAGATGACACTGATGAGACACCTACTTATGCAAATGCAAAGAGATTTGATCACTGATGGAGGGCTACTAGACCGACTCTAACATTGGCTCCAATGGGGATGGTAGCTCCTTGGAGGTACCAAGAACCTTAGACCTCTGGGAGAGCAGACCAGTGCTTTTCAATCATTGGGCAATGGAGTCATTATTTACACATGTGACCCAAACCGGGACAGCTTTATTGACTTTAACAACTGACTGAAAATTGGACTAACTTTGACCCAAACTAACTCAACTTTTGGACAGAGAATGGACTGATAAAAACAACATAAAAAACTCACACCAACTAATCTCCATCTTCAGAATTATAGCCTTCACCGCGGGCCCCGGACTAAAGATGAAAGATCAGTGCACACTTGCAGTGAAATTTAAAGTAAAATGGTAATTACAATGATAATGGCTAGAGCAGAAAATGGCTCAGACATGGTACCTTTTAAGCAGCCGGCCATTAACCGACCCTCCAAGACAATCATCACCATTCATTTCTTTGAGAAGAAAGGCATTTGGACCACGGTATGCTGCAATTTTGTAAGGACCTTTCCATAAGTTATCAAACTTTCCATGTTTCCCTTTGTCTTCATTTCGGGCATCCCACCTCAAAACAACATCATCTATCTGGAAGTCATCCGGCTTTGCTTTTCTGTCATAGATTTTCTTTATGCGCTCTTGCAACTTAAGAGTATTTTGAAGAACCTCCTCCCTTGTCTGCTGTAAATGAATCATTTGACTAATCCGCCTTTGCATTGGATCCTCCTCACCACCAACTTCCTGAAGCAACTTTGCTACCGGAATACTAAGTGAAGTAGGAAACACCGCATCTGTCCCGTAAACTAGTTCAAAGGGTGACATACCAATTGACTTTTTCTGACTTACACGATCAGCCCATAATGCATTTACTAACTGTTTGTGCCAGCTCTTCTTATTGTTTTCCAGCAGTTTCTTTATGATGTTTACCAAAGATTTATTCGAAGATTCAGCCAGCCCATTTCCTTGCGGATGATAAGCGGTTGAATGCCCCAAGCTGATGTTATATTTGTAGCAAAAGTCAACCATCTTCTTTGATTTAAACGCTGCTGCATTATCTGTAATCAACTTATGTGGACAGCCGAAACGTGACAATATGTTATTTTCAAGGAAAGAAATAATTACCAAGTCCGTGGCCTGCCAGGTGGGAATGGCTTCAATCCATTTCGTGAAGTAATCGGTGGCTGTTAATATCCATCGATGCTGTCCGGAGGATGCTGGATGAATTTCGCCGATGAAATCTAAGCCCCACTATTGAAATGGTGCGCTGATTTCAATGGGTTTGAGAGGCAAGGGCTGTAATTTCTGCTTTCCTTGAAAAACTTGACATTCATGACAACTCTTGACTGCTTTATATACATCTGAAAATAATGAAGGCCAATAAAAACCTGCCCTTAAGATCTTGTTTTCCGTGGTCTTCCAAAACAAGTGGCCCCCGCAGTCACCTTTGTGAAAATCCTCTACAGCTCTCTTAGCTTCCTCCTCGACCAAACAATTCAGCAATATGCCACCGGGGTCTTTCCAATATAGTGCAGATTTGATGATGCAAAATTTGGCAGCCTTTAACTTCAGTGTCCTAGCTTTGTTTCGAGGCATCCCGGGAGGTGAAGACAAATTTTGAAGCACATATACAATATCAGCATACCAAGGAGAGGAAATAAAGATATCAGATACCTGTAGCACTGAATTTTCTTCATCTTCGTCAGACAAAGGAGCAATCAAATTAATGTCTAGGACATGGAGATTTGTTTCAGCCATCAATTTAGCGAAACCTTGGCCCTTGATCAGCTTGGTAGGCTTAATTTCCACATCATACTCCAATAGTGTAGCAATCCACTTACCCCGCTTTCCTTCCGGTTCTGCTTGTACCAAAACATCTTTAACAGTTGCGTTAGGAACATATGCCATAATGTGGGAATTCAGTATGTACACATGGAAATCTTTCAAGGCTTTTACCAACGCCAATGCTTGTTTTTCAATGATATTATACTTCAGCGCTCCGTCCCTTATAATATGACTGAAAAAAGCAATGGGCTGCTCAACTCCATCCCTCTTTTGCATCAGCACAGCTGCTAATGTATGCTCAGAAGCAAATGAAAATAAAATAAAATCTTGTGTATAATCCGGGCTGATTAGAGTTGGGGCTGAAGATAAAATTAACTTTACCAAATTGAAAGACTTTACCGCCTCTTCGGTCCATTTGAGCTGACTGTCCTTTTTGAGCATGTTAGTGATTTCTCTGAGGTGTTCGACAAGATTCGGAATAAAGCAACGCAGAAAATTCAACTTGTCATTTAAGGACTGAATCTCTTTCTTGTTTCGAGGCTGCTCTAATTGTTGAATGGCTTCCACACGTGCAGGATCTATACGAATGCCATCTTTGGAAATGATGTGGCCCAACAACTTGCCTTCACTCATGGCGAAAAGACTCTTCTTTGGATTCAATGAGATACCATATTTTCTGCACTTTTGAAACACCATTGTTAAATGATACGAATGTTCTTCATCAGATTTAGAAAACACAGTTAAATCATCAAGATAAACGACCAAAAAGACATCCTTCTCATTAGCAAAGGCCATGTCCATCGCCCGCTGAAAGGTGGCACCTGCATTTTTCAATCCAAATGGCATCTTGGCATAATGAAATGTTCCCCATGGAGTAGTGAATGCAGTTTTGTCGCAGTCATCTTCATGCACCAAAATCTGATTGTACCCGGAATAACCATCAAGTAGCGACATCCTTGATGCCCCAACTACCCGCTGCAATATATGATCCATCTTGGGCAACGGATAATTGTCCTTTAGCGACACCTTGTTCAGATTTCTAAAGTCTATACACAAGCGGATCTCACCGGTTTTCTTTCTCACGGGCACCAAGTTGGAAATCCAATCGGAAAATCTGATTGGCACTATAATTCCAGACTTGTACAACCTGTTAACTTCCTTCTCGATCAATGGCAGCAACTTAGGATTAATTCTTCTCAACTTTTGTCGGAAAGGCTTTTGATTTGGCTTTATGGGAATGGTATGCTGAATAATACTTGTGTCATAAGTTTTCAAATATGAATAATCCCATGCAAAAACATTAGAAAAAGAAGACAACAATCTGATATACTCTTTCTTTACCTTTGGCGACAATGCTTTCGATAGTTTCACCATCTTTGGATTTTCAGCTATTCCAAGATTCACTTCTTCGACACCTTCTTCCGTTGGCCTCAAGGTTGGTTTGCGGTCCACATCATCTTGATCGAACAGCTCTTCCAAAGGAATTAACCCTTTAGGAATGAAATTGTCTTTAAGCTGCAATACATCCATTTGATTTACTTCCTCAGGTTCTGTGTCTATGGAGATGTCTTTGAACTCACCTTCAACTTGCAGAAAATCCTTGATTTCCTCATCATCTTGGAAAACTTGCCAACATCTTTGATTGTCTAGGACTGTAGGATGGTGCTTCACATAAATCTCAAACTTATTGCTAGAATTCATGGGGATTTTTAGATTACTTGCTGCCTTAGCCAATGCATCCGCAACACCATTTTGGATACGGGGCACACATGTCAAAGTATGTTCAGAAAACAGCTTTAAGATATCTAGGACAACATTTCGATATGCTCGCATACGAGGATGTTTGGCCTGAAACTCACCTTTCACTTGCTTTATAACCAGTTCAGAGTCGCCATATACTGCTATCTTCTTTGCCTTCAACTTCCGAAGGATTTTCAGGCCAGCAATGAGAGCCTCATATTCCGCCTCATTGTTTGAACAATCAAATGCCAATTTGTAAGAGCATACTCGTACCTTGCTTGGGACTTTGTTTCGGACAGAAAATGGACTTCGAATCCACACACCTATACCAGCACCATCACTGCCCATAGCGCCATCAAAATCCATGGTCCAAAGACCATCCTCATCGTCTTCTAAATGCTGAAATTGTGATGTCTCTGCATTTTCTGTTTGCTGCCCTTTCATTTCAGCTATTGGCTCCATGACAGCGGACCTTTCTTCACTTTCTTTTCTCAAAATTTCTCTAAAATTTTCTGTAATGTCTGGTATATCTTCTGCTTGAACCAACTGGCTATCTATCTCATTAAAATTATCAGCAAACAAAACAAACGATTCCAAATCTGTATGTACATAATTTATAGGATGATTCACTGGCTTTTCCTTACTAGTGATCATGTATTTCATCTTTTTCTCCCTATATAACTTCCTCATCTGACCAAAGACCGGGATTGTAGCATAAGAAAAATCAAGCTGAAGTGTACCTTTGGGCTTGGCTCCCCAAGATCTCGAAAGCAACATGCTGAACCACGGAGGAACATCCGCCACCACCACATCCATCAAAACATTCTTTGCTGGGATTTGATCTAGGCTCACCACCAAGTCCTTGATCAAACCAATACATTTTACCCGGCTGGAATCAAATGAATACAAATCATGATATTTCCTTGTGATGTCTAGTCCCAGCTTCTCCATAATTTCTTTCGGCATTAAATTATGCGAAGCTCCCGAGTCAAACATGGCATTATGTAAAACATACTCATGCAATCGCAAACTAATATAGAATGGAGGAACATCACTTTCGGGAGACTCACCATTTAAAGCAGGCCCAAAAATCAATTCCGGCTGATCATCTTCTACATTCACCGTGTCTAGCATTGGATCAAAATTCAGCATCTTGGAGATTTGACCTCGGTAAGTGTTGTTCTTCATGATTTCCGTCAAAGGAATGGACACTTTCAACTTTGAAATTTCATTCTCCAAACTGAAAGCTGAAACCTTCTCACCTTCTTTGACCGGAACTTCTCTTTTTTCCACTTTATCTCTCGGTGTACTTGCTGGCTGATCTAACTTGCTTGCTGATGATGATTGACCTGCCGAAGGATCGCTTATGTCTTTTCCTTTTGTCTGTGAGGAAGCTGAATCATGTTTGGCTGGAGCATCTCTCCTTTTCTGAATGGGATTTATGGGAACAGCTCGGTTTCTTAATTGCCTCTGCTGAGCGGACAAAGCATTGAGATATCCTCTTTGGTATTCCTCCGATTCTTCCTCAAGTACAACCTCATTTGATAAGATATAATGCTCATCCTGATGTATGACTGAATTTCTCACAAATTCTTCTTCTTCTGTAATATAGGTAGGCAGATCATCAGGAGTGAAAAATTGATTTTCCTCTCCCACCGTATCACCTTCATCCTCGGATTCTTGGCTAACAAAATTCTATTGAAAAGGAGGTTTAATTTGCTGCTGAACTGCTGCCTCTTGTGCTCTTGTTTCACGCTGTTTGATTCTATATTGCGGCTGCTGCGGACCTCGAAAATTTGGATTGCGAATCTGAGGCTCCGGCTTACTGAGATGAGTATGTTCAAGTGCCCTTTCAATCTTTTCAACCTTACGGAGGAGCTGATCTGATGTAGAAGCTTCTTCTTTGATTGTGACTCGCTTTTCCGCCTTCATCCTTGCTCTTTTATCATTCAAATTCGCTTCAACACTAACAGCAATTTTCTGCATATCCTCCAAGGTAGGCGGATCTCTATCTCGCAATGAATAAGCCATCTCCAGATCAAAGCCATCCGGGAATTTGAGAAGTGCTGATTTTCTTGATGGTCTCAAATCATCGGGAATAGCATTGTAAACTGTATTGAATCTGATTATGTAGTCTTGAATGGACTCACCATGATTATGCTTGAGGTTGTTGTATTCGGCATTAATCTGAAGCGGATCCTTTCTGATTTCCCATCGATCTAGAAACTGCCTCTGAAGTGCCTCTAAGGTAGCAATGCTCCGGGCTGTCAAACCTCTGAACCACTTTCTTACTTCGCCATCAAATGTTTGTACAAACAAATGCATAGTTACATCCTCTTCATCTATCTCATATAGATCAAATAAAGTCATCATTTTGTCTATATGTTGCTGAGCAGAGATACTTTGTGGAGTGCCATCAAACATGGGAATTTTACTCTGATAATCGGCTGGCATATCATGCAGATTTTGAGGAAGAGCAAGAGGAGCAAATCGGGCGGCCATTGCTTTAGGTAGATTGGGTCTAGGAGTAGCAGGTGGAGTAAATGTAGCTGTAGTATGAGGAGTATGAGGAGGAGAAGTGGTACGGGATGTAGAGGGCGAACCAACTGTAGATTCCGGATAAGTGATTATAGGAGAAACAGAAATAAAAGGAGGATTGGACTGCTCATGCGCCGTGATAGTGGATCCGATATGAACAGATATAGTTTCAACAAACTCAGCAAGATTTGTAGCGTGAATATCTGACTGAAGAGATCTTAGGATGAAATTGTCAACCAATTTATTGTGTCTTTCAATTTCAAGGGCAGCTGCAAAATCAGGGTTGGGAACTAGAGGATCAAGTACACTTTCAGATTTGGTTTTGAACAAGGACAACTCAAAACTCACGTCAAAATCAATGTCTTCAATATACTCAAAACAAGATACTCAAAAACAGCTAGACATGAATGAGATTTGAATATATGACCAGAATCTGAAGCCAGTTTGGATATCAAGGAACAAATAGCCAATCAGCCTGTGAAAACTCTTAACCAATCATCCAAAAGTTTAGAGTTTACAAATATACTGGGGTGAAATACAATCGAGGTGGTTGTATTCACAAGCTCACGGAGATTGACTGAAGCAGCGTTTATCTACTTCCGCTAATGCAAAGCAAAAGCGTTTCGAAGGCTACCTGGCATAACTTCAGGCTCCGTCTAAGACTTATGAAACCAACACATCAATCAACAAACAATTTGTTCTCCCCAGTATGGTCGCCAATATGTTAGCGCTTGAAATTTCACCTCAGGCTGAGAAAGGTAAACTCCAAGGCAACATCAAACCACTTAGCCTCGTAGCTAGCCCTACGGGGCAGGAGAGGGCTCTCTCCGGTCTATCTCGGCAAAGATCTTCAACGAGGCAGAGATAACCAATAAAGAACACTGATTTTAGGCTAGTAAACTGATAAAAAGGTTTAGTTTGTGTTTTTTAGGGTTTTGGTGGAAAGTTGGGGAAAGGCAATCTTGGGTGCGGGGATTGGACACAGTTTTTGCAGGGTGTTCTTTGGGGCAAGGTAGGAGACTGTATTGATGACTTTGAATTAAGTGAATGGATAGGAATGACCAGTGAGGAGCTAAAGAGAGCAAGAAACCTTCAAGAGTTCTCTTTAGACAGATGAAAACATAAATATTAAGCAAACTTAAAAGCAGAGCATGGCAATCATGAATTCTACTTTAACACTTCATTTGCCTAATTTGCAGAAGGAAAAGTAAGAAGATGAATCACATAACAAACTTACAAGTACAAAGAGAAACACACCATCAATACATGTAACCACAGGAATCCCAAAAAGGACTGCAAAACCCTGGTCTTTCTTCCTTTGCCAAAATTGCAGAGATACAATGAGTAATACAATAGAAGCTTCTCCCTCAAGAGTCCAACATGAAAATTACCAAGAAAGTACATAATATAGGAAATCTAACATCTTTCCTTGCCTCTAGGGGTTGAGCTCACTATCCTAGGAGCTGTTTCAACCAATTCTAAACAAAGCACTATAATCTAGGCAGTCAAAACAACTTGCCTCTATAAGCTAGGAAACCAATTCATTCATTAAATTTCTGCCTATCTCATGAATGAATCTTCTAGAAGAGATAAATAAGTGTAAAAATATCATAAAATTACATCATTTACAACAAGGAGGATGAAAATCTACTCCAAAAAGTCAAATCCAGTCAAAACTGCGTTTTGCTGAGCTGTAGGTGAATTTCTGTGAAAACTGCCCAACACGTCGCGCCCTGATCCTGAACACGTCGCACGCCTTTGGAGCTGCTTTTGAGGCACTTCCAGGTGTCCAAATGAGGCAAAAGTGGGCTTGTTGGAAAGGTCTGAATGTCTACTTTCCAACCCAAGTGGAATTTCTGAATTTGGTGGCCATTGTCCCCTCCAAAATTGCAATCTCCCAAGACTGCTTCCCGTGTGTCAAAAAGGTGGCAGAAAGTCATTTTTTGCTTTTTTTTTTTACCTTCTGGAGGCTCAAAATTTGATGAAATATCTTGGTAATTGCTGAGCAGGTGTATCTTTGCATGAAAAATCCAAAAATACTGAGTTTTCCCGAAATGGAGTTGCCCATCGAAAGGGTCGCACGGGGCACGCGACGTGTTGGTGGAGAAAACCTGTTTTTTGCCCAAAAATTCACAAGTGACCAAAAATGCTCAATTTTTTTTGAAATTTGTGCTGGAGTTAAGTCATTTAGTATCATGCTCCTTCAAGGAAGCCTCAGCCAAGATGTGGAGGGGATCGTGCCTTTTCCTTCGTTTTAGTGCTTTAGCCAACCGCCCTTGGATCACCTTCATTTTCGCCTTGCATACGTGCATTCGGGCCCAATAGTGGTTTTTCATGTTCCGGAGCAGGTCCTTATCTTTGTTGGCCTTGGCCAGCAGCCTCTCCAAATGAGCATTGACCCGGAGAAGCATAGCCTCTCGCTCAACGGGTACCAAATCACCGGGTCTCTTGCGCGCCAAGTTGCGGTCTTCATGGATCCTCCGCAACTCATCAAGAGTGTGCTCCTCTTCAAGTTGCTTGTTGCGCTGCTCCAAGTAGGTGATTGTCCAATTTGCCATTTCCAATCTTTGCTGCAATGAGTCATTTTCAGCCCTTAGGTGCTGAATGATCTCCTTTGACTCTAAGCTAGGAGAACTGATATCGAGGTCAAAAACATCTATGCCTAGATCACCTGATGGCCCCTCATCAATATTGGGCTTCTTGCCTCTCTCCTGTACCTGTGCTGTTGTCGGAAGCGAGGCCCCTTCCACCTGGTGTGGAGATAACACTCGCGGTGCTGATGAAGAAGGCGAGACCCCTTCCACCTGGTGTGGAGAAAATACTCGCCTAGCTGATGCAAATAAGGCCCTGTGGCCTTTCTGATATGTGACCCATGGAGGGGAGCTGACATGTCTGATCTCAGGAATATCATGCTGTTGTGAAGGCCCTCCCTCCTCATGAACAACCTCAGGGGGTGATGATGCTGGTGCTGTGAAAAAATCTCGAGAGATAAAATCCTCCCATGGGATACCCTGTTGAGCCAACTGATGTATGACCACAAGCTGGATCAAACCATAATGATAGATGCTCCTGTGTTGCTGTGTTGGGCTCTTTCTCTGAACCAAGGGCACCATCTTCTCAATATTTCGGCACATGAAAAATGGTATGTTCATCATCCGTACCCGTGTGAAATGCATCAACAAGCGAATATGGTACGAATAAAAACATGAAAATTTTCCCTCACAGGTGAAATAGCGCATGATGAGCCTCATCAAGGGAGCATACTCATCCCTCAAAAATCTGAAAGGAAATACACCAGTCATGTACCTCATGTAGGCAGGTTTAATGTAGGGCTCATACTGAAATCTGTCCAATAGTTTGCGCTTGTTCCACTCTTCTCCCACATTGGGTATCCCTATTGCTTGAGCAATAATTTCAGATGACAATATAAAATCCACCCCTGCAAGATTTACATGCCCATCATGCAGATGCAAAACAAACAAGTGAACCAATTCCCTATGGTGCTGAATTTGAGAAATCCTCTCGCAAAATTCATAACATGAGAGGTGGCGGAAACATGTGACTGCAAGTGGACAAGCCTGCAAATAGGTCAAAGAGGTGGGCTCCTCTCTCACATGGTGACCACTCTTACCACCCCTATGAGGCCTCCTTTGTACCTCAACTTCTGGTGTTGACTCACGGTCATCACTTTGCTCATAGTCGGTTTCGGTTTCTGACATGGTTTCAAGAGCAAAGTGGCTGAAATGTACTGCTGCTTCTGCTCAAATGACCTGCTGTTTTTCCCTGTTTGAAATGTTGCTTCAAGGGGACAAATAACACAAGGGAGATGTTAGGGAAGGGAGAATTCTAAGGGGAATTAGGGAAAATACATGAAAAAGGGAATTAAGGGAAGGAATCATGACATATACAACATCATACCATTATCATTTGCAAAGATTTTATGGGAAGTAGGGTTTAAGGTTATATTATTGGAGTTTAGGAATATGGGTAGGGTTTTGGGCCTTTGATATTTTTTGGTAGGGAGATTAGGTAAAAATGATAAGGGAGATGGTTGGGATGTGGGGGAAAAAATGGGAGTGAAAGGGATGACCTTGAGAGCAGCAAAACAAAACCCTATCTCTACTTGCACTTTGACATTTTTAAAGCAAATATACATGAACTTCTCATTTCAACTTGATGGCATTAAAACACATTTCCCATGCTCATTTTTCTTTATCAAGCAAAATACTTTGATGATCAGAGGCCTACCTGCAATCTTGAAGAAATTTGGGGTCGTTTGGCAGTTTACAGGCAATTTTTTGTGGATGAATTCCCAACACGTCGCTCCCTGGTCTGGACGGGTCGCGCGCACCCAACACGTCGCGCCAGTGTTTTTTCCCAACTGCTATGACCTCCTTGACATGTCGCGCGCAGGTCTGGACGGGTCGCGCGCGGGCTCTGTCTGCAATTTCGCCCAATTTCTCTCCAAATCGCTTTTTCACTATTTCTTTGAGGAAAATGATGATCAAATGGAGGGAGAGAGGGGCTTTATAGGCTTGATTTAAATTAATTTCCCCTCAAACCCTCTTTCTAATGTTTATAACTTGACACTTTTTTAAAATTTAAATGTTGCTGACTTTATGGTTTCTTTTTGTCCTGAAATTGGTTGAACTGATGCTTTTTCTTGAAAATTTTTGCAGGGATAGCTTCTGAGGAATCTTGGAAAAGGGGACCAGGGCTGCATGCTGACTTTCGAAGAATTTTGAATTTTTACAACTTTTTACAAATATGAGAAAATGACCTTGTCTTTAAAAACAGGGTTTTTAAATCCAAGGTAAAAATTAGTTGTACAAGATGAAATCTTTTGAAGAAAAACTTTGATAGTCATCCCTCTGGCCTGCTGGGCATTTATTGACTTTTAAAGACATGACCTCAAAGACAAATTGGACCTAAACCCTAGACCTAGGACTTTTGACCTCAAGACAAGACAAGTAACCTTGAAAGAGTTTATCGACTGAAACAACTTGATCCAGCAGTGCCAAGAGGGGAATAAAGACACCAGCTCCTCCATCAGGGTTATGGCATGCCTAATGGAATGTAATGAGATGACACTAATGAGACACCTACTTATGCAAATGCAAAGAGCTTTGATCGCTGATGGAGGGCTACTAGACCGACTCTAACACTACCCAATTCAGAGATAACTAGAATAGCTCAATTATTCATGAAGCCAAATTGCTAGCCTCAGCAACCTCCTCCTTATCTGCATTCTTGGTTCACTGAAGCAGGAAAATTCATTGTAGACATGATTTCCTACATCTTTGGATTTAAAACCAGTGAGTATGTTGATGAAACTACCTTAGTTTTGTTGTCCATGTTTACTCTAGGACAGCCCCCAGCTGTCAAATATGATTATGCCAACTTCATAGCTAATAAGATCCATGAGAAATTCATGAGCTTGGACAGAGAAATAGTGTTCAAATACACATCATACATATATCATCTATTGTTGTACAATCAACCAGATAGTTTTCAAATCCCCCTTAGAAAATTGGATCTCAAAGGAGAGCGCAGGTCTGTAATCTTCTGGACCTCAATATTCCATGAAGTCCATAACTCTCCTTATATTTATTGTGAATTCATTGACCTGTTCATTCTTCTAGCCTCTTCTTTATTGATGACAACTCCTCCTACTAGGCTCTCTGCTAAAATGCAGAAAAATTTTACATCTCTTAAAAGGCTACAGTATAGGTGACTGGTACTTTTACTAGAATCACACTGAGATCCGGATATATGGATGTGAGTTGTGCCCTATAAGTTGCCAAAATATGTGCCTATGAGACTTTTTTCCCTGGAATAATTCAGGAAATTTATTAGCTCAGATTTGAATCATTTCTATGCTGCCAAGAAAAAGGCACAGCTCAAAATAAGAAATCAATTAGGCCCTTTTGTCTTCAATAAAAGCGAAGCCTGGGAAGAGGCTGACAATATTTTAGGGGAGCAACTTAAGTTGAAACAAAGTTTTTATTGGGCACCATATGACCCTGAACATTTCATAAGTTATATAAAAATGAAAAACAAGCTAACAACATATGTTCACCTCAAAATCCCTGAAATTCAGTAGTATGCTAACCAACAAGAATGGGTAGAAGGCACATTAGTTGAAGAAATTACTAGGGAAGAGAAATTGGAAAAAGCCATGAAAGAACTTGAAAAAACACTTGACCTAGAATCTTTTGGACAGGTATCCTTCAAATTGCCCCAGCACACAGGAGGTGATACATCTTTTGCTGGGACTTCTCAGCAGCCCACACAAAAAGCCAGTACAGGGTCAGCAAAGGGCAAAGAGGTAATAGGTTCAGAGCAGGATATAATGACAGACCAGCCAGCTACATCAAAGGAACAAGGCCAAGGGCAGGTTCCTCCAGCTCAAACAAAAGCACCAGAAATCCCTGTACTACAAACTCCTCTAAATGAGGAGAGAGGCAAGAAAAGGGATAGGCAAGAAGACACACCGATCAGCGGTTTTGAAGAGCAACCAGGGGAGAAAAGGTAGAGATTGAACCCCCTGTCAGAGGAGGAATTCATTCAAGAGACCACAGATAGTCTAAGGGAAGAAAGAGTAGTCAGCCAGGATACATCTCCAGTCACAGAAACATCGGCCAGTTCACACAGGCAGGAGATTGGAAGACAACATAGTGTGGAATTCTCTTCTGCCGGGCCACAAAGCAGGCAAGGCTCTGACATTAAGAAGACATTTACTGAAATAAAGGCAAAGAATGAGCCAATAAGAATTCAACTTTATAATCACTTGCTGAAGATGGCCCCCACAAACCAACAGAGGCTAATGTTGGCATATGACATTCAGGAAGGAAAGATGATCCTGAGTCACTTCAAGCCCAAAATGCAGCAACCACAGTCAGTTGCTGATTACATCAGGACCAATCTGGAAGTATTAGCCAAAGACATCCAGCCAATGGACTAGATTGAGTTGCATAAACAAACTGGAGAAATGATATATTCCACATTGGCAAATAAGGCTTTATTGGCCCACAAATTGCAGAATTCTTTAAATAATACCTCTGCCCAATTGGAGTTGGAAAAAGCTTCCTCTTTATCCAAGGATAACATAATCAAGTCCTTGGAAGAGATTATCATAGAGCTTGGACATGATCCCAAGGATTCCAAAGGCATCAGAGCATTAATAAAAAAGAAGGAAGAAGACATTGCAACTCTCAGGAAACAGCTCAAGCTGCCCATTACCATGCATCCCCAAACTATAGAGATTGTTGAACAAAAATCACGGGAAGATACGATGGACCTGCTGATGAAAATGAATGAAAGATTGGCAGAAACAGAGCAGGCATTAGAGAAAGAACTGCAAGGAAAGCAGGGAGAGTCAACCTCCCAGCCATATCAAATAGCTCCAATTGTTACAACTACTCCCTCTAGAGTCACAACAACAGTCCCTCCTACTGTCCCAACATCAACAACACCAAGTACTTCAACAACAATAGCAGCAGGCAGCAGCACTACCATGACTACTGAGGAACTGATAAAGGCTATGGAGGATCTAAGACTCCAAGTATCAGAATTAAAGGATGCTAAAGAGAAACTGGCCAAGTTGGAAATTAGTTATGATAAATCTAAAATGACTGTGGCAGAAAAAACAAGGGAGGTAAAAGCATTAGAGAATAAAGTAAAGGCATTGGAAAAGGACCTCTTATTAGACAAACCTCTGGGAGAAATCAGGAGCATTTTGTGGGCCAACATTGGCCAATCCATCATTGATATATGGACATCAATACAGATAATTCATGAGCAGATTGATTTGGTGACAGTAGCTCAAGAAGAAATTCAAAAGGCCAGGGATTCATTGGGACACATACCCGAGCAGGCCAATAGGCTAATACTATTTTTGAACACCCACACCAAGGAATAGCTGGCGGCATTGGATATCAGGGATAGTACAGGCACCATCCTAACAATTAAAAGAGTTCTGACCATGAGGAACTTCATACAAAATCTAGAGAGGAAGTTCCAGGACATGCAAATGGAGATAAATGCTTTCACACAGAAATTTACAGCTTTGGAGGAAAAGGGTCTGCCCAATTTGTTAACTAATGACTCATGCAAACTATGTACACAGGTTGAATACATATGTGGATAATCAAGTCATAGCATCATCCAGTTCTGCAGGAGAGAAGGCACTCCCATCTGGACAGAGCCTATATGACAATTTAGAAAATCTGTTTTTTATTGAGCATGAAGTGAGGCATCTTTTCATAGTCCAGCCTACTTTCTTCAAGTACACAGATGTTGATGAAACTCTAATAAAAATGCGCAGGCACTATTTACCAGAGGACCACTGGTGGTAGAGTATGCTCGAAATTTTGTAGGTGGATTTCAAACTTTGGTTTATTTTTCCCAGAACACAACAAGATATTATAAAGTGAAGAAAAAGAGCAAATAAAAATCACACTGGGAAATAGTCTATTAAAGTGCTATTAAAAGCACCCAGGAAAGAAAAGCCAACAACGCGAGATTTCACTAAAGTATCCATCGGCCGACTCGCTGAGCAAATAATCAATGCATCTCACCAACTGAGCAGCCAGCATAGCATCTCTTACTTCTGCATTCATTTCTCTCTGTTCCCAAGATCATTTACTTCTCCTGTAGAGTAGGTGAAAGAAGTTATTGCAAGATATTATCTCTTTGAGATATTTTGTAAGGATTTTTGTACAAATACCTCCCCAAGCTAAGTATTAGGGGTTGGTGATATCATTTTGGAACTGCGCTGTAAATTTGAGAACTCTTCTGAATAAAAGGTTACTAGAATGCTTTGATGCTGAACTCTCTGGTTGTGGATTTGATGGCAGATGACCATGTTACAAAATTCTTGAATTACTTCATGGATCAATAAGTCTTTCTAACTCATGTTTTACTGTTCCTGTGTTTTATATATCATTTATACATCATGTTCTAAATTACAGGGAAAAGGAATAACTCAGAACTTACTTAGACTGTAATCTATGTTCAATCCCTGTTATTTTAAATGTTTTCCTCAGAATTAGCATAAGCAGGAATTCTTAATTGCTCCTATTCCCCTGGTTCTTACACCTTGGATATAACCAAGGAATTCTTAACTGCTCCCTGGTAATGTTCACCCACTTTCCCTCTATTAGCATGATGAAGGATTCTTAGTTGCCTTTCACCCCCTGACCCCATTTCACCTGATTTCAACTTACAATTTGTTCCATGGTTAATTATCTTTCTCTGTAGTTCCTCCTTTTGTCAAAGAAACCATACCCAACAGTTCATCTTCATTGACTCCATTAACCCAATGGACTGAACTTTTCATATTTTCACCCCTATTCTTTGAATGTAACCATCCAAAAATCAAACAAATACCTGCACTTCATAACTAGCCTAATGTACATCAAAACAAAGCTAAATCATAAAGAGAGAGCCCTCGCTGGCTGCAGATTGGCTAGAATCTGCATCCAAAAGACTGGTTAGTGGTTACCTCGGCCGTATTCCCTTTTCTCACAACTTTTGGGGAACAACCTGAGTGATAACATCATTGGCGACTCCGCTGGGGACCTGAATGACTGTTTGTTACTGCTGTCTATTTTCTAAAGCTACAGATGGAGCCTGAAGTTAGCCAGGTAGCCTTTGAAACTGTTTTTGCTATGCAATTACAGGAGTAAATAAAAGCTGCTTCAGTCTATCTCCAGTCTAGTTTTAGGCTTTAAATAGCTGTCTCAAAAATTTGATCAGTTTCCTTTTTTTTTCAAAAGATCTTCAGGAAAATTCAAGACTCTCACAATTCATAATTTCCTAGAAAGATATTGTCAAAAGCAGTATTCTTCAAATACTTCCAGAAAATACCAAAAACAGATTTAGAAGTTGGCTCCAAAGAAGAAAGTCCGTTACACTAGATCAAATCCAGATCCAAATCCTCCAGCTATCTTTGAAAATCCTAACTTGATCTCTAAGAACCTTAGAAGACAAGAAAGTCTAGAAAATTCTGCTGATTTAAACCTTGATACACCTCAGCAGAACTCTACCCAAACTGAGCTTACTCCTAGAAAAGCAGCAGTCCTTTCTTCCATTGCTGCAGCCTCTTCCAGTTCACCATTATCACTTCAAAACATCTTTTCCACCCCTCCATCCACTCCACCTATCTCAGCTGTTATCCCTGTGCTTCCAGCTGTCCCATTTATACCTGCAAATATGGAAAATCGATATGCTTCCCTGTAGTTGCCTACTAATCCAGGGGCTATGCCTCAAGATTATCAAAGCAAAATCACCTATTTTGATGGTACTGACACCTACACAGCACAACAACATACTAAGAAAATGATGGATTACTTTGAGAACTATGAAATTGATGATAATGATGTCAGAATGAAATTTTTTGTTCAAAGCTTCACTGGTGATGTAAGGACTTGGTTTAGGGCACTTCCTGTAAATACTATAGCCGATCTGGATGCTCTTTATCAAACCTTTTTGAACAGATGGTAAAATAAGAAAGACCCATTGCATATCCTATCAGAGTATGAAAGCTTGAAAAGGGGTCCACAAGAAACTGTCCAAGATTACTGTGCCAAATTCAATAATGTGTACAATGCTATTCCTCAGAACCTTAGACCTCCCCCAGACTTGGCCTTGATCAAATTCCCTGATGGATTTGATTCTGACATGGCGTACCAGCTCAGGGAAAGAGCTCCTCCAAGATTAGAAGACATGCAGAGCATAGTTGTTAGTGTAGAGGCCAATCTTATTTCTAAACGAGCTCGAGCTAGAGCTGAAAGAAGGACTCCCTTCAAAGAAGAACCTTCTACATTTGAGAAAAAACTAGATGTAATTACCAAAGGAATGGATGATTGGGTGACAGAGTAGAAACAATTGAGAGGAAATCTTCTTGGGAAGGTCAACCAAGTAACACTGCAAGAAATCCAAACTTCAGGAAAAATCAAAATCCTAACACCGGGAAGGCTGGTCCCAACCAAAACATTAGACCTCCATTCCAAGAAAACTATGCTGAAGCTTCAACCTCTAGTGAGCCAACAGAGGATACTCAGATTAATTTGATGGGTCTGAATAGTGAACAACAAATCTTTTTAACCCAGGATGACCAAGAAGCTCACACCTTTAATCAATTTCAAACCAAATCGGGAGAATCATTTGATTTTAGAGAGGGATATGATGCAGCTGTCTATGAGGTTCATAAACAATATAAACTGAGAAGTAGAACAATAGATGTTCCTGAACCCAGCAAGCAGAAAGATACCAAGCAACCTAAAAAAGCAAAGGATAAAACTTCCCCTATAGAACTCCCTGCTAGAAAAGACCTCAACCCAAAAGAGCCCACGGTTGAGGACATATCAGACTTACAGCCATCAAACAATCAACCATCCACCTCCTCTCCTCCAAAATAAAATGCAAACAAATCTCCTGAAATTGATTTTAAAGCAGATTTAGTTCATAACAGCACTCCTGATAGAGAAAAAACCACTGAAAACACAGCAGAAAAAGAAAATCTTGCTGCCCGGAATGCAAAAATTCAAGTGGAAAAACCTTTCAACCTAGAAACCGAAATAGGCAAGTTAAAAATAGCCATTCCACTGTCCGAATTGGCTAAACATGAGGTCTATAGAGAACAAATCAGCAGGACACTTCAAATTTCTGAAAATAGAGATGCAGTGAATGTCCTAGATGACCAGCCAGAGTTAATTTTTGGCCCTGAAGTAAATGGTAAATCAATAGATGGAGGAGTTCCTCCATTCTATGTAAGCCTAAACATTCATGAAAAAGTACTTCACAATGCAATGTTTGATTCGGGAGCTTCCCATAATCTAATGCCTAAGTCTGTGATGGAAAAATTGGACCTAGATATCACAAGGCCATATAAAGACTTGTTTTATTTTGATTCTAGCCAGGTTAGGTGTCTTGGACTAATCAAATATTTTTGTGTATCTCTAGTGCAATACCCTGCCAAGACAATTTAATGGACGTGGTGGTAGCTGATATCCCACCAAAATATGGGAATGCTCTTGTCCAGATCTTGGGGTGCAAAGCTCCAAGGATCTTTACAGCTAGACATGTCTTATGCTACCATCTTAGTCTTTGTCCAGCCAAAGAGATTGTACCGGGAAACATTGATGAAATATGTGGTTAGCAGTCGAGAGAAACTCCAAAATTTCCCCATTTATTCCATGCCTTCCGATATGGACTCTTTCATCCTATACAATGCTGAAATTTGTCCCAAAACTGATGACAAGGGTCTAAAATCAGCACAAGAAAGAAGCATAAATGAAGAATCTATTTCTCAAGACCTAGAAATTGCTGAAATAATTGTTGTAACAGACACACAAGGCAAACCATATGAGTTACAAAATCCAAATCTGCCCACTAAGAGAGTTTCTAAAACTCCTAATGCTGGTTGTTATCAAGAAATCCTATGGTATCTAGAGTTTGATGGGTCAGTTAATAAACTAGGAGCAGGGGCAGGGATTTGGATACATAACATGCAAAATGATCATGCTGAAGGACATGCATACAGACTGAACTTTAGATGCACAAATAACATGGCTGAATATGAAGCCCTTCTGTTAGGACTCAAATTGATCAAAAATCTAGGGGCAGCTAGGATATCAATTTTAGGAGACTTTGATTTGATTATTCAACAGATGAAAGGAAATTTTGTCACAAACGATCTCAAGTTAAGAGTGTATAAAGGGGCAGCAATTGAAATACTCAATAACTTCCTAGAGTCACAGCTTACCAAGATTTCAATGAACCACAATTTTCACGCTCATAGTTTGGCAACATTTGCCAGCACTTGTAAGCTACCATTTGAGCCTAACCATCATTTTACTGCTGAAATTAAACATAGACCTGTTGTAATAGACAATGTTAAAAATTGGCAAGTGTTTGAAAATGACACTCAGATCAACATTTTCCTGACTTTGAAAGAGGAATTTTCAAGCACAAATATAGACACAAGCACCATTTGTGAAGAACAGCAAATAGATAGAATTGAAACTAATATTTCAGCTGAAATAGCAGATCAGATTTTGCATCCAACAATCTTTACCAGCAAAACTTTACAAGAGTTGAAAGAAACAAACTTTGATGAAATTGTTGAAGGAGAGACTGAAGTGATTGAGTTGAAGGATAATTTTTTACCCACAGGCTTGACTCCTTTGGAGGATATTTTCGACTCTAATGATATTCCAAGAAAGCCAAAAATGTAGCCATTAAACGCAGAAATTGAGGACTGCAACATAGGCACTGAACAGAAGCCTAAAATGATAAAATTGTCCAAAGCATTGCCACCTGACCAAAAACTGAAATATATTGAGCTGTTCAAAGAATTTCAAGATGTTTTTGCATGGAGCTATGAAGATCTTAAATCCTATGATACTTCTATGATCCAGCATACAATACCCTTGAAAGAAAATCAAAAACCTTTTAAACAAAAACTTAGAAGGGTCAATCCTGTACTCCTTCCTCTCATTGAAAAAGAGGTCAAAAGAATGTACGAAGCTGGAATAATTGCACCCATTAGATTCTCAGAATGGATCTCAAATCTAGTACCCACTAGGAAGAAAACAGGAGAAATAAGACTGTGTGTTGACTTAAGAAATCTGAATAAAGTTTCTCTCAAAGACCACAACCCCTTACCCAAGATGGATCACATTTTACAAAGGGTAATGGGAGCCTCAAGAATTTCACTACTAGATGGATTCTCAGGCTTTAATCAGATCCTATTTCACCCTGATGATCAAGATAAGACTACTTTTACAACTCCTTGGGGAACCTTCAAGTATGTAAAAATGCCTTTTGGACTTAAAAATGTAGGGGCAACATTTCAACGAGCAATGGACATAGCCTTTGCAAAAGAGATTCATGATTTTCTAGTCATATATCTTGATGATCTCACTGCTTTTTCCAAATCAGATCAAGAACATTTAGAACATCTCAGGCAAGTGTTTTTAATTTGCAGAAAATATGGCATATCATTGAATCCAAAGAAATCATTGTTTGGCCTAGAAGAAGGCAAACTCCTAGGTCACATAATCTCAAAAGATGGCATTAGAATTGACCCAGATAGAATACAAGCCATTCTCCAAGTTCCTCACCCTAGAAATATCAAAGAACTACAAGCTTTTCTAGGAAAGATCAATTTTCTAAGAAGATTCATACCCAACCTGGCTGAACTGATAAGATTGCTGAATAACATGTTGAAGAAAGATTCCACAGTAAAGTGGACAATAGAAGCCAAGCAAGCCTTTGAAGAAATCAAAATAGCTTTAACTAAAACATCAGTCCTCACAAGCCTAAAACTTGATAGAGATTTTATCATATTTTCCTTTGCATCTGAACATACTATTGTTGTTGTCCTATTACAAAAGGATGATCAGGGATGTGAGAAGCCCATTGCTTTTTTCAGCAAAGCGCTTAGAGATGCACCACTTAAATATCAAATCATGGAAAAACAGGCCTATGCTCTTGTAAAAGCTATTAAGGATTTCAGAGTTTATATCTTATACTCTCATGTAATAGCTTATGTCCCAAATGCTGTGGTCAAAGATATCCTAACTCAAGAAGGAATTGAAGGTAAAAGAGGCAAATGGATAGCTAACATCTTGGAATATGACATTGAAATTAAACCAACAAAGCTGATAAAAGGACAAGGGTTAGCTAAATTGATGACTGAAACCAACTTTCAAGCCCTTGACATCAATGAACTGGATAACGAACAAGAGATGGCGACTCCATAGATCAATCAAGCCTTTTTACAATCACCTTGGTATGCTGATATAGTCTATGTATTATTAAACCTGCAGGCTCCTCCAGGGTTATCCAGAACTAAAAAGAGATTTCTCAAAATGAAAGCTTCAAAATTCTGTATTATAGATAATGTTTTGTTTTGGAAAAATCATGAAGGCATTTTGCTGAATTGCTTAACAAAGGATGAAACTGACAAAGTGCTGAAAGAATTTCATGCAGGGGACTGTGGTGGACATTTGTATTGGAAATCAACTGCTGATAAAATCCTAAGAGCTGGTTTTTATTGGCCCTCCCTGTTTGCTGATGTAAAGAAATTTGTAGTTTCTTGCCATAAATGTCAAATCTTTGAAGGCAAGAGAAAGCTTTTACCTCTACCTCTAAAGCCAATTTCCACTGAGAGACCATTTCAACAATGGGGTTTAGATTTCATTGGGGAGATTCACCCTCCCTCTTCTGGCCAGCACAAATGGATTTTGACCGCCACAGACTACTTCACCAAGTGGATAGAAGCCATCCCTTGTAGACAAGCCAATGATTCAGTCATCATCCAATTCCTAGAAACCAATATCCTATCTAGATTTGGCTGTCCGGAAAAGATTATAACTAACAATGCTACTACTTTTAAATCCAAAAGAATGATCAATTTTTGTCACAAATACCACATTACCTTAGGCCACTCCACGGCCTATTACCCTCAAGGTAATGGTTTAGCTGAGTCATCCAATAAAAGCTTGATCAACATCATTAAGAAAGTATTGGAGGAAAACAAGAAGAACTGGCATAAAAAGCTTATCAATGCACTTTGGGCAGATAGATTGACTACAAAGAGATCTATTGGAACAAGCCCCTATGAGTTGGTTTATGGCATGGAGGCAGTATTCCATTCATCTTTGGGAATCCCTGTGATAAAATTGCTGCAAGAAATACAAGCAGAACCCAATGACATTCAGAGGAGAATCAATCAAACAATTCATTTACAGCAGACTAGAGAAGAAGTGTATCAAAGATCTCAGATTCTACAAGAGAAACTTAAGAAGATATTTGACAAGAGGACAAAGGCAGAGGATTTTTTCATAGGAGACAAAGTGCTGAAATGGGATTCCAGAAGGGAAGATAAAGGAAAACATGGGAAGTTTGACTTCCTATGGAAGGGGCCTTTTGCTATTCAGGCTGTACAAGGAAATAACACCTACCTTTTGAGAAGCCTGGATGGTACAAAAGCAGAAGATGGGCCAGTCAATGGTCGGATGCTCAAGCATTATTTTGATCCACTTTTTTAAGGTGCCAGGACCGTAATTTGTACATAATAGTGTCTTTTTTTGCAGTTTATTATAGCAATAAGATAGGGAATAAGATGCAGCAAATTTTGAGAAAAAGTCAAGGAACTGTGCTACGTTTTTTTTTAGTACCTTTGAGTTTATCAAAGGAATTGAAGAAGAAGACTTGGGAGCTGAAAACATGATGGCAAACACTCAGACAAACTGTTAAAACAGGGCTGCAATTGTTTCAATGAATTTATGAAAAATGTATATGTTGCAGAGATACAGTTTGGTTATTTACAACTAAGGAAAAATTTTCAGGTTGCAGCAAGAGTTGAATATAAGGCTATCTGACCTGTTGTTCTTGGCTTTTCACCTGGAAAAGCCATCCCCAAGTGGAGCCACTGTTAGGTTCCTATACCAATAGGTGTCATATTTCATGATTGACTGATGAAATGCCAAATATGTTCATCCTTTCCATGCTGCAAAGGTTCCATATTTTCAAAAAATCAAAAATTTAAAAAAATGAAAATAGGGTATGCCCTAAAAGAAAAATCAATGGGCAAAAAGAATGAATTGGTCAAAAAGAAAGAAAATGAACCCCAAAGGAAAGACCAAGAAAGTGTGCTAGCCCAAAATGCCACTACTATCCTATTTTTGCAAAGAAGATTCAATGTGTGCACTTAGGTGACTTCTGTCACACTTGATGGATGGCCCAACAGCTCAATATTGGCCAATCCATGTTTAAATTCCCTGTTCTAGAACTAGAGAATGAGATCTGTCCAAGCAGTTTAAACTCGGAAGATAGGTAGTTAGGTAAAGAAGCAAGGGAGCTCATGAGCTAAATCTGAGCCCCTGGAAGAAATAAGGGCAGACTTAAATAGGACTGCAGCTAAAAGAAAAGAAGAGAGAAAGGGTTTGCTAGTTCAAATGCACCCAATCAAAAAGGAAGAAAAAATGCTAGGTGTGAATAGGCTGGGTAGGCAATTTTGATGTTGCAGAAGCAGGTTCGTGAACAATTTTGTCTTTTTGAAGATGATTCATCTCATGGATATCATAAAGCATCATGTCAACTACATGGTTGCCAAACAGTTGAAGCATGACTAATTTCCCCTCTCATTTCTGCAAGAACACTTCCTAACATCCCCTCAAGGACATTGAGATCTGCTCAGTACTCCTAGTTCACTTCATTTCACGGAAAAGACTAAGTGAGACTTTGATTCCACTTAGGATATCAAAGCCACATTTCTTGTGTAAAAATCCTTTTCTTCCATTACGCTAAGTCTTCCAAAGTTTATAACTTGGATCACTTTTACTCCCTAAGCCTAAGTTTTACTTTTTAAACTTAGAGTTTTGATTAAACCTATATTAACATGCTAACACTATTATATAGCTCCTATATAAATGTTTTACCCGCCCCTATTATATAAAATACATAAAAACCCCAAAAAGACTTAAATATCCCACCCTAGGCTTATTTATAGCCATATGTTAATGTTTTAAGGGGGTCCAAGGTTTATCCGAAACCTTATGGACAACCCTCCCCGCGCACGCATATAAACATTGGGATTCATTCAACATTCAATTAAAAGAATAACCAACCTGCCCAAACTTAAAGTTTAAATACATTAGAAAACCCCGCAAAACCTTATAAAAACGTTGATTTATTGCGCGGGTCCCCTCGCTGTACCCTTCCGCCATCTCCGTCCACTCCCGACCATCCAATCCGAGCTTTCCCATCAAACGACCCACAACGATATCAGAACCCCTCTGATGACCGAACAATAGCACCTGGGAAAATGGCGGTTTTTCCGTCGTACAAGAACCATGTGGCACCTGCCCGGTGCTATCGCGACCCCTCCGCCCAAAACAACTTTTGTCCAAAAGTGGTGCGGGATAATACCATATACCACCCCCGCTTCCCACCACTGATGTTGTCACCCACGTCATCACCCACATCGTCTGCCACCTCACCTCCGCATCATCTGTCATGTCACCCACGTCACCACTAGGTTAGCCTCTGTACCCTGCTACCAGACAAAAATTACGTCATGCTGACGTCACCCGACCGAAGCGCACCAAAACCCGCCAAAATCAATTTTTTGTTGAAACGGCGTAAAATGTCGTTTTTTGTTCATTTCTGTTTATTTCTCCTGTGCGACCTTTGCATGTTGTTTTACATCCAAAGCAGCATTTTGACTACACAGTCCGCCACCCAGACAAATTGAGTCCACAGCTCGGCCCCTCAGCTCGGTCTGCCACCTGCATTTCGCACAGGGCGCCCATTAAAATAGGTATTTACCCAAATTCTTCTCCCAAACCCTGTTTTTCTAGTTTTCTCTGTAAATTCGCCAAAAACACCCAAATTTGAATTAGAAACACTGTGTTGCCTTCAAACCTACACATTGTAACCACTGTTTTACCCATTTTTACCAAGAAATCCCGCAAGCTTCGTCTCCCTCTGCATGTTCTCCCACTAAGATAAATTCAAGTCGTTTCGGCCTACAATTCCCGCAGAAAGGACCCGAAAGTATCATTTTACCTACTGTTGTTGCAAAAACCCAAGTTCCAAGTTGAAAAATCATAAGATAATTTGAAAAATGGAGGCTCCAGTGGCCCTAAATGTTGCCCCCCTTAATGCACCACACAAAGAATTGGAATGGTTGCCCCTTGCTGACAGAGATTTCCAGATTAAGGGCTTAATTTGTGACAAGGCTCACCTCCAAGCGTTTTGTGAAATTAGGAATAGCTACCACAACAATACTGATGTCTAAGGAATTTGGGAGTCCAACATGCCCATATACTACCTCCCCTCAGTAAATGTGCTCCCTGATATTATCCATTTATGCTGTGCCAATTATGACCCCATTAAAAGAGCAATTATGGCTCCATCTAGGACTGTCTTATTTTACATTACCCCTCAATCCATAAGTGAGATGTTACACTTTAAGCCAACTCAGCCTCTGGCTCCTCTCTCCATGGAATTCTTGCTTGACCAAGGTGCCAAACTACCCAATTCAAAGATAACCAGAATAGCTCAATTATTCATGAAGCCAAATTGCCAACCCTAGCAACCTCCTCCTTATCTGCATTCTTGGTTCACTGAAGTAGGAAAATTCATTGTAGACATGATTTCCTACATCTTGGGATTTAAAACCAGTGAGTATGTTGATGAAACTACCTTAGTTTTGTTGTCCATGTTTACTCTAGGACAACCCCCAGCTGTCAAATATGATTATGCCACCTTCATAGCTAATAAGATCCATGAACAACTCATGAGCTTGGATAGAGAAAGAGTGTTCAAATACACATCATACATATATCATCTGCTGTTGTACAATTAACCAAATAGTTTTCAAATCCCCCTTAGAAAACTGGATCTCAAAGGAGAGTGCAGGTCTGTAATCTTCTGGACCTCAATATTCCATGAAGTCCATAACTCTCCTTATACTTATTGTGAATTCATTGACCTGTTCATTCTTCCAGCCTCTTCTTTATTGATGACAACTCCTCCTGCCAGGCTCTCTGCTGAAATGTAGAAAATTTTACATCTCTCAAAAGGCTACAGTATAAGTGACTGGTACTTTTACCAGAATCACACTGAGATCCAGATATATGGTTGTGAGTTGTGCCCCTATAAGCTGCCAAAATATGTGCCTATGAGACTGTTTGCCCTGGAATACTTCAAGCAATTTATTAGCTCAGATTTGACTCATTTCTATGCTACCAAGAAAAAGGCACAGCTCAAAATAAGAAATCAATTGGGCCCTTTTGTCTTCAATAAAAGGGAAGCCTGGGAAGAGGCTGACAAGATTTTAGGGGAGCAACTTAAGTTGAAACAAAGTTTTTATTGGGCACCATATGACCCTGAACATTTCATAAGTTATAGAAAAGTGAAAAACAAGCTAACAGCATATGTTCACCTCAAAATCCCTGAAATTCAGCAGTATGCTAACCAACAAGAATGGGTAGAAGGCACATTAGTTGAAGAAATTACTGAGGAAGAGAAATTGGAAAAAGCCATGAAAGAGCTTGAAAAAACGCTTGACCTGGACTCTTTTGGATAGGTATCCTTCAAGCTACCCCAGCACACAGGAGGTGATACATCTTTTGCTGGGACTTCTCAGTATCCCACACAAAAAGCCAGTATAGTGTCAGCAAAGGGCAAAGAGGTAATAGGTGCAGAGCAGGATATAATGATAGACCAGCTAACTACATCAAAAGAACAAGGCCAAGGGCAAGTTACTCCACCTCAAACAAAAACACCAGAAATCCCTGTACTACAAACTCCTCTAAATGAGGAGAGAGGCAAGAAGACACACCGATCAGCGGTTTTGAAGAGAAACCATGGGAGAAAGGGTAGAGATTGAACCCCCTGTCAGAGGAGTAATTCATTCAGGAGACCACAGACAGTCTAAGGGAAGAAAGAGTAGTCAGCCAGGATACATCTCCGGTCACAGAAACATCGGCCAGTTCACACAAGCAGGAGATTGGAAGACAACATAGTGTGGAATTCTCTTCTGCCAAGCCACAAAGCAGGCAAGGCTCTGACATTAAGAAGACATTTACTGAAATAAAGGCAAAGAATGAGCCAATAAGAATTCAACTTTATAATCACTTGCTGAAGATGGCCCCCACAAACCAACAGAGGCTAATGTCGGCATATGACATTCAGGAAGGAAAGATGATCCTGAGTCACTTCAAGCCCAAAATGCAGTAACCATAGTCAGCTGCTGATAACATCAGGACCAATCTCGAAGTATTAGCCGAAGACATCCAGCCAATGGACTAGATTGAGTTACATAAATAAACTGGAGAAATGGTATACTCCACATTGGCAAATAAGGCTTTATTGGCCCACAAATTGCAGAATTCTTTAAATAATACCCTTGCCCAATTGGAGCTGGAAAAAGCTTCCTCTTTAGCCAAGGATAACAGAATCAAGTCCTTGGAAGAGATTATCATAGAGCTGGGACATGATCCCAAGGATGCCAAATTCATCAAAGCATTAATAAAAAAGAAGGAAGAAGACATTGCAGCTATCAGGAAACAACTCAAGCTACCCATTACCATGCATCCCCAAACTACAGAGATTGTTGAACAAAAATCACAGGAAGATACGATGGACCTGCTAATGAAAATGAATGAGAGATTGGCAGAAACAGAGCAGGATTTGGAGAAATCACTACAAGGAAATCAGGGAGAGTCAACCTCCCAACCATCTCAAACAGCTCCAATAGTTACAACTGCTCCCTCTACAGTCACAAAAGCATTCCCTCCTACTGTCCCAGCATCAACAGTACCAAGTACTTCAACAAAAACAACAGCAGGCAGCAGCACTACCATGACTACTGAGGAACTGATAAAGGTTATGGAGGATCTAAGACTCCAAGTATTAGAATTAAAGGATGCTAAAGAGAAACTGTCGAGGTTGGAAATTAGTTATGATAAAGCTAAAATGACTGTGGCAGAAAAAACAAGGGAGGTAAAAGCATTACAGAATAAAGTAAAGGCATTGGAAAAGGACCTCTTATTAGACAAACCTCTGGGAGAAATAAAGAGCATTTTGTGGGCCAACATTGGCCAATCCATCACTGATATATGGACAAGAATATAGATAATTCATGAGCAGATTGATTTGGTGACAGTAGCTCAAGAAGAAATTCAAAAGGCCAGGGATTCATTGGGACACATGCCCGAGCAGGCCAATAGGCTAATACAGTTTTTGAACACCCACACCAAGGAACAGTTGGCGACACTCGATATCACGAATAGGACAAGCACCATCCTAACAATTAAAAGATTTCTGACCATGAGGAACTTCATACAAAATCTGGAGAGGAAGTGCCAGGACATGCAAATGGAGATAAATGCTTTCACACAGAAATTTACAGCTTTGGAGGAAAAGGGTCTGCCCAGTTTATTAACTAATGACTATAGACTGATGACTCATGTAGACTATGTACACAGGTTGAATACATATGTGGATAATCAAGTATCAAGTCACAGCATCAAGAAGTTCTGTAGGAGAGAAGGCACTCCCATCTGGACAGAGCCTGTATGACAATTTAGAAAATCTGTTTTTTATTGAGCATGAAGTGAGACATCTTTTCACAGTCCAGCCTACTTTCTTTAGGTACACAGATGCTGATGAAACTCTAATAAAAATGTGCAAACACCAATTACTAGATGACCACTGGTGGCAGAGTATGCTCGAAATTTTGTAGGCGGATTTCAAAGTTTGGTTTATTTTTCCCAGAACACAACAAGATATTATAAAGTGGAGAAAAGAGCAGATAAAAATCATGCTGGGAAATAGTCTATTAAAGCGCTATTAAAAGCACCCAGGAAAGCAAAGCCAGCAGCGCGGGATTTCACTAAAGTATCCATCGGCCGACTCGCTGAGAAAATAATCAATGCATCTCACCAACTGAGCGGCCAGCACAACATCTCTTACTTCTGCATTCATTTCTCTCTGTTCCCAAGATCATTTACTTCTCCTGTAGAGTAAGTGAAAGAAGTTATTGCAAGATATTATCTCTTTGAGATATTTTGTAAGGATTTTTGTACAAATATCTCCCCAAGCTAAATATTAGGGATTGGTGATATCATTCTGGAACTACGCTGTAAATTTGAGAACTCTTCTGAATAAAAGGTTGCTGGAATGCTTTGTTGTTGAACTCTCTGGTTGTGGATTTGATGGCAGATGACCATGTTACAGAATTCTTGAATTACTTCATGGATCAATAAGTCTTTCTAACTCATGTTTTACTGTTCCTGTGTTTTATATATCATTTATATATCATGTTCTAAATTACAGGGAAAAAGAATAACTCAGAACTTACTTAACTGTACTCTGTGTTCAATCCCTGTTATTTTAAATGTTTTCCTCAGAATTAGCATAAGCAGGAATTCTTAACTGCTCCCTGGTAATATTCACCCACTTTCCCTCTGTTAGCATGATGAAGGATTCTTAGTTTCCCTTCACCCCCTGACCCCATTTCACCTGATTTCAACTTACAGTTTGTTCCATGGTTAATTATCTTGCTCTGTAGTTCCTCCTTTTGTCAAAGAAACCATACCCAGCAGTTCATCTTCATTGACTCCATTAACCCAATGGACTGAACTTTTCATATTTTCACCCCTGTTCTTTGAATGTAACCATCCAAAAATCAAACAAATACCTGCACTTCATAACTAGCCTAATATACAACAAAACAAAGCTAAATCATAAAGAGAGAGCCCTCTCTGGCTACAGATTGGCTAGAATCTGCATCGAAAAGACTGGTTAGTGGTTACCTCGGCCGTATTCCCTTTTCTCACAACTTTTGGGGAACAACCTGAGTGATAACATATTTCTTCTTAGACTTAACAAACTTTCCCTTCATTATCTTCTTGACTTGGGCTAGAAAGGCTTGAGATTGCTCATTTTATCCAATATCATCCTTGACTTTGATCCTTGATTCTTCCAATATGTAATATTCACACAACTCATCAAAGGGAGTTGAATCCTTCTTGGAGTAGATGTTTGTTTCAAAACTAATCCATTCTGATGGCAATGCATTTAGTACACAGATGGTTACTTCAGACTCAGTGATTGGTTCCCCATGTCCTTGCAGGCAGTATCTTAGTTGAGATGATCTCATGAGGAAGGATGCCACATCCTCATCCTTTTATTTCTTAATTTTGTACAATTTTTTCATCAACAACATCTTTTGACCTATTGTACTTACCGAATATAAATTCACTATCTTATCATATAGTGCATTGGACGTTTTCAATTTTGCAACGAATGGAACAAGAGAATCTTTGATGGATTCCACTATGATCCTTTGTGCCCCTACTTCCCCTTTCTTGTATTTTGTTCCTTTACTTCCCCTTTCTTGTATTTTGTTCCCTTACTTCCCTTTTCTTGTATTTTTCTAGTTCTTGTGTCCTATCTTTCTCAGGTTCAATAATTTTCCCACTAACATATTCCATTACTTCTTGCTCTGTGACTATCAAGTCAATTCTTTTCTTCCATGTTAGATATTTTCATACCCCAATGAGCTTATTACTCTCCTTGCATAAAGAACCCATATGACTTGAAGATTCAAACATAATAATATGATACTTACTTGATGACCAAGATTTTCCTTGATGATTTCTTCAACCTTCTTGATGCTTTCAAGATCCTTGAAGAGTCTTCAACAATGTTTCAAAAACAACTTCCTAGATCCTTGATGCCTTCTTTAAATATGCTTTCTAAGAGAGATTAACACCTTTCTTGTACTTTTCCTTTGATGTAGTCCTAATTTTTTTCAATAGTGTTGACACCTAATCATAGGGATTGGGTGAACAATTGTAAGTACTGTAAATAAATAATAAGAGAAAATGGAGTGTCATCGGGAGATGAAACTCAACAGTCACTCCCTCATGTATATAATTATGAACTTCCTAAATGAATATACATAATCTCATTTGAGGAGTTACGTCATAGCCTAACATGGTATCAGATCCAACTCCATTTTTAGCATTGCACTCTGCCATTGTAACTCTCTTCTGCCATTTTTTCATAAATTTATCCTGTAGTCTGCCATATTCTTCAGTTCTCTGCCCTATGCGTGATAATTGGTGTAATGCTTGGTGTAAATCTTGGTGTACCTCTCCTTGCATCTCCCATACTTCAAAGTGCATTATTTTATGAAGCCGCCAGCAGTCCTGGTGCGCTATCTGGCCCATAGAAGCATTCTTGTAGCATTTCTAATGCGACTCAATGTATACGTTGCTATCTCTAGCCTCCACCAGCAGATTTCTAATGGTGAATTCCAACAGCTTCTCCATGTACACTGCTCATTCCAGGCTTCCTTGTCTTTGTTGCTTCCTTGTCTTTTGACTGGTTTTTTTGGACATCTTTGCTACTTCATCTAGTTCCATATCCATCTTTTTCTCAGTCAATGCATTGTCTCAGCAGCAATCACTAGCATGCTCGCCATTATATTCCACATATGTTATTAAAACCTAATCAAATTTCAATACAAAACTTTATAGAGGTAGCTTTTGCTTCTCTTCCTCCCACATTGTCGTAGCTCCCTCTAGTAAGTTGCTCCCTCTAGTATGCTACTCCCTCCATATTGCATTTTTTACCAAAACTTCATTCTTGACTAGAATTGCACTTCTTCTTTTTTCAGAATATTGCTATTAAAGTGTAGTTTTTTTTTCTTTAACACCAAAAGTGAAAATATTTTATATATTGGCAGTAGAAGTAGTTTTTTTTACAGTGCATTGTTTTTTTTAAATGCATTCATTGATATATATTGTGGGAGTGGTTCTCACTAGCGAAGAGAACTATCCAGAATGGTCATAGAAAAACAAACACGCTCTCATTTTTAATGAGATGTGGAAAGGAGTGTGTTTTGGAGACGGAGACAAAGAACCAGAACAACCTACCTCAAACAAGTAATTCGTCGTTTGGGAAAATAAAAACAGCAAGGCTTATGCCTTGATTGCAGCATCAGTGAATGAAGAGGTGAGTCACCATATTTCGCCATTTTCGAATGCTTTCAAAGCCTTACAAAAATTGAAGGAACTTTATGACTCACACTCTACACTTGAAGTTGTTCAACTCATGATTAAATTGTTTAGCCTTGAATTACAAAATGATGATCCTCTTTCTCTTGCATTAGAAGTAAAATCTATTATGCATGATATTAAAGTCACTAATGTTCAACTGGACATTCCTCTGATAGCTTTTGTTAAGGCACTTTATCCCACTTACTCAAACTATCTTGAGTCATTGCAAGCAAATGGGAACCTCAAAGAAATTACCTTTGACTCCATTGTGAAAAAATTTGCTGAAAGAGAGAAAGCTTTTGGAAAGAAGGCAGCTCCTCGGTCTTCTGAAGAGACTGTGTGTCTTGCACATAGAGAGAAGAATCTTGCTCAAGATTCTTCTAGAGGAAGAGGTGGTCGAAGAGGAAGAGGAAGAAGAAATTTCAGAGGTAGGGGGGTAGACACTCTGAAGGAGAAAAGTCAGATTTGCATTGCATACGTTGCAAAAAAGATGGATCACATGATGCATCCACATGCAAGTTTACTTGGGATAGAATTAAGTAGGAAAGAAACCAACCCAAAGGTAAAAATAATGACAAAGAGAAAGGTAAAGCATCTTAATCCGCTCACTATGTTGTGGCACACTATAATATTGGAGTAAATGAAGACTTATTTAATGCTTCACTTGCTTCTTGGAAAAATGATTGGTTGCTTGATTGAGCAGCAACTTGCCACATGACCTTTAGAAGAGATTTTTTTGAAGAATTTATTGTCAATATTGATGGAATAGTATACTTTGTAGACAAATCAAAACTCAAGCCATCAGGGCTTGGCACAATCAGGCTTAAAAATCCTGGTGTTCCAGAATTTCTTCTACATCATGTTTTATATCTCCCACAGTTGAGGAGAAACTTGTTGTCCTTGGTCCACATCTTCCAGCAAGGGCACTCCATTCCTATGTTTGATGGCAAGGTTGAGGTGAGAAAAGCATCAGATCACTCACTTGTCATGACGGGGATAGAAGAAGAAAGGCTTCTCAAGCTGCAAGGTACCTCTGCTCATGCACAAAATTTCTCATACAATTCTCATTATGAAGAAGGTAAATTTCCATGAAGTTTATTATGGCATATTAGATTTGGACACTTGAACTATGACAGCCTCCGCTTTTTGAAGAAAAATGGTGTTACTGGTTTGCCTACAATTCCTAGGAAACTTAAGCAATGTGATGCTTGCATTCTAGGAAAGCATAGCAAACAGTCTTTTCATGATTCACATTCCAGAGCACATAGAAAACTTGAACTCATTCATTCAGATTTATGTGGTCCAATGTCTGTTCCTTCTGCAAATGGAAATAAACATATGATGACATTTATTGATGACTACACCAGAATGTGTTGGGTTTATTTATTGAAGAAAAAATCTAATGCTTTTCAAACATTCAAGAAATGTCATACATGGATTGAAAATGATGCACAATCTCATATTGGCTCTATTCGCACTGGTAATGGAAAAGAATACACTTCAAATGAATTTGAAAACTATCTTCGCCAACATGGGATCAAACATCAAACAACTGTGCCTTATAATCCCCAATAGAACGGAGTAGTTGAAATAATGAATATGCCAATCTTAAATATGGTGCGCTCCATGATGTTTTTCAAGAATGTAAAATTGATGTTTTGGGTTGATGCAGTTCTATGTGCTGCATATGTAAAGAATAGACATCCATCTAATGCTATTAGAAACAAGACTCCTTATGAAATGTGGTATGGGCACATTCCTTTGGTAAAGCATCTCAGGGTCTTTGGTTCCACATGTTATGCCTTGATACTAAAGGTACATAGAAACAAACTTGGTGCAAGGAGTCGTAAGTGTATCTTCCTAGGGCATTCAAAAACCTCCAAAGCATACCGTCTCTATGATGAAGTCAATAAAAAATTTGTTGTATCTAGAGATGTAATCTTTCTTGAATCATCCAAAGTTGACAATGTTATTGAGTGGTAACTTGATCGCTTGGATAGATTCGCAAATACAAAATCATTTCAAGAATTTGATAATCAGATTCCACATCTTGAAGGGGGGATTCATATACTAGATCAACTTGTGGAATCTTCTTCTAAAGCACTCTCTCCCCCGCATGAAACTCCAACAACGGATGATACTTTGAGTTATGTGACTGATAGAATTAGGAGACTCAATCTTGATTCACTCCAAACTCAATCAACTGAGAAGCCTGGAGCATCTCAGAAATGTCCCCCAAAGTGGCTGACAAAGACACTTGAAAGTGTTCATCCTGATGAGGTTGGAAAGATATGAACTAGAAATTCAACCCAGCAAAATGGAGGTGATGTAGATGACTCTGATTCACCTGTTGATATGGATGTTTCTTATGATTGTGAATTGAATTTGTCTACAGATTTTGAACCAACTTCCTTCAAAGAAGCCACTTCTTGTGATGAATGGAAAGAAGTGATGCAAAAGGAGTATGATGCCTTGATAAAGAATGGCACTTGGAAGTTGGCTGATCCTCCATTGGGAACTAAACCAATTGGCTGCAAGTGGGTCTACAAGAAAAAGTATAACGTTGATGGTTCACTTGACAAGCACAAAGCCAGGCTTGTGGAAAAATCTTTTGCACAAAAGGAAGGGGTAGATTATGAGGAGACTTTTCCCCCATAGCAAAATGGGCTACCATCTGGACACTCTTTGCCCTAGTAGCTCAGAATGGTTGGAAAGTCCATCAAATGGATGTAAAAAACTTCTTTCTTGAATGGAGATCTAAAAGAGAATGTTTTTATGTCCCAGCCTAAAGGATTTGTTGTGAAAGGACATGAACATAAAGTATGAAAATTTGTGAAATCCTTGTATGGCCTCAAACAATCACCGTGAGCCTGGTATGAAAAACTAACTGAGCATCTTCTGAAACTCAATTTCAAACATTATGATCTTGATGATGCAACTTTGTTTGTCAAGAAAGTTGGCAAAACAATTTTATATCTTGTGGTATATGTAGATTATCTTTTGATGACAGGGAAAAATGAGAGTTACATTGCATCCATAAAGAAGGAATTGAGGAAAGGTTTTGAAATGACTGATTTGGGCTATGTTCATTACTATCTTGGTATTGAAGTAACTCAACATCTGAAGTCCATATTCCTTTCTCAAAAGAAGTACATTGGAGATCTATTGAACAGGTTTGGCATGGCTGAATGCAATCCTCTGACTACTACAATGGAACAAAACTTAAAACTCACGTCCATTGAAGGAAAAGAATTTGAGGATGCAACAAAGTATAGACAGCTTATAGGAAGTCTCAACTACCTGACTACTACCAGACCAAACATTTCATTTGATGTTGAATCCTTTCCATGTTTATGCAAAAGCCTTGTGAGGAACATTGGTCTACTACAAAAAGAGTTCTAAAGTACTTGAAGGGAACTCAAGACTTTGGACTCAAGTATACACAGGTGGGTGACTTCAACTTGATTGGATACTCTGATTCAGACTTCGATGGAGACAAAGAAACTGGGGTATCTACTTCTGGTTATGCTATGAGTCTTGGATCAGGAGTTGTCTCCTGTAGATCACGCAAACAATCAGTTCCAGCAGATTCCACAATAGAGGTAGAATATATGGCAGCAGTTGAGGCAACAAAAGAAATTGTGTGGCTCAGGAAAATTTTGGAAGATTTGCAGTTAAAACAAGTACATTTGACTTCACTCATGATTGAAAATACCTTCACAATAAAGTTGGCCAAGAACCCAAAGTTCCATGATCGAATGAAGCACATCAATACAAAATATCATCTAATTTGACATCATGTTCAGGCCAAAACATTCCATCTTCACCATTGTTCCACTAATGACCCCCCCTGCAGCGAATATTTTATGGGCGATATTGCCGCCCCATTTCAAACTAGGGTCCAATGCGACGATACCTTTGAATACAGAAGATAATCAGGCTCCACACCCAACAAGCGAAAGCTTATTAATCTTATTTTCCTTAAACTTGATATTTTCTTGTGAATATTATTTATCTTATTTATGTTCTTTAGTTAGATATTTTCATCAAACAATATTAGGAACGGTAATAGCAACATGACACAAATATTAGGATCTTATCCAGGGAAAAACCCCTCCAAATGGAAAACTTGGAAACTATTCTCTTATTATAATTTGCTTCAAATGAGATACAAAGAGCCAAACCCTATACCAAGTCCTTCTCCTAGTACCAAATCAGCCCCTCCTCAAGTCCTTCCTTGATTCTACATCTACCAATTTCAATATTGCAACTTTGACCTGCCAATTTCAATTCTACAATTTGTCTTGTAATTTCAACCGTGCAATTTCGGTCTTGAAGCTTCTATAAAAACCCTAATCCAACCTCCTACTTAGACCTTCCTAAATTAAGACATCTCTATCAGAGTGAAAAAGGTCAATATAAGGTTTTCTCCCTTCTAGATACAAGAATGTGCACTTCGTCCCAAAATAACTTGGACCTACAATTTCATCCTCCTTATGCAGCACCAAAAAACCTAGATCTTTGCACATGTGATAGAGACAGAGATAAAAAACAAGAAACTTCATCATTCTTCCTTCTCCAAGACCTTTGCTCTTCTTTTATACTCCTCCCAGCTTCAGATCGAACTCTTTCTTGATAGATCGAACTTAATGTGAAAAATTGGATGCCAAAATTTCTACTGCATCAACTGATTAAGTTTCTCCTCCTTTTAATTTTTGAATCAAGTTACTTATTGTTTCCTTCAGTAAATATTGAAACTAATACACTGAAACCTACACCATTTAAATTTATAAGTGGAAACAAGAAACTGAACAGGATATAGATACAACATAATGCCACCATTATTTTTGGACAAAAGTCCCTGAGAAAACCCAATGCGGGAAAATCGATGCAGCAACTCTGAGGGTTTTATTATTATGCAGTGGTAAATTTAAGTATAATTCATTAGAATCTCAACTAGTTATCTAATACAGAGAGAAACTAGAAAAAACAAATAGTGAGATAATCTTACCTTTTCACTGGAAGAATCTAACCTTGATCTCACTGGAAGGAGGCTCTGCGTCCCTTCTACATCAGCCTCTGCGCAGATCTACATCAACCTGTTGAAGCCCCGAAAATCAGGTCTACAACAAGGGGGATACCCACCCAGTTCGGACCTTGGTTAGCAGCTCCTTTTTCGTTTGGTATAGTGGGTCCGACTGGGGATATGGGACCAGTTTCCCAATTTATGTGTGTGTGTGAAGGATTGATATTTCTCTTTCTAACAGTTTCTAAATGGAATACTTTTATTCTAACTCTAATCTAATAATAAGGAAATTGTATTCTAATAAGCAAAAATATCTAAGTCTACACTAACCCGGGGTGTAATCTTTCCGTTATGCGATCTAAAATGATTTCAAATAACAACTGGTAATAAAGATCATTCAACTGTTATGAGAAAAGAATTCAATAAGGATGAACCACTTCGTATAAAAAGTTAGAAAAAATAGTTGTGGAAAACATATCGCATAATAAGCTACTCATACATCAAGCATAAATAAATAGCTATCACCGTACAAAAGTGCCAAATGATAACTCAAGCATTCATGCATCAATATATAAACAACTGAACATGAATATCACTTTAACACAAAGGCAGAAATAGTTAAGAGATAGAAGTACCATTTATAACTAGTCCTACTCATGAGCTTCAAGCAATAATGATTTATCTCTTCTTGATCTAACATCCACTAAGAGTACAAAAGTGCAACATCAGTAGCAGATATCAAATGCAAATATCAATAAATCATGTTCCATTCATTCATCAAAACCTCCTCAGAGGGTACAAAAGTGCATGTTCTGGGGATAAGTTTTTGAAAAATTTAAGGACCCTTCTCTAAAATACTACTTGCTAACTCTAAAAGTAACTTATTACAAAAATGTAGGATGCGGTTTAAATGACTGTCCTCATTTCAGGAAAAATAAAACAAAATTAAAACTAAAATTGAATCTAGAATTAAAACTACTTCTGTATCTGCTCCTTGAAATCGCACGCATTTAGCATATGTTTGAGAAGAGTCGGTTGGCTGACTTCCGACTTTAGCTGAGCTGAGAAAACAGAATCGGCGAGAGGTGGTGCCATCTTCTTGGCAGAATTGATGATACACTTAAGAGTCATCCACTCGCTGTGTGGTTTTACCAAGTGTGCCCAATAATAATTGTGAGTAATAATCCCAATTCAACTTGGTTAATCGTTGGATTGATTCTGCCTTTTCTTGAGCTTTCTGTTTCCAGTCTGTCTCTATCGTTGCTTTCTTGCAATTTTCGGGGCTTGTAGGTGACTGAGTAATTAGAAGCTTTCCTTTTCGAGAAGTTTTTCTCAGCGATGCACGATTAACACTAATCGCGCATCGAAAACTGCCTTTGTTTTTTGGTCCGGGCATCCTTGATGCGTTTTTCGCCTTTTGCGCTTTTTTATTTTAGAGGATATAAAGCTCAAAATTTGTAAAAATAGTGATTCTGTAAGCTCTTGACTCTGAGTCTTAAACTGTCTGTTTCTGATATCAATGCTGTTTAGTATCCATTTAACCATGTCCGTGTATGGGAGAATTTTGGGCTTTGCTGCTATCCGGTGTAAGAATGAACAAGCTAGTTCTGTGATAGATGCCTTAGAAGAACTATGTGAGCCCGCAGTAGCAGTAACTTCCATTACTCTGGGATTCTCCTCCTCAAGTAGATTATACATGTCTTCCCACGTAGCAATACCTGTGTCTTTGTTACAGGCTGTGTCTGTATACAATGGCGCCATTTCTTTCTCTTCAGAACTCAGAGCTTTGCTTTTCTTTCCCATAATATCCTGCGTACTGCTTTGTATCGTTCTCTATTCTTCGTTCCTGCAATTTACAAGTGAAGTGAGAATAATGATAAGGAAGGTGATGGGAAAGTTTTAAATGCCGAAGACGTATAAAATATATCACCTTACGTGAAATTACTTTTTCGATAAGCATTAAACCATATTCCATTAATAAGTGGCAATTAACTCATTAATTAGCATTAAAGTGCATAACCAGGTTTCGGTTTATGGAAAATACTTTTTTGACCCACGAGCCCGAAAGATCTGTGATGAAGCAATTTTGCGATTTGCTTCGCAATATCGCAGATCGCAACATCGCAAAGCTGATAGCTCGCTATATCGCATTATCGCATTGCCGCTCTATCGCGAAATCGCAATATCACAATATCGCGTTATCGCAATATCATATTATCGTAATATCATAGGAATGTCATATATGACAATCTTTGTTAATATGTTTTATGCGAAATGCGATTTGCGATATGTTTCATCGCATATCAGCAAATTTAAGGTGTTTCAATGTAAGTTGTATTTGATGTATGCGATGTGATATTATTGCGTATCGCGATCTCGCAATGTTAGAATTCGGCTTGTAGGGAGGTATCCTGTTATCCTTTTGCAATGCGATATTTCCTAAGGAAATATTTTGTCTTACCTTATCATAAAACTTAGATTTTTAGATTTTTCAAGGGGGTCTTCCTAAGTTTATGATGGTAAGTTTTATTAGGAAAGGAAATTTAAGCACTAATTGATTTTTAAATTTTTAACTAAGGGTCCCCACTTATTTAGTATTAGGAATAACACTAAATAAGAAGGGGGGTTGTTGCTGGCCACAACACAACCCTATGCAGTTTCTACATCACCTCTGCTGGGGACTGTGCTACTCTTCTTCCATATCCTCTGTTGCCTAGAAACTTCAATTTTTCCTCCCGGTCTCATACCCTGGCTCTCGACTTCTGAAACTTGATTTATTTAGTAGGAATTTGATCTCCCTCTAGGCTTTGTGCTACCAGTGTGTCAAATCTTCATGGGATAGCATTAGCCTCTCTCTGGACGTCATTTTTCCCTCTCTATCTTGTCCACTCCAACCCAGGAAAACTTTCCTCTTCTGGATACTATCTCTGCCCCTCACTGCAAAAGATCACTTCAAAATTATTTTTGGTAGCTGCTCTGCTTTACAAAATCGATCTTATGATCTTCACTCTATGTGTTCTCCAAGTGCCCATCAAGCCTTCTCTTATAATCCTGTCACTAATCAATCAACAACCCAAATTAGATTCTAATCAATGGCTAGGATCATATTGACTTTATCTCCACCTTCTTCTAGAAGTTTCACCCACAGTTTAGATTAATACCCATTAATTATTTTAATTTCCTAAGTTTAAACTTAGCTTCCCATTAAAAATAATTAATTATTTTAATAAAACTGTCTTTGGGTGGAATTTCCCAAAACTATTTCTGCATATTGGGGAATGCATCTATCTAAGCTTCCCTGCAAATTTTGAGACTTAGAACACATTTGATGCTACCTTAAATCAACACTCCCTCCTAGCAAGGAATATGCTCTAGAAATGCAACCTGTTGAAGCATCACTCTGTTTTGTAACATCTCCTTCTGCGTTGTTGATGTCTGACATCATTTCCCACCAACTACTGCACAAATGTTGAATTTGTACTGTTGCTGACCCTACCACTGTCAACACTGCATCTATACTGCAACTCCTCTGAATTTCTACATTTGTGCTACTGCTGCCACTGCCACTGCCAACTACATCTGCACTATAGCCTTCTTCAACTGTTGTTGCTACTGCATCAGCAACAAAAAATCATCCCAAGTTATTGAACTAGTGTTCAGTATGATGCATATTTTTGTTGGAGTATGATTGATGCTAGTCTTTGCGCTGATCCTCTAAAACCGCTGCGTTGTTGCTGACCTCTTCTCTATGTCACGTGCACTAGTGCCAACTTTTCTCTATGCTCCTTAGTCTTTGGCGCTACTGTTACAAAACATTTTTTCATTGTCCCTGTACTCCCCGTTCCTTGATCCTAAAGGACCTCTAGAGTGAACCACACATGCTTTGCCTTCATGAAGAAACTCCCATTGTGTCCCTCTTCATGAGCAAATAAATTCCCTTTTGCACCATTTCCCCTGAAACTTCTGTTTTGCCTAGTTTAAAAGACCGGCGCTAATGACCTTTGTATTCCCTGCGCCGATGTGCAAAGATTAGCACTACTCCTCACACCGACCGGAGCGACTGAGCTATGTTTCAGTCGCGTCGGTCCTGTTATGGAAATTTTTTTAAATTAGAGCCAAAGCTTCCAACTCTAGAAGCTCTGTAATGGAAGTCTAGTGAATGGTTTGGCCGAATGGGGTCGAGGATGACAGTTTGGGCTCTTTTCCCCTATAATGATGGAACTACCTCAAGGGATAAGTCCTTCTCCCATGAGAAGAGGATCCATCTCCCATCCATATTTCATATATAAACCTCCCTTCTTCCCAAGCACAAGCTAGTGTGAGTGTTATAGTTGTAGAGTTTTGGTTAAGTGTTGATCCTATGTTGGTTTGGAGTAGACAAGAAAGATATTACTAGTTGTATCTATATAGTTCTATGAGGGAGAAGTGTTTTTTGGTTTGGAATGAAGCCTAAAGGGAAGAGATTTAAAACTATTGTTGTTTGAAGCCATCGTGGAATGCTAGCATAAGTGTGTGGGAACTTGGTCTTGTCAGAGGAAGACTGCAACGTCAAGACGAATGGTTGTAATCTCTCTTTGATATTAATATATGCAACTATCAATTGATTTCCTACATGTTTTGTAATATTACATATTCATGGCTTAACGTTTCTTGACTTGTTAAGTAGGTTGAATTGTAATTTGTCTATTATTATGTTTGTTGTATGTTGATGTTTACTTGTTTCATGAGCTTGAAGAAGGAAGCGAGAGATAGCTGGAGCAAGCAGGCGAGGACATCATCAAACAGGATAAGTGACCAAGAGGTAGGCCCTCATGATTGATTCTAACCTAAGGAAATCTTCCATAGAATGTTTCTGTTGTGGCTAGACCCATTATCGGGCTAGAGGAATTCATTTGTGTCCGCACTTATAATTTTACTTCACTGCAAATTGGTGACTCCACTGGGGATCCCAATCCTTTTTTTTGTCTTGGATTTCATGATTTCGTGAGAACTTTTCTAGTTTCACGTTTTCCCTTTGGTTCTGTTTCTTTTCTCCTGTTTATTGGTTTGAGTCTAAAATTCACAGTAATAGATCTGGTCCCTATTTTATTTTTATTTTATTTTTCCTTAGCTACCTTGATCAGCGCGCTTAATCCACTGACAGTCGTGCCAACCAGAGTGAGTTGCTGAGAAACAGTCGCTTCGACCATCCTCTGGCACTTATTGTCAGTTAGGCAGTCATGCTGATGCCTGTAAGTGAAGATTAGGGCTTGACCCCAATCTTGGCCAGTGTGTTCTGCTCTTGTGGTTTTGACCCCGTAAGCTTTTTGGACCATTTTCTCCCTGATTAGAAAGCTACTTTTCATTTGGTTTTGTTTGCTTGTTGGCTTGTCATCTTTCTGTTTGATTGATTGAGTCATTGAGTGGCCAGCGACACTAAGGCATCTAGTTGGTCATCCATTCAGCAGTTTGAGAACTCACTAAGTCAGGTTGTAGGTGTGTTTACTCTTTGCATTTTGTTTTGGTCCTTTTTACGACTTTGACCTCTTTTTGCACAAGTTTGAAAAAGTTTCATTTACTTGCCTGAACGTTTCTTTTCTGGCATAGATTACATTGTCGGTCTTGTGTTCGGTAAAGTCGGTGTTTCATTGACTTGAACAAACTTCTCTTTTCATGTTTTCATCTGCTTGGGGAGCTTATTGTCTCAAGAACTTTTTCACTAAAATATTGTATGCGAAAATATTGTTTCGTTGTTTCATGAAAAAGTATGAAATTCTAGCTTGTTGCATCATTATGTTACGATAATTTGCATCTTTTTAAAGACTAGAATTGCATTGGCATTTGAAAAAGGAAGAGAATTTTTTTTTTCAAAGGACTAATAGATAAGTGCTTGTTAGGAAATTAGGAATTAGAATGCATTTTTCCTTAGTTTATTTTTTGAAAAATTAAAGTAGTGAAATATCATTTCGTTTTCAGTTGCTTGATTGTTTGCATTTGATTGAGTAGTTTCTACCCTCTCTAGTGTAAGCGTTTCATTGAATTGAAAGGGTCTTGTTTCATTCAGTTGCATTTGAAGGTTTTTTGAGTACCATTTCTAAGACTTGAAAACTAAAATTTAACTCAAGATCAACTTTAAAATGAATTCAATTAACCTAAGGCGCATTTGACATTAAAGATCATATCTAGAAGGTCTAGGCTAGAGACCTGTTCCGACGTATTTAAACCTAGCAGCTGTCATTAACTTCAATATTAGACAGTGCTAGTACATATTTTTGCTCCCCGTACCGTCAAGTATATAACGGGAGACCCCACTAGGCTACAATCCTTTTATCCTTAGGACGCCGAGTCAGCAACCTTGTAAACGTGATACACTGAACATAGCATTCGGGGAGATTGCCTGCTCGTACTTCTTGGTTCGCCGGGAGGTATTCTACAGTTCATGGTTGCCTAGTAATCCTGTTTACCTAGATCATCCAAAGTAGTCATTTGATATTTTTGACTCGTTAAATTTAAAAGATCATCCGAGCACTTTTCCTTTCGAGCTCGTTTCCAATCGAAAGCGATAGAGTCATCTTTGTTTCTTTCTTGACTCTTAAAAATTAAAGAGCATCAGTCTATTATGTGTCTTAATATATGATTGCCCATGATCAAGAACATCCTCTTAATATTTTGACCAAATCATGAGTTCCCTTAAAAGGAAATTTTAAAGCCTTGAAGTGTTTTCTTTCATCGACTAAGGCAAGGTCATCGTGGTTGAACCATCTGGTTCACCCAATTCCTCTTCCTCTCCTAAGTCTAAAAGATTGTCTGAGGAGCCATTTCCTGAGTTACCAGTGTCACTCGAGAACCAAAATGTTGAACTCGCAATTGTTCTGAGTGTTCAACCATTGTCATCTCATCCTCCGCCTACTTTCGATATAGGGTCATATACTGATCTTAGCCCAAAATCTCTAGACAATCTCATTCGAACTCTAGAGAATCACTGACCACTGATGGTCAAATTGCAATGGCTATCTATCCTCTAAACCCTCTGTTTGACATTGTTGAGATATCACCACAACGTCCTTACAGTCCGTACGACCAGCTGGGTGTTCCTTTGGAACTATCCCCCAATATATGTTTGTTCATTCATTTTCATTTGTTTTCAAACATGGAACCTGAAGGCGATGCTCCAATCACTTCTCTGGATGAGTCCGAAGTTTCTACTCCACACATTGTTGAGGGGGAAGAATTTCAATTGCTGTTTCCTCTTGAGGGCTTCCATTTTTTGGAAGGTATTCCCGCCAATTTTCCACCCAACTATGTGTCTTTGGGGCACTTGGTTTCAGGCACACCTAGTGCCTCATCACTTTACCATAATCCTGTATGGGTGTCAGGCATCAAGCCTACATCAGATCTATTCATCATGAACATGACTTCCCAACAGGTTGTTACTTCAGTCCCGGTGCAACCCATCATTCTGAATACTTTTGTATCATCAATCCCAGTTACACGTCAGACACAACAGGTAGTTTCAAAGATTGTCACTGTCAGTTCCTCCATCCTGCTAGTTAGTGACCAGGTTGTGCCACCACCTGGGGGGAAATATCTGAATGTTTATATGGTGTCAGGTGCCACTAATGTGAGGGAATCACAAACTCACATGCTTGCTATAAACCAACTTTCTTCTGGTATCATTTATAACCCTAATGATCCTCCTGGATCAAGCAATGTCCAGTACCAACAGGTTCAGAATCCCATTGGTCCATCTGGATCGAACAATGTTCAGTATCAGCAGCCCTATGGGGCTCAGGTCCAATACCAAAATCCTTACATTCCATATGGTTCTCAAGGATTGGTTAATCAACCTTACACCCTCCAATCTAGGTAGTACATCCATCCTAGCTACGACCAGATTCAGTTCAGTAATTTCCTGAGCACTGTTCAAGTACCCTTGAAACAATAAGGACAACCTCTACAACAACAAGGGTAGCCTTTGTTATCGCAAGGGAAACCTTTGTTGCAGCAAGGGCTCTTCGTGCAACAACAAGGGAAAATTATCCCGCAACAAGGTCACCTGCAACAACCGCAAGGTCAATCCTTACAATAGTTGCAGCAAGTCGCACAGCACCAGATGCAATATGCTCCATACACCTCTCAACCCATACCCTCGTAGGGCCAGCCTATGCAACCCCAAGGACAAATTTTGCAACCTCAAGATCAACCCTTGCAGCAGAAAAACCAACTAGGGCAGAAGCAACCCTTGTATACCTACCAATAAGGTCAAGTCCTACAGCAGCAAGCCCAAAACCCTCATGTCCTAGGTCAACAAGTTCAAAATCCTATCGGCCAAGGGTACCAAGTACAAAATCCCTATGTCCAAGGGCAAAAAGTGTATCAACCTTATGCCCAAGGACTATAGGTCCAGAATCCTCTTATTCAGGGACAACAGGTTCATCAGCTGTATGTTCAAGAACAACAGGTTCCATATCCATATGTCCAAGGTCAATAGGCTCAATAGCCTTTTAACCCGTATGTTGCTTATCAACAACCTATGCCTGGATAGTTTCAAGGTATTGAAGGTCAAAATCCTCCCTATGGTCAAGGTAATCCACAATGGGGGTAGCCTCAGATTCCATATGGCCAAAATCCCCCAATGTGGGGCCAAAATCCTTACTAGCAGGGATGGGCTCCTCCCTATGGACCCACTTATCAACCTCCCATGCCTTTTAACACCCAATTACCTTTCTTGGCTACACTTGAGTTGCTAGATGTATCGCACCTTACGAATGATCTGATCCTTCATTTCTCGTACTAGCCTTCGATGTCATCCAAGATACCAAGTGATTGCCCAAAGTTCAATGGAAAAGATAAAGAAGATCATTAGGCCCATGTGATGACATACCACCTCTGGTGCTCGTCAAACTAGTATGTGGACGATTCCATTCGTCTTCGTCTTTTCCAACAAACACTCATGAGTGTTGTAGTGAAATGGTATATCGATCTACCTCGAAGTACTTACCATGACTTTAACTCTTTAACCATGGCTTTCCTCACTCATTTTCAGTTTCCAGTTCTCTATGAAACTAGCACCTATTTTCTCACATCGCTTAAGCAAGATACTACAACACACATCTCTGATCACATCCATGAAAGGAGACGTAGACGTCACCTGATCAAATTTTAGATTTATGATCAGTTGCTCACTGAATGGTTTACCAAATCATTTTTAGCCCCAATTTCTCATGATATAACCATGGGTGGATGCGTTACTGAAGCGCAGGCCATCACTCTTGCCCAGTACTTGGATCTAGTTTACTCTCAGTCTAGCACCTTATATGAGTTATTACCTAATGCTCCGTGGCCATCATTCGATCTCGCAGCATCAAAGTCACCAGTTGTTCCCCCAGTTGATGGAGTTATTTGTTCAGTATCGCAGACTCCTGCTAAAACTTCTTCCAAACAGAAGTCGGTCTCGAATGTTGCTCCTAATAGTTCATCTTAGAATCCACCTAGACCTGGTAAAACCTTAGAGGTTCACGTTGTCCAGTCTACTGCAGTGGACAAATCCTCGAAAGGAAAAAATAAAGGAAAAGGCAAAGCTAAAGTCAATGCCCCGAAACAGGGTCCTCCCAAATCGTCTGCTGGCGAACTTCACAACGGAAGCCTAAGTATCCCTGCCTCACTTGTGAGGAGGATCACTACACTAAGGATTGTCCTCGACGATCTGAAGTTAGTCCTGCTTAAAGGGACCCCTGCTATCCTAAAAGAGCCATTTCTGTCTCAGACCCAAATGGTAGACCAACCTCGATCTGCTTCCTCTGGATCTCAAGTGTTCATGATGAGCATGCCCATTAATGTGGCTACCTGATCGAAAGGCTATCAAACTCCAGCTCCGACAACTAGGAAAGAGAAAGAAGCTACACCTTCTTCTTCTACCCCGAGTTCTAGCCCTCTACAAATTGAGTGCCCTAACCCTGACTCCACTAGCATCCACCCTCTCGAGGTGTGCTGTGGAAATCCTCGTATAATCCCAATGCCCAAGCTACTCAGCACTACAATATTGTTGAGGATTTGGCTTAGGCGCCATCAGCCATGTCGGACTCGAGGTACTCCAAAGCTACCCATCGCAGCAAAAATCCTTACTGTCAGCTATCGAGCATATCGAATTTGATATGTTTTGATCTAGAGAACCATGTTCCATGGATCCCTCATTAGATTACCTTTCTTATTCAAGTAAGCATCAATGAGAAGACCGTCCACCGCACTGTCATCGATGAAGGTGCTTCCACCTGCATCATGTCAACTGCATGTTGAAAGGCTATTGGTTCCCCTGCACTGAACCAGTTTTCAAACACTTTGGAAGATTTCTATGGGCACAATTCGTGACCCTTCAGTGGTTTACATAACCTTGCCATCACTCTGGAAGGCAAGACAGTGCATTTCGAAGTAGAAATTGTCGACGCCAATCTCAATTACAATCTTCTACTCGACCGAAGTTGGACTCATGCCATGCATGTCATGGCCTCCTCCTTCTTTAGCGTGATTCATTTTCCCCATCAAGGAAAAATTGTCACCGTCGATCAGCTATCTTTCTTTGCCTCTTCCTCCTCGGATGGCAATGTTCCGTATGTCAAGCAATCTGGTGCTCCATATGAGAGTGTGGGGGCAATTCTCTTCAAAGATTCTGCATTAATGGGAATTTTTCCACTCCCACCTCCTCATGTTGCCTCTATCAACATGATCTCGGTCAAATCTGATCCCTGGGTCATACCTGCACCAGATCTTGTTGATACTTGGGGCGAGGTTATGCCACTTAGTCCTACCGAAGTCAATTACGTGGAAATTGTTTCAGCTTCAAACTCTGCATCCTCTGATTCTCATATGTCAAAGACCTCTCTCGATGTGTACTCTCAATCCCCCTGGATTGGCACTTTGAAATCGTATGATCCTTTAGCCGAGACCTTCCTCGCTGATGAAGGTATCATGGAAATCATGTCTCTGGGGAACCACCATCGATCGATACTCATCATCTCTCCTCATTCCTACCTCGCTCGGCGTTCATGTCTACCATTTTCGAAGAGTCCTCTTCTCCGTTATCTTTTGATGTTTTAGTTTATCCTGACATGATCAAGATCTTTCAACTAAGGGAACCTTATCCCTTCATGGATTTAAGATTTTTCTCCCTCCCCGAGTTTTTACTAATTGCCCATAATTACAATGGGGTTCCCATCTGACTCATAACCCTCCCTCGCCTAGGGGGCATGGGGGCAAAGCCTTATATGATTTCTACTCCATTATTTGGCCGAGTTGATTCTTACTCATCATGCCAATGGCGAAACTCCGGTGTTCATTTGTGTTGATTGATTACCCAAGTCCCAACATGGACTCCTACCTCAAAAAGTATTATGCCTAGGTCATCTTGCATGGTTACTTATGTACATTAGTGTGTGATTCATTTTTGTGCAACGTGGTTTTGTGTGATAGCTTTCAAAAAACTTTCCCGTTTACTATGTTTTTCTTGCTTTGCAGATGTCTGTGACTCCTCACGTTGGTTTTACTGATGGTGCTTGCCATATTACCCGGAACCTATCATCCACGACATGGGATATCTATGAACCTAACGGTGATTTGATTGATCTTCAAGGTATCTGCCTAGGTCGCACAACCAACAAAATTGTTGAATATAGTGTGGTCATCGAACTGTTGTCAGAAGTCATCGCTCTGGACATCAGAGAATTGGTTGTCAACGTGAATTCACAGCTTGTCGTCCTTCAACTCAACGGGAAATATTCCATTAGGAACCCTCAAATATTGAGAATGTATCTCTGTATCCGTCTATTGGAAAGGAATTTTGATTATATTACATATCATCATATTCCTAGACGCATTAATACATTGACAGATTCATTAGCTAATTACGTGTTGGATAGACATTTACGAAACATGTAAAAGATAAGACAAACCATTTGTACCATAATAAACAGGAAAATACAACATATATATATATATATATATATGGATGGTGAGAATGTTTGATACATCAGAACCCCAAAAATAATATGTGTGTCTAAAATAACACCAGTGGCTCGTAGGCCTCATACATTCGTCGCACGCATGCCTCAAAAAATATGTAACTGCTGGACCTAGGAACTAATCGGCATGGTGGTCATGGTAGCATGAGACAGCTCGTGCAACACGACTCGGTAATCGGCGGATCCGATCTGTGACTCCCACCATGTGTCTCTGGTACCAACGGGGCATGTCTCCTATCCGAGCGTACTCCGAGATACCATGAGTTAACCCCTCAAGGTTCCTCGTGATCTCCTCCTTGTTTTCATTCCCTTCCTGATAAGGGACAACAACATCAATAGGGCGAGGGATGCGCCTGGCTATCGTGGACATCCCAACTGGCCGTTGTGGTCTAACATTTGCATAAGCAAGAGAAATTTTATAAGCACATATATACCAAAAACAATTAAAAAATATCAAAATTAAAAAATTGATTTTTTACCTTTGTCATCGAAGTCCTCTCCATTTAGTAAGGGCGTATCTAGATCTCCATGAAAATCAGTGCCGCTATATGGCTAGTCCTCCACGGCGATCTTCTGTCGTTGTAACCATGAAAAGCATGTAGGTCGGTATGACATATGCTGACCGCCAGTGAGCCTGGGCATCAAATGACTCCAGCGGGCCATCCGCAGATCTTGTGGCATAGGAGGATCTACCTCAGTTGGCTGATACTAGAACAGTGGTACTCATTCCAGGAAGAAGGTCACAAGTATAGATCTAAAGCCAAATTGCTTCAGATTCCCCACCTTGGCCTTAGACAACTGGTGCTTGATGTTTATCTTCATGGCCTCTACCCAGTTGAAGATCGTAGGAGCTGTGCAATCAATAGCATAAAGGAAATTCAACTTGTTTGTCTCATGTTCCGCCTAGGACCCTACCACTCTGTTGATATTCAACAGAAGCACCCTCAGTGTCAATTCCCGCACACTGGAAATCCCTATCTTCCCACTCTTGGATTTCAGGGCCTCAAGGCAGTGGTTGGCAAGTAGGGAAGATATGCTTGCCCCGATCAGACGTGATCCACACAAGTTCACTCCCACTCCTCTGCAAGACAGTCCAGTGATAAAGTAAATATCTGAAGTTGTCAACTCCAACTCCTGGTAACCAATGAAAAAATTCTCTCAATTAATGTCCCAAAGGCTTATCAGGTATTGAAGCAACTCGGGTTGGGTCGACATCCCTAGTGTAAGGAAGAATTTGAGGAGCCCTAAAAGCCTTAGGAAATTTGGGTCATTCATTGCCTAGGTGTCAACATCTTCATGTTCATGTTCCTTCCAATCCACCATTTTCGGCAATTCTCTCCTGCAAAAGCCATTAATCTGACTCAATAATCATCATCGACACATTAAATTCAAATTTAAACAGACATTTTTTTAGAACATAGGGTTTTTCCCTATCCACAGCGTCGGCGTGCCTGTTTTAAAAATAGTTGTGCCAATCGGCATGGATGGCTTTGCTAATCACCCCCGGCTGGTGCGATTCCATGCCCAGAAATTGCGCCGACCGAGGGCAAAAATATTTTCAAAAACCTCCATAAAAATCCAAAAAAATGGCTAAAATAATGAATAAATAGCATGGAAATGGAGCTCTGGGCTTCGGTTGTTACCTCGAACTGATGGCTCATTGATTGACCTCCCGGATCTCCTGTAATCTGCTTTGGAACAATTAGGGCAAAAGTGGGTAAAAAGTCGTCGCAGCAAAGCTAAAATGGTAAATGGTAAAAATATATTTACTTTTCCCCTTTTTATTCATTTTTTCATGAAAATGTCAGGTTTGTAAATATTTTGACCTATTTTTGCCTCAAGGACTCGATAATACACTTTACCTTACTTGTGCAGCGACAGGTGATGGATGTTTGGCGATGATGATGAATCACGTTTCAGCTCTTTTCTCGAATCGTTAAACTAATATGAAAAGCTTGTCGAGTATTTTTTCCCTTTTTGACTCGTTAAAGAGAATAAAAATGGGGGGTCCACTTTCAACTCTTTTCCGACCCTTTAAAAACGAAAATATAGTCGAGCCCTTGTCATTTCGAACTGGTTATTCGATGTGAAACATCATGTGCCCAGTATAAGTTTACCCCTTTTTCGGGCTGGCAGGCACTATTTACGCAAAAGGTACTCCTTCACTGAAATGGTCAAGTGGTTCTCTCAAGAATTGTTTTCTATCTTTTCGAGCTCGAGAGACACAAATGTACAAAAAGGGACCATGTGGAGTTTTCTTTTACGTGTCTTTTTCAAACTTTCTAAACATGAAAAAGATACCGAGTTACACCTTTGTCGGACTCATTAAACTATTAAACGACATTGGATTCGTCACCATGACGAACATGAGCTTCTCCTTCCTAGGGCTCGTTAAACTCACTAGGTCAGATTCGTCCGAAGGATGAACTTACAGTGAAAGCATATGCTATCCCCTTCAAGCTTGCGATTAAAAAATAATTGGGGTACCTGCCAGAAATGGTGGGAGAAAATTTGGAAATCTATCAGTCATGTCGGCAACTCACTCTTGAACATGACACTCTTTGCTTCGTGTCGGGTTGGGACATCCTCCTTTGCATCATTGACCTTCCTGGGTTTGGGCCGTTCATTTTTTCCTTCCATTTGATCTCTGCCACATCATCATGACCACCAATCCCATGGATCCAAAAGCTTCCAAAATTCCAATTGTGTCACCGATTTGTTCAAGAGTTGTCCTTCTGCAGTTACACTTACCTCTGTTTCTTTGTATCATACGAAATCATTTTGCATCCTCTCGTCTCACATCAATGATGTGGGATTCATTATGGCCCTCCTTCGACACGATCGCTTTCTGTCAACTTCGGCTCATTATCCGGGAACTTCACTGAGAGACTCCCTTCCAGTGCCTTAGAGCTTGCATGCCCTAATGGTGATTTCTTCGCACTCGACAACAAGTTTACATCATTGGCTTTTGATCGAGAGATTTCATGGGTGTTCGATTTCATTTCCTGTATTCACATTCCCTGGATTGTGTTGATAGTACCTTGAGGACCATTTTCATTATTGGTGGTTTCTCTCGCGCTTGTTAACAGTTTACATCATTGACTGGTAATCAAGCGACTTCCTAACGTGTTCGATGTCGGCACATCTATTTGCATGCTAGGATATGTACTATGATTGGGTCATGTTGGAGCATAAGACCCTGGACTTAGATCATAAAAGTCCAAGTTGCGAAGTGGTGTGACATGGTTGTGATGATATGCATGTCTCTTTTAGATGGTTGGATATGACCAGACAATGAGTTATCATATGTGATCCTTCTCATTATTAGATGGCTGCGACCATACCTTGGTTTCATTATGATCCTCTTTGACGGATGGCTACGCCCATACCTGGATCCATTTATATGATCATTCTCTGGATGGATGCGTCCATGCCACGATTCGTGTATCATTTGACAGAGATCTTAGTTTATGTATATGTATCTGTACTTGCTTGTAGGTTTTCCAACGGCAGACCGGTTCCCCGCACTAATTTGTAAAGCATTTCATCCATCACTCCAGTTTGACCTTCATGCTTTAGGGGGCATCTGTTACACAACATTTTGTCACTGTCCCTATACTCCCCATTCCTTGATCTTGGAGGACCTCTACAGTGAACCCCGCATGTTTTGCCTTCATGAAGAAACTCGCATTGTGTCCCTCTTCATGAGCAGATAAATTCCCTTTTGCACCATTTCTCCTGAAACTGATGTTTTTCCTAGTTTACAAGACCGACACTAATGGCCTTTGTCTTCCCTGTGCCGATGTGCAGAGATTAGCACTACTCCTCACGCTGACCAGAGCGACTGAGCTGTGTTTCAGTCGCGCCAGTCCTATTATGGAAAGTTTTTTAAATTAGAGCTGAAGCTTCCAGCTCTAGAAGCTCCGTAACGGAAGTTTGGTAAATGGTTTGGCCGGATGATGTCAAGGATGAGTGTTTGGGCTCTTTTCCCTATAATGATGGAACTACCTCAAGGGATAAGTCCTCCCATGAGAAGAGGATCCATCTCCCATCCATATTTCCTATATAAACCTCCCTTCTTCCCAAGCACAAGCTAGTGTGAGTGTTATAGTTGCAAAGTTTTGGTTGAGTGTTGATGCTATTTTGGTTTGGAGTAGACAAGCAAGCTATTACTAGTTGTAGCTATCTAGTTGTGTGAGGGAGAAGTGTGTTTTGGTTTGGAGTGAAGCCTAAAGGGAAGAGCTTTAAAACTATTTTTATTTGAAGCCATCGTGGAATGCTAGCATAAGTGTGTGGGAACCTGGTCTTGTCAGAGGAAGACTGCAACGTCAAGACGAATGGTTGTAATCTCTCTTTGATATTAATATATGCAACTATTAATTGATTTCCTACATGTTTTGTAATATTACATATTCATGGCTTAATGTTTCTTGACTTGTTAAGTAGGTTGAATTGTAATTTGTCTATTATTATGTTTGTTGTCTGTTGTTGTTTACTTGTTTCAGGAGCTTGAAGAAGGAAGCAAGAGATAGCTAGAGTGAGCAGGCGAGGACATCATCAAACAGGATAAGTGACCAAGATGTAGGCCCTCTTGATTGATTCTAACCTAAGGAAATCTTCCATAGAATGTTTCTGTTGTGGCTAGACCCATTATCGGACTAGAGGAATTCGTTCGTGTCTGCGCTTATAATTTTACTTCACCACAGGTACTAGCCTCTGCAACTGTCATTCTAACACTCCTCTTCACCAACTAACAGTGGTCCATCCTGCTACTTTTGATTTAGGATCCTATAGTAAATTATTGATCCAAGAGGTGGACTCCTCAAGGATCCTACCCATTTGTTGCTCTTTCATACTACAACTCTAAATCATCCCACCTACCTCTTGGAGGTATTTGAGATGTCATGGAAAACTCATCCTCCTAGATCTTCGCGGCTACAACTTTCAGATCATGATTCTCATCTTTGTCCTTCTTTCTAAGAGGACACTATGTTACGTAGTGACCCATTTCACCAAACCTAAAGAATTTAATCTTCGAAACATCCTTCTTCCACTTCCGTTGCTCCTGCTACACCTTAGATGTGAGGGTTGCATTCTCATCCTCCTCCTTGCGTTTCGACCCACTGTTGTTGCTTCCATCAAGTTTAAACTTGACCAAGTCCCTCCTCATATCCTCTTGATTAAGATTTGCCCACATCTCATCCGAGTTTGGCAAAGTCGCCCTACCTAGGATGCTCTAGAAAAAGACTTTCCACTCCTCTGAGACTGAATTGAGGGCCAATCTAACCATCTCAGATCCTTGAGGTGTCGACCCCACAACTTATAACTCGTCCAGGGTCTCCTGAAGCTTTGCAAGGAATGGATCAATGCATTCCCTTTTATGCATCTACATAGATCTCATATTATAATCCAAGTACATCTTCCATTATTTGGAAGATCCTTCAAACATCATTGACATTGCATCCCACATCTCTTTGGGAGTATTTCTTCTAGCTATGTGATAGACTATATGATCCTTCACTCTGTCGAGGATCATTATTTTTGTCTTCGCCATTTCTCCTTTATGAGTTGATTTAGACCTGTGTGCTTAGTTGTTGTGTTGTCACCGTAGACTTTGATAAAATGCTCATCCAGAAGGCATGACACCCTTGCCTTCCATATCACATAGTTGAATGCCCCATCCAACCTATCGTGATCTCTCAGTCCATTGGCTTCCATCTTTGCCAATCAAAAATTTTAATAGTCTCCTCTCTCCTTTGCGTAGCACTGGACTGGTCTACGCACTCCCTTGTGGAGCTTATAGACCGCCTCTCTCTGCTACTACTCAACTAGTGATAATTTAGACTCCTTGGTTGGAAGTCCTCTAAGGAATAATTCCCTCAACCATGTCTCTCTCTTCCCTTTGACGTCTTTCTTCCCAGCAACTGCCTACAAAAAACTGCATCCCACTAGAAAAACACCTCTTCGCTGAAGCTTCTGCTACATTGCCCCCTTTGCCACTGACTAATTTCAATCTGGAAATCTATCCTCTCTATCGACTCATTCAAATATATATTTCCCGCGAAAATATAGCCCTCCTAGCCTGAACTATGAAAACCCTCTGGGGATTCGAATTACTGCCTCTATAGGAATTTCGAATTCCCTTCTTCCTTCAGCGTTGGGTCTTCCAGCTCTGTTCTTCTTGCTTCACCATGCAGCTCTAATACCATGTGAAAACTTGGATGCCCAAATTTCTACTGCAGTGACGGATTAAGTTTCTCCTACTTGTTAATTTCTGAATCAATTTATTTATTGTTTCCTACAGCAAATATCGAAACTAATACTCTATAGCCTACACCATTTAAATTTACAAGTGGAAACAAGGAACTGAACAGGAAATAGATACAACACAATGACACTGTTATTTTTGGACCAAAATCTCGAGAAAAACTAAATACAGGAAAACTGGTGCAGCAACTCTGAGGGTTTTATTATTATTATGCAGTAGTAGATCTAAGTACAATTCGTTGGAAACCCAACTGGTTATCCAACAAAGAGAGAAACTAGACAAAACAAAGAGTGAGATAATCTCACCCTGTCACAGGAAGAATCTAACCCTGATCTCCCTGGAAGGAGGCTCTGCGTCCCTTCTGTGTCAGCCTATGTGTAGATTTGGGTCAACCCTACATAGTTTCTGAATCACCTCTACTAGGGATTGTGCTACTCCTCTTCTATATCCTTTGTTGCCTAGAAACTTCAATTTTCTGCCTCCCGGTCTCACACCCTAGCTCTCGGCTTCTAAAACTTGATTTCTTCAATAGGAATTCAATCTCCCTCTAGGCTTTGCACTGCCACTGCGTGACCTCACCGTGGGCTAGTGTCAGCCTCTCTCTGGACATATTTCTTCCCTCTTTGTCTTGTACGCTCCGGCCCAAGAAAATTCCCCTCTTCCAGATACTATCTCTTCCCCTCACTGCAAAAGATCACTTCGAAATTATTTCTGACAGATGCCTTGCTTTAGAAAATCAATCTTCTAATCTTCATTCAATGTGTTCTCCAAGTGCCCATCAAGCCTTCTCTTATAATCCTTTCGTTGATCAATCAATGGCCTAGATTAGATTCTAATCAATGGCTAGAATCATATTGACTTGATCTCCGCCTTCTTCTAGAAGTTTCACCCAGAGTTTAGATTAATACCCATTAATTATTTTAATTTCCTAAGTTTAGACTTAAGGTCCCATTAAAACTAATTAATTATTTTAATAAAACTATCTCCTAGTGGAATTTCCCAAAACTATTTATGGGTATTAGAGAATGCATGTGTCTAAGCCTCCCTACAAATTTTGAGACTTAGAGCACATTTGATGCTACCAGAAATCAACACTTAAGTGTGAGTGTGCCTTAAATGAGCTTTAACTGCTTCTTTATCTAGCCTTCTTAAGGGGATCAAATTCCCTCCTTTAGGCTAACTTGATGTTCCCAGGCCAACTTGTACGTTTGGAGCTTCCAAGACTTTCTAAACTAAAAAAGAAATATTTTTACAAATATATTTTTCCCAGAAGGGTCTTATAAACATGATGTTGACTCGTTTGACTCAAGACAATAAATCCTAAGACCTAACAAACCCTAGAAGCATGAAGAAAATGCTTTTACTTAGAAGACCATCAATAATGAGCATGAACCCATGCTTTTAATAATAATAACTTTTTATTTTCTTTCCTTGTTTGTTACATAGGATGCATATTGAAATGAGTACAACAATTATGAAGGCTAATAATAGTTACATTTCTCAACATCCTATGGATTAGCCTTACCTCCATCGATGAAATTCCATGATGTTTTCCATGTTTCATTGCTTAAAATATATGTACAAGGTGTTGATCATTTGATTGATTGGTATGTGTTACAGGTGGAACCACAAGGAGAGTTCTAATCAAAACCTCTATGCATCCTGGATCAAAGGCATCTCATGCTCCATAATCGAGCAATAGAGCAAGTCAAAGTGCAGTGGAGACACTTTGAGATTGAGGAAGCCACGTCGGAAATGGCTGACTTGATGTGGGAAACATATCCTTTCTTATTTATTTAGTTGAAGATTGTAAATGTTGTATAGATTTGTGTGTATAAAGCTCCATGTTAGTGTTCCTCCTCAAGGGGGAGGGGATTGTGACATCCCCTAGTTAATACTTTCCCTAATATAAGTAATTGTAAGTATTTTAAATGTCTAAGAGAGGGACACAGATTCCATTACTTGAGGAAGGAGGTGGCTTGAGGGAACTGGTTTTTTCCTTAGTTGGTTGAGTGGTTGTTAATGGGAAGATTGTGCATTAATTTAACTAAAAAACATGAGAACAGACCATGTCTCCTTTGGCTAGGAAACCAACCAAGAGGAGGAAAAAATTTATGAACAACATGGGTTGCACTATCAAATGCAGGAATGTTTTGAAATAGTTGAGGGAATGAATATTTAAAAAACATCATTCGAATTTGGGGGGGAGGCTAGACACTTTCATGTCGAGAAGGGGGGAGAGATCCTGAATGCATTGATACACCAGCTCTTTCATGCACGCAACAAGAAATGGATGAGGTAGAGATGGATAAAAGTTCTTGAGATCACGCAAAGGAAATAAGAGCACTTAAGAGAACTTGAAAACACCAACTGATGAACCCTCTTGGAGGCTTGCAAGGCATAAGCATCATAGAGAACAAGTGCCTTGCCTAAAGGATGAAGGAACCATTGGAAGATTATGGATTTATGAGCTTGCTTGATTGGGACGAGTTGCACAGATGCTTTTGAGGATGATGAACCACCAATAGTTTCCTTGGGGATGAAGCTAATGTGTTTGACTCACTGATGAACCACCTAGAGAGTGATTTATTTTCCATTAGCAACTTATCCACTAATGAATCTTCTTGAAAGTGGTTCCTCTTCTCTTGAAAGTGTAACCACCCTTCCCACATTAATTGGCCTGCCAAGGTAAACATGAGATGAGGGCTGCTATGACATGACTTGACCTCCTAGCTTCATTAAGGAAGTGGAGTCGACAAACTGAAACTTCACTAGCCTCCCTCAAGAGCAACAGGACCCCCAGGAGCTAAACAGCCACTCCAGGTGCCTAAACCTTGAGCTAACTTGTCTGTTTAGTGATATGGACCCCCAGTCGCATGCATGACAAGGCCTCCATGCAACTGTAGGTCTCCAGTCGCATGCATAAGCCTGGAAGGTAGCAACTACAACCTAAAATTTCCAGTTCTGAGCATGCAACCTCAGAATCAGTGCCACCTTTTCAGGGCTTGAATCCAATCCACTACTGAGAACTTAAGGATACTTTCTAGAATTATATATAACATCAAGAAAAATCCATTCGTACAAAAATTAGTTAAGAAATTGACCTCACCAAGCCTAACCATGACAACCATTTCGTCAAACTTATCTGATATTCACCAAGAATGTCTAATTGCCTCTCTTAATAACTGCAATAACATTTTTTAGCTCAAGCTTTCATCAACCAATCAAATACATATCAATTCATGAACAAGCCATAGCTAGAGTATATTACAAGTCCATGCTTATAACCAGCAAATAATCATCATATTGACCATGACATAACAATCATCAAATCATCATATTAACCAGTACAAATGTTTCATAGATTTCCATAGAGAAATAACTCCCATTAAATGATACAAAAGCCAACCAAGGTAGGGACTTCCACATACCAAATGACCATAGATTGGGTTGAATCAAAATTTTCTTTCAGCCAATCACCCCCACGCCATATTCCAAGCATGAATGTGAGATCTCATGGGATAAACTAAGACGTAAACAAAAAAGGGAATCCAGAGGTTAGACCACCTCCACCCTCAGGCTACCATGATCTCACCTAAACCGGTCCCAGTCCCAAGATCAAAAAACCAAAAAAATCTTGGATGCATCATAATTCTTTCGCCGTCCCTTGAGGAATTTTCCTACCTCCACCCACCTATTGAGGGCTTCCCATATAAAACAATATCCACCCACAAACCTTGGGATTTTCCTGAGACCACCTCACCTGGATCCAAGACCTTCTAGAAATACATATCTCAACCAAGAATTAATCCCATCACACCATGGCTATCTAGGAATTGGCAAGGAAAGGTTGAAACCACAGTCCAACTAGGAAAAGCTCATGCTAATGACAACAAATGAACCAAATACACAAATGCATGCACCATGCATTCACACTTCAGCTAGGAAATCACACATGTAACATGTTACCTACAAGTCCTCATGTTGAAGCTGATTGATCCAATCCTTCCTTACTTTTCCTATGCTTTCCTTGTTCTTCCTTTGCTTTCCTTGCTCCATTTCTCCTCTTGGTGCTCTTCTTCTCTCTCCAACTAACTCCAAATCCTAACTGACAAAAGGCTAAAACCAATAAAAGTTGTGAACTAATCCTCGGAAGCTTTTTTATTATTGGTGCCCCTAATTTATTCATTTTCCCTCTATTTTCCTTCAATTTCCTCCTCATCCAAACATGTGACATTTCATCTCTCGTTTCTCCTATTTTCGTTTATTTTCATAAATAAATGCCAATAATTTCCACTTTTCCTTTTCAAATCCTTTTCCAATGCCTTTGCCAAGCCATAATAAACAACAAGTGATGCCCACTAGGATTATTTTTCCAACATTTAACTTGGAATATGTGTCCCATGACCTTGGTCTTATTTTTCCTTCATTAAATTTATTACATGAACTTTTAACCCAAGGTTGTTAAATACCCCTCCCCCTTAGGGGAACATCGTCGTCGGTGTTCTATGACACCTATAACTAGCAAGATCATTGAAACCAAAACATTCTTTCCATGGAGCTTTATAACTTAGCTCAATGTAGTATTTACAATGAAAAACCTGCTCAAAAGCAAAACCATCATGACAAACATGACAACATGACAACCATACCACTTATTGGAGCTTTATAACACAATTCATTGCAATATTTACAATAACAACCATACATAAATATGTACACATATCAAAAACGCATTTTCCTCCACCGTAAATAATGAAGTATGCATAGCCCACATCTAATCAACCATCTCCCATGTAGCTTGATCGGGCCCAAAGTGCTTTCATTACACTTTAACTTGGTTTTTTTGTCACTTCTGGAGAATGATTTGTTTCCATTTCATTATGCATTGAGGTTTCATATGGAATTATCCTTTTGGATCCACCTATAATACATACCAGTCAATCACATGATCAACATCCTTCACATATCTTTTAAGTAATGAAACATGGAAAACATCATGGACTTTCACTGTCAAAGACATTGCAAGTCTGTAGGCCACTAGTCCAATCCTCTCAAGGATATTGAAAGGCTCGCAATACCAAGGTGCCAACTTGGCACATGATCCAATCCTCAATGAATTCTCCTTGGGCTTGATGTGTAATTACACATGCTCTCCAACCTAAAACTCCTTAAATTCCTTGTGTTGACCTGTATAACTCTTCTATATATCGTATGTTTCCTTTAGATTATGCTTGATAACCTACATTTCTTGTTCTATCTTTGCCAAAATATCCACTTTGATCAGTACCCTGTTCACTAGATCACTCCAGCTGATGGGAGTATTACAACTCTGCCCATATAGTGCCTCAAACAGACTCATCCTCAGTGACTCCTAATAACCATTGTTGTAATTAAACTCCATCAGTGAAAGATACTTCTCCCACCTCCTCTACTAATGCATGACATACATCCTTAGTATTTCCTCTAGTCTCCTGTTGACCTTCTCTGTTTGTCCATCTGTCTGTGGATGATAAGTTGTACTAAAGGCCAACTTTATACCCAAACCTACAAATAGCTCCTTTCAAAACCTGGAAGTCAACTTAATGTCTCTATCTAATATGATCTTCTTAGGAATACCACGCAATCTCACTATCTCCTTGATGAATATTTGAGCTACCTCGCCAGATGAATTAGTAGCCTTCATTGGAATGAAGTGAGCTATCTTTCTTAACCTATCAACCACAACCATGATGGAATCATGTTGCTTCAATGTCCTCAGAAAACTTGTAATTCAATCCATGTAATGACCTCCTATTTCCTCTCCAGAATCAGAATAGGTTGTAACAAACCAGATGGGTGCTTACACTCAGCATTCACTTGCTAACAGTCCAGACATATAGCAACAAACTTTGCCACTTCCTTCTTCAAATTTGGCTAATAGTAGAACATTTTCACAACTATCAAAGTCTTATGATATCTTGAGTGACCTGAATATGGCTTGACATGAAACTCCCTCAAGGTAAGCTTCTTGAGCTCACTGTCATCTGGCACATAGATATTGTCCCTAAATCTCACCAAGCCATCTTCTGTGAGATGATAATCCACATCTTGTTCACCTATAACCTGTTGTAACTTGTGCTTAAGTTTCTAATAACTTTCATCATGTTTCCCTACCTACAAGACCCACTTCTAAAAATCTGTTCCATAAGAGCTCATAGTTACAACATGGTTTACATGCACTCTTCTACTGAGAGCATCTGCAACCTTGTTCTCCTTTCCTTTAATGTATCTGATCTCAAATTCAAACTCACTAAAGGTAGCCAACCATCTAGCTTGTCTAGCATTTAGATTAGGTTGGTCAAATAGATACTTCAGTCCATTATGGTCACTCATCAAAATAAACCTCCTTCCAAGAAGGTAATGCTTCCGCATCTTCAAGGCATGAATAATAGTTTCCAACTCAAGATTGTGAGTCACATAGTTGTGTTTGTGAGAATCTAGTTTCCTTGACTAACATCAAACTATTTTTCCCTCCTGCATCAGTGTTCCACCAAGTCCTCTCTTGTAAGAATATGTACACACCATGACATCTTTATTTGTATCTGCAATATTTTAAACTAGATCATTTGTAAGCAATTGTTACAACTGCTCAAAACTAGCTGCACATTCGTCTATCCATTCAAATTTCTTTCCTTTCCTCAACAATTATGTAATAGGATAGGCAGTCCATGAGAATTTTAGGATGAACCACCTGTAATAACCTATTATTCCATGAATGATTTGCCTCATCCACATTCCTAGGAGCTTCCCATTCCATGTAGCTCTAATATTTTCCGGGTCCACTACTATACCTTCCTTGGAAACATGTCCCAAGTAAAGCACCTCTATCTAAAATAAGTTGCATTTAGTAATCTTGGCATACAATTGCTGCTCTCTCAACAATTTTAACATTATTTCCAAGTGTTCTACATTCTCTTCCTCATTCTTAGAATATAGCAATATATCATCAATGAATATTATCACAAACTTGTCCAAGTAATGTTGCAACACATTGTTCATCAAGCACATAAAAGTCATTGGAGCATTAGTTAAATTAAAAGGAACCACAACAAACTCATAATGCCCATACCTAGTATGGAAAGTAGTCTTGTAGATATCCTCTTCTTTGATGTGCAACTGATGGTAGCATGATCTCAAATCAATCTTTGAGAACATTATTGCTCCCTTCAACTGATCAAACAAGTCATCGATACTTGGCAATGGATACCTTTTCTTGATCACTGCCTTATTCAGATGCCTATAATCAATGCACAATCTCAGAGTACCATCCTTGTTCTTCACGAACAATATCGGTGCACCCCAAGACGATACACTTGGTCTAATGTATCCCTTGTCAATCATTTCCTTCAACTACAAATTCAATTCCACTAACTCTAGAGTGCTTATCATGTAAGGTTCCTTTGATGTTGGTGTCACTCCTGGTATAAACTCAATAGAAAATTCCACTTCTCTATGGGGATGCAACTCTGAAATATTTTGGAAACACATCCTGAAACTACTGCAAGACAAGGTACCTCTTAAGGAATTCTGCATCCTTAACATCCTTACCCTTTTCACTAGAAATATGAACTACAAATAGCACACGCCCTTTCCTACAACTATGCTTAGCCTGCATAGTTGTAACCATCCTCACCAATGTGGACTTCTCTTTCCCTACAAGATTCTCTTTTTCCCATTATCATCTAGGCACTCAATACCCTTGTCATAACAATCTACTTTGGTCATGTTGAGGTACAACCAATCCATATCCAAACACATACTATATGATCTCAATGGAATCACATTTATATGTGTTGATGTAGGCATACCATTCAAATCAAATTCACAAGCTCTTACCCAGTGATGAACTCTCTTCCTAGTACCTGTAGCCAACTGCACCAACTAAGACTCTACATGCACTTCTATTCTCAAACCACACTTATCCACCTGGTCAATATTAACCTAACTATAATTAGATCCAGGGTCAATCAAAATAGAAACAACTCGATCATAGAGTTTACCTTCCATATCAATAATGGATGTCTGGTAATCTGTTTTCTTGTTGTCCACAACTGCAAAAATCCGAAGAATCTTATGGCAAACATCCCCAACTATCTGTGTCTCTTGAGCATTGTAGATCTGAGGCCTACCACCTTGGTACAATGGGAAATCCTTCTTGTGATTATCTTTGCCACAAATCCAGCACTACAATGGTCCCCTACCATCACCTCTATTTTTCTGCTCTCCAGGTTGAGGTCCATGTCCCTTCTCAGTTGCATTATTTTTCTTGTAAGGAGCAACATTTTCTTTCTCGCATGCATCCTAAGGTCTTCCCTGCTTCGATGGCCACTTTCCTTTATCTTTGTCATCCCCCTTCACATCGCGCTTAGGCTTAGCTTTACTATTTAATTGCTCATAAAAATGCTTCAATTTCCTTATGGCTTCCTCTAGCGACCAAGGCTCATCAAACTCAATCCAGTCTCTATATGTTGCTAGAAACCCATTGATGATCCTTTCAATCTTTGCTTTCTCATCCTTGAGGTAAGGAACATACCTCAATAGCTATAGGAACCTACTAGTATAACCATCATCTATCATATAACACATTTGCAACTCATAAAACTCCTTAGATATGTCATTATAATATCTTTTAGATAGTTACTTCTTCTTGAATAGTCTCTTGAATTCATCCTAAATCAACTCTTCTTCTTGATTTCCTCTGACATTCTTCACATCTTCCATCAGATATCTACTTTCCCTTAAAGACTGAAGGTATCTATTTTGGCTTTCCCGTTCTCTGAATATTTATGCAATATGAATAATTTCTTCATCCCAAGCAACTATGCTACTCCATATTCTAGCTTTATCATCTCTCCATCAAATGTAGGAGGCTTGAATTTCTTGAACTCCTCTGGAAAGTACTCACTCCTCCTATAAGGATGATGGCGATGATGATGGTGATGATGTCTCTTGGATGAGAAACTAGAATGAAACCCATAGATAACAGTCTTCATGTTAGGTGTATCCAATGATCTACCACCTCTAACTATGTCCCCTTTATCCAACCTATATCCGAACCGAGACCTGCTACCATATGCTCCATTACTCTTCTCTTCCTATTCTTGACTAATCCTTAGTTTTTCCTATCTCTGCAAGTCTGAAAAACTATGAAGGATCACTGCATTTACCTCTACTTGATTTTCCTAAGCCCTTGCAAGTCTTTCCTGAGCCTCAACCAATTTATCATTGCCTGCCTTGCAACTTCTAATCTTTCCCCTCAAACTCCTGAATGTCTCTGCTATATCAGGGGAATACTCATCTTCTTGTTGCTAAACAAATATTTAGGCAGAGCCACATGAACTGTGTTCCATCATTTTGCTCATCATATTTGATCCTCTTCTTCCTGCAAACATGCCATGTTAAATAAACCAAATAGTTACCATAATGAAAATAATACCTCAACAACTTTTAGGGGAGGATATCTCATCTACAAAATCAGTCCAAATTAGCACGATACATATATATAAATAATCCTATCAATATATTGACATAATGCATGACAACTCTATTTGCATATAATGACCTCATGCATGATAACCAAAACCATGAAAATGCTTGCATAACAACATGCATCTAACCCATTCAGTTCAAGTGTTTGAATCATGCTCTAATACCAATCTGGTATTAGATAACACCCAAAGAGAACGGAACCTACTCTGACACCAATTTGTAAACACCCCTCCCACATTTAACAACATTAACTGGCCTACGAGGGTAAACATGAGATGAGGGCTATTAAGACAAGAATTTACCTCCTAGCTTCATTAAGGAAGTGGATTCGACAAACTAAAACTTCACTAACCTCCCTTAGGAGCTATAGGACCCCAAGGAGCTAAACAACCACTCGAGGTACCCAAACCCTGATCTAACTTGCCTCTTTAGTTATCTGGGCCCCCAGTCTCGCGCATGACAAGGCCTCCACACAACTATAGGCCTCTAGTTGCATGCATAAGCCTAGAACGTCGCGACTACAACCCAAAATTACTAGTTTTGATCATGTGACCACATAATCAGTGCCAACTTTTCAAGGCCTGACTCCCATCCATTACCTAGAACTTAATGATACTTTCTAAAATCATATATAGCATCAATACAAAGCCATTCATACAAAACTTAGTCACTAACTTGAACTAACCAGGCCTAACCATGACATTCATTTCATCAAACATATAGTGAACATGAAATCTACGGGTCATGAATGCATCTCTAAACATAGGGTCCTAAAACTTATCTGAGATTCACCGAGAAGTTCTAATGCCCTCTCTTAATAACTACAATAACATTTTTTAGCTCATGCATTCATCAACCAACCAAATACATATCAATTCATGAACAAGCCATAACTAGAGTATATAATAGATCCATGCTTATAACCAATAAATAATCATCATAGTAACCATGACATAACAACCATCAAATAATTATCTTAACTATTACAAATGCTTCATAGATTTCCATAGAGAAATAAATACCATTAAATGATGTAAAATCCAACAAAGTCAGGGACTTCCATGTACCACCCGACCATAGATTAGGCTGAACCAAATATTTCTTTCATCCAATCACCCTTGTTCCATATTTCAAGCATGAATGTGGGATATCATGTGATAAATCAAGATATAAACAACCAAGGGAATCCAGAGGTTAAACCATCTCGACCCTCACGCAACTATGATCTGACCTAAACTAGTCCTGAGATCACAAAACCAAACCAAGCTTGGATGCCTCTGAATTTCTTCACCATCCCTTGAGGAATTTTCCTATCTCCACCCACTTATTGAGGGATTCCCATAGAAAAGCATCTCCACCCGCAACCCCTTGAGATTTTCCTGAGACCACCTCACCTGAATCCAAAAACTTTCAGCAATCCAAATCTCAACCAAGAATGAATCCCATCACACCATGGCTATCCAAGAATTGGAAAGGCGAGGCTAAAACCATTTCCCAACCAGGAAAAACCCATGCCAATGAAAGAAAATGAACCAAATACACAAACGCATGCACCATGCATTCACACTTTAGCTAGGAAATCACATATGTAACTTGTTACTGTTGAACTAGGTTGTCATTGATGTCAATATGGCAATATTCTGGATACTAGAGGATGACATGAAGCTAAGGGGATGCAGAGCAGATTCATGAAGAGACAGGAGCAAAGGCCATTAGGATAGCCGAGCCATATATATATATATATATATATATATATATATATATATATATATATATATATATATATATATATATATATATATATATATATATATATATATATATATATATATATATCATATATATATATATATATATATATATATATATATATCATATATATATGCGGAAACAAACATATATGCAAGAAGGTGGTCTTTGAAAGACACTACCAAGCCAAGAGGAGTAGATGGAGATGAGAGGAGCAGACAGAGCCACCAAGCCATCGGAGAGCCATGTCAAAGCAAGAGGAACGCTGCCTGTAAAACAGGCATATCGGAGCAAATGGAGCAAATGTACCGAGAGGAGCAGATGGAGCAAGAGGAGCCAAGAGGAGCAATATATATAGAGCCATCGGTATATGCCAAAGAGGAGGTGCTCAAAGAGCCATCGGAGGAGCTACATGAGAAAGAGGAGCCATCGGAGGAGCTATCGGAGGCATACTTATAGACCATACATATATGCCAAAGAAGAGGAGAAATGGGGCAGACAGAGTTAGCGGAGCTACAGGAGCAAACAAAGCAAATGGAACAGAGCATATATATATGCCATATCGAAGGAGTGTCAGAGCAGAGGAGCCATATCGAAGACAATACTTCATATATATATAGTTGTGTTTAAAGCCAAACTTTCATCAAAGCGAGAGAATACATAGGAGCCGTTTGATCTGCCAGATCAACAGTCCAGAAGAAATCGCAGAGGAGTAGAGAATCCTTATCGCATCGGCGAAAGTCCCTTGGAGTCGTCGGAACTGTTCAAGGTGCAAGCAGCGAAATCTGGAGCCAAAACTCTTATCAAGCAAAATAGAAAGCATATCGGGTCCGCGGAGGACTTGTATCATTTCGGAGGTAGCGATCAGCGAAATCGCCGAAGGACCCGGAGCCGAAACTCTTATCAAGCAAAATAGAAAGCATATCGGGTCCACGGAGGACTTGTATCATTTCGGAGGTAGCGATCAGCGAAATCGCCGAAGAACCCGGAGCCGAAATTAAGTTAGGAAGGAGTATAAGGAGGTGTCGGGTCCGCGTTCCTTGTCGAAGAACGGAGCAACAGTGCAGTGGACGTGATATGCGACTTAGCGCTGACCGTCCGATCTGAAGGAATAATGGACGGCGGAGATCTAATCGGCAATCGGCATATCGGAGCGATCGCATCGGAAGGATCGGGGGAAGCGATATGTGACATCGCCGATAATTGGAGCTGAAATATTATAAAACAGAGCCTAAAGGTGCGTCGGGTCCGCAGACCCTTTGTATTACAAAACTGCCGATGCGAACCTGCCGAAAAGTCGGACCCCAAATCATTAAGAAGCAAAGTATAGAGGGTCATCGGGTCAGCAGAACTATCGCATCGCAAGAGGCCGCGATAACCCCGACATCCCGAACCCGAAGTCATTTTAGGAAGGGATGTAATCAGCATATCGGGTCCGCAAGGGCGTCGAAGGTCGAAGTTAAGGGATTAATTGGGATCGCCGAAATCCGGACCTGTCGATAATTATAAAGGCGGGCGGATAAGATTTGAAATCCGTGAATGTTCATATTGAGCAGAATTACATGGGTTCCCATGTATTAAAATATATGTGACCACGGGGTTTTATAGTGTTGGCCATATATTTGTATATGTGCATTTCCGTGGGGCTTTAAAGCTTAGCCCGATAGTTAACACGCGGTTGGGTGGTGGCTTCCGATGGGTGATTAAAAGCGCCGATAAAAAGGTGGCTCTGATTCTAAGTAAGTCCAAGGTTTATAGAAGGCATATAGCCTAAGGAAAGCTTTCAATAGACATAAAAGCGGTGATAAAAGGGTGGCTCCGATTCTTAAGTGTGGAGGCGAAAATACTGTAAGGAACAGTCCCGATAGCTTGAGAAACCAAATCATGGCGATTATGATTATGATAAGGACGTGGTTGTCCGTTAAAAAATGCCATCCCTGTGTATGCCCACAATCATTGGCAAAGCAGCGCTATTACAAGTTTTTGAACTTGTGTTCTCTACGGATGACTCGATCCTTTCTCATTGATTCAACGTGTCCTGTGAAAACGAATGGACAGAGGAAGCTACAGCGACAAACAAGCCAACAAGTGAGGAAGCTGAAGCAGGCGAGAAGGAAGCCGAAGAGCTAGCAAGAAAGAGGAAATGAATGGACAAAGACAGGTATGCATAAAACAGTAAACAGAGGACTGCATGTGTTGTGATGGTTGTTGCAAACAAACCAGAATATGAGGTAGCAGAAGCAGCAGAGGTGGTGGAGCATTGTTTGAATTTGCTAGTGAACACTGTTGCGGCTGTTGAACACTGTTGGAGCTGCTGTGGGGGTGAAGAACCAGAGTGTGAGGTAGTAAAAGCAGCAAAGGCTGTAGAGGCTGCAGAAGCAGCGGAGGTTATAGAGGCAGCAGCAGTAGAAAAGGCTATTGGAGACTATGCGTGGGCAGTGTGCAGAGCTGTTAAGACTCATCCATAAGAAGACATGGTTGTCATTGATACTATAGTTTGGAGACTACAGTGAAGCTGTATATAGACAGAGCTCAGCAGAGGAGTTCTGAGAGCAGAAGGATTGGAGTCCTTGGGTTGGAGCCTTAAAAGTGAGAAGGATGGGAGTCCTTGAGGCTGGTGCCTCAGAAGTGAGATTGGATTGGATTCCTTGGGGTTAGTGCCTCAAAAGCAGGAAGGATTGAAGTCCTTGGGAGTTGGTGCTCTTAAGTCCAAGATTGGTGTCCTGGGAAAATAGAGTTGGTGCTCTAGAGGTTGGAGCCTCACCAAAGTCCAAGTTGGAGCTTGGCAACCAATTGTGACCATCTATATATTGTATTTATTTTATTGCACAGTTATATTAATAAAAGAATTTATTCTTGCTGTTCATATTGTGTTCTGAATATATATGTTTTAACTGGTAAAACAATAGTGGGAAAAAGAAATACTGATTCACCCCCCCTCTCAGTATTTCCAACAATTGGTATCAGAGCCAAGTTCCTTCATTCAAAGTTTAACAGCTTGAAGGTTGACTCTCAGAACACAAATGGGGAGATCAAGGAAGAAAGTCTCCAATCCTCCTAAGGATGTGTCTCCCTCTACTACTAAAATAGAAGACAATGAATTTGAGGAGGCTCCAAGGCTCAATGGGAACTTTAATATATGGGAAGTAAGAATGAGGAATTTCTTACAGACTCAAGGCTTTGAAATCTGGAAATCTGTGATTGATGATAGCAGTATGGATGAAAAATCCAAAGAGTACAATGCAAAAGCAGTAAAGGAAATCTTGAATGGGCTACCTGATTCTGTAAAGAACAATCTAGGAAAATGTTCATTAGCAAAGGGTATATGGGACAAACTTCATGACCTTCACTCAAAAGGAGCATTGACCATGAACATCAATCAAGAAGATAATGGAAATCTAGAAGGAAATCTAGAACCCATCATAGAAGCTGAAAATAAGAATGATGACATCAAGACTGTAGCAGACCAAAAAGATGAAGAGAATGAAAAAGACTTCGTAGAAGAACTCCTTGCTCGACTTATGACTGTCATGGAAGAGAATAATAATTTGAAAAAAGAAAATGAGGCACTTAAGAAGATAGCTCCAGTTGGTGACCAAGATCAAACAAGGAAGAAAGTTGATCTCATCAAGCTTCAAGTACAAGAAAGGGATGAAGAGCTTGCCAAGCTTAAGAAGGAATATCATAAAGAAAAGAAGCAGGAAGATATCTTGTCAAGTCAACTTGAACAAAGGCACAAGAGTGTGAACAAACTTGAAGAAGAGATTGGTCAGTACAAGGTAGAGGTCTCCTCCCTTAAGTCTCAATTACAAGAAGCCAGGAAACAGGCACAAGGAGCTGAGAAGAGAATGGAGAGCAGTCAAGCAAAGAATGAAGAAATCTTCAAAATGAAGTCAGATATCATCTCCCTTAAAATAGTAGCAGCTGAAGCTACTCGTAGCAAGGAAGAAACTGAGGAACAACTTGCAAAGAAGAATAATGAGTGTGAAAGATTGGAAGAAGAGATTGTCCTCCTCAGGAAAAAGGTTGAAGGGATGAACAAAATCATGAAGAGCTCTCAGGCCTTGGATGACATGCTCAGCTATCACAGATTTCCATCTGATAAATCAGGTCTCGGATATGTAGGTGAATCCTCAAACAAGAATGAAAATGCTTCAAACAAAAGAGATGTGAAGAAGCTAGAAAGAAATAGTGATGCTCCCAGTTCCAACAAAGGCAAGGAGAAAAATCAAGGCTACAATAGAACAAATCCTGCTCCAAGAAGAAATCCTGCTCCAAGAAGAAAACCCACTCCAAGAAGAAATATATATGATGACAAAGATGCGAGAGGCAATGGTTATCATCAAAGGATCTCAAGGCAGCAAGGCTTCAGAAGTACACCAAAGAAACCTCCATCTCCCAGGTACCAAAGTTCATTTTTTGGTTATTGTTATTCCTGTTCAAACTTTGGTCATATGGCAAAAGACTGTAAAGTATATCATAAAGATAGATGTTGTGGTCCCCAACCATCTCATAGAGATAGATGTTATAGCCTCCAACAACCTCCAAGAAACAATTTTGCAAGAGGAAACCATGAATTCTTATTCATGTACAATGTAGAATGCCTCAAGTGTCATAACATTGGTCATATGGCACGAGATTGTAACTTAACATGGGCTCTTACACAAGCTAGAACCATGCAAAAGAAGAAAGTTACACAAGTATGGAGAAGGAAGGAAATACAATCCGAAAGTCCCTTGAGTTATTCAGCCAACAGCATGTATCATTGGCCTAAATTCTGACAATCTAAGCATTTTATAAGAAGACTCTGCCAAGAGGAGATGATGCATACAGTTAGGGGGGGCCTATCATGTTTCAGAAGCACTCCATTGAAGCATATGATCCTGTAACCATTCTTTGGACTGTTGTTAAAGAAATAGGGCAAACATACATGGTGTTGTTATCACAAAGGTTTATGTCTTAATTCAGGAATTTAATGTGAGAACAGATAAATTCTGGACACTAATAGAGGCAGTCTTCAAACAAACAGATACATCTGGAATGTAGGTTGAATTAAGAGCAGCTAGTAGCATATAACAAATTGAAGCATTGTAAAAGGATGCAAATCAGCAATTGGATTTAAAAGGCAGTCACAGATTGGATATTTGAATCTGCAGAGATATGTACAAGAACACAAGGAAAAAATGGCTCACAGGAAGGAGAATGTTGTGCAGTCAAGCATAACTGAAGCTGATACAGATCACTTAAGGAATATAGCAACAACAAGGCACAACCCCTCACATTTTTTTTGTCCAAATGCAATGATGATTGAATACTAGATGGCAGTAACTTAAGGGGAAGCACAAAGACACAAATAAACTCAGATCTGAAGAAAGACAATCTCAGGAGAAGTTTCTATCTTGATTCGAACTCTGAAGGTCTCTCAATTCTGCCTATGGAGACATCAATATGGATTGAGCATGAAAGCCTGGACTTGGACACCTGTGTATGGCCATTTGCAATCTGAATGAAAGCATTAAAGTAGAGCATCCTGAAGCATTGTTGAAGCCATGATAAAGCAGTTCTGAGACATGAAGATGATAAAGCATCAATCCTTCTATCTTGAAGAAGAAGAGCACTATGACAAGGGGAGTCACAGACCCATGAAGATCTACCATTTATGAAGAACAGAAGCAGTTTGATAGGGGGAGTCCCAGAGCACTCCTTTTCCATTGATGTCAAAGGGGGAGAGAAGAAGAATATTGCCATCAATAACAAAGGGGGAGATTGTTGAACTAGGTTGTCATTGATGTCAATATGGCAATATTCTGGATACTAGAGGATGACATGAAGCCAAGGGGATGCAGACCAGATTCATGAAGAGATAGGAACAAAGGCCATCAGGATAGCCGAGCCATATATATATATATATATCATATATATATGCGGAAACAGACATATATGCAAGGAGGTGGTCTTTGAAAGACACTGCCAAGCCAAGAGGAGTAGATGGAGACGAGAGGAGCAGACAGAGCCACCAAGCCATCAGAGAGCCATGTCAAAGCAAGAGGAATGCTGCCTGTAAAATAGGCATATCGGAGCAAATGGAGCAAATGGACTGAGAGGAGCAGATGGAGCAAGAGGAGCCAAGAGGAGCAATATATATAGAGCCATCGGTATATGCCAAAGAGGAGGTGCACACAGAGCCATCGGAGGAGCTACAGGAGCAAGAGAAGCCATCAGAGGAGCTATCGGAGCCATACTTATAGACCATACATATATGCCAAAGAAGAGGAGCAATGGAGCAGACAGAGTTAGCGGAGCTACAGGAGCAAACAGAGCAAATGGAACAGAGCATATATATATGCCATATCGAAGGAGTGTCAGAGCAGAGGAGCCATATCGAAGACAATACTTCATATATATATAGTTGTGTTTAAAGCCAAACTTTCATCAAAGCGGGAGAATACATAGGAGCTGTTTGATCTGCCAGATCAACGGTCCAGAAGAAATCGCAGAGGAGCAGAGAATCCTTATCGCATCGGCGAAAGTCCCTTGGAGTCGTCGGAACTGTTCAAGGTGCAAGCAGCGAAATCCGGAGCCGAAACTCTTATCAAGCAAAATAGAAAGCATATCGGGTCTGCGAAGGACTTGTATCATTTCGGAGGTAGCGATCAGCAAAATCGCCGAAGGACCCGGAGCCGAAACTCTTATCAAGCAAAATAGAAAGCATATCGGGTCCGCGGAGGACTTGTATCATTTCGGAGGTAGCGATCAGCGAAATCGCCGAAGAACCCAGAGCCAAAATTAAGTTAGGAAGGAGTATAAGGAGGTGTCGGGTCCGCGTTCCTTGTCGAAGAACGGAGCAACAGTGTAGTGGACGCGATATGCGACTTAGCGCTGACCATCCGATCTGAAGGAATAATGGACGGCGGAGATCTAATCGGCAATCGGCATATCAGAGCGATCGCGTCGGAAGGATCGGGGGAAGCGATATGTGACATCGCCGATAATTGGAGCCGAAATATTATAAAACAGAGCCTAAAGGTGCGTCAGGTCCACAGACCCTTTGTATTACAAAACTGCCGATGCGAACCTACTGAAAAGTCGGACCCGAAATCATTAAGAAGCAGAGTATAGAGGGCCGTCGGGTCCGCAGAACTATCGCATCGCAAGAGGCCGCGATAACCCCGACATCTCGGACCCGAAGTCATTTTAGGAAGGGATGTAATCGGCATATCGGGTCCGCAAGGGCGTCGGAGGTCGGAGTTAAGGGATTAATTGGGATCACCAAAATCCGGACCCACCGATAATTATAAAGGCGGGCAGATAAGATTTGAAATCCGCGAATGTTCATATTGAGCAGAATTACATGGGTTCCCATGTATTAAAATATATGTGACCGCGGGGTTTTATAGTGTTGGCCATATATTTGTATATGCGCATTTCTGTGGGGCTTTAAATCTTAGCCCGATAGTTAACACGCGGTTGGGCGGTGGCTTCCGATGGGTGATTAAAAGCGCCAATAAAAAGGTGGCTCTGATTCTAAGTAAGTCCAAGGTTTATAGAAGGCATATAGTCTAAGGAAATTTTTCGATAGATATAAAAGCGGTGATAAAAGGGTGGCTCTGATTCTTAAGTGTGGAGGCGAAAATACTGTAAGGAATAGTCCCGATAGCTTGAGAAACCAAATCATGGCGATTATGATTATGATAAGGATGTGGCTGTCCGTTAAAAAATGCCATCCCTGTGTATGCCCACAATCATTGGCAAAGCAACACTGTTACAAGTTTTTGAACTTGTGTTCTCTACGGATGACTCGATCCTTGCTCATTGATTCAACGTGTCCTGTGAAAATGAATGGACAGAGGAAGCTACAGCGACAAACAAGCCAACAAGTGAGGAAGCTGAAGCAGGCGAGAAGGAAGCCGAAGAGCTAGCAAGAAAGAGGAAACGAATGGACAAAGACAGGTATGCATAAAACAGTAAACAGAGGATTGCATGTGTCGTGATGGTTGTTGCAAACAAACCAAAATATGAGGTAGCAGAAGCAGCAGAGGTGGTGGAGCATTGTTTGAATTTGCTAGTGAACACTGCTGCGGCTGTTGAACACTGTTGGAGCTGCTGCGGGGGTGAAGAACCAGAGTGTGAGGTAGTAAAAGCAGCAGAGACTGTAGAGGCTGCAGAAGTAGCGGAGGTTATAGAGGCAGCAGCAGTAGAAAAGTCTACTGGAGACTATGCATGGGCAGTGTGCAGATCTGTGAAGACTCATCCATAAGAAGACATGGTTGTCATTGATACTGTAGTTTGGAGACTACAGTGAAGCTGTATATAGACAGAACTCAGCAGAGAAGAGTTTTGAGAGCAGAAGGATTGGAGTCCTTGGGGTTGGAGCCTTAAAAGTGAGAAGGATGGGAGTCCTTGAGGCTGGTGCCTCAGAAGTGAGATTGGATTGGATTCCTTGGGGTTAGTGCCTCAAAAGCAGGAAGGATTGAAGTCCTTGGGAGTTGGTGCTCTTAAGTCCAAGATTGGTGTCTTGGGAAAATAGAGTTGGTGCTCTGGAGGTTGGAGCCTCACCAAAGTCCAAGTTGGAGCTTGGCAACCGATTGTGACCATCTATATATTGTATTTATTTTACTGCACAGTTATATTAATAAAAGCATTTATTCTTGTTGTTCATATTGTGTTCTGAATATATATGTTTTAACTAGTAAAACAATAGTGGGAAAAAGAAATACTGATTCACCCCCCCTCTCAGTATTTCCAACAGTTACCTACAAGTCCTCCCACTGAATTGACTTGATCCAATCCTTCCTTGCTTGTCCTTTGCTTTCCTTATCCTTCCTTTTCTTTCCTTGCTAGCTTTCTCCTCTTGGTGCTCTTCTCCTCTCTCCAACTAACTCCAAAGCCAAACTAACAAAAGGCTAAAACTAGCAAAAGTTGTGAATTGATCCTCATAAGCCTTTTTATTATTGATGCCTCTAATTTCTTCATTTTTCTCTATTTTCCTTCAATTTACTCCTCATGCAAACTTGTGAGCTTTCATCTCTCTTTTCTCTTTTTTTCCTTTATTTTCATAAATAAATTCCAATAATTGTCACTTGCCTTTCCAAAGCCTTTGCCAATTTCCTTAGCCATAATAAACAACAAGTGATGCCTACTATGATGTTTTTTCCCAACATTCAACTTGGAATATGTGCCCCATGACCTTGGTCTTATTTTTCTTTTATTAACTTTATCACATGAACTTTTAAACCAAAGTTGTTACATAAAGTGAGATAGAGTTATTTGTATTGTGAAATGTTGGCATGACTGTGAATATACTTGAACAGTGTGATTGATAATAACCATAGTTGGCGGATGAAGGTAGCATGGCCTTGTGACATCTAATTTTAGTTGCTTTGGTTAGTCGAAATCCCTTAGAAGCACCCCACCTCAAGCTTTGGAATCTAGCATGGGGGTGACAGTTGCAAGTAAGGCTTGGTTGTAGTTGTCTATGGTTGGGTGGAGAGTTGCAGTCTCGATCTTAATTGTCAGATCCTCCAATTCATAAGATAGGTGAATGTTCTAGCTCTTATAATTTGAATGTCTAAAATATGGTCACTGTGTTGGCTTCAAGCCTGTAATGATGTTCATTTGATGTTCAACTATGTGGTTTATGCCTGAAATTTGAATCGTCCTAAATGTGTGATTGTAGGCCTATAATATTTTTAATCTTGAGCTCGAATCTATGATTTATGCCTATAACGAAAACTGGGAAGGAACTTCATGTTTATTTGTGGAATGTTGATCTCCTTATTGAATTCTTGGGTACTACATGATTTCAAATTACTTTTATAAGTTTTTTTTATGTTTAATTTTCCCTCAAAAGAGACCTGTTGATCTTCAAAATGAAATCGAATTGTTTCCTATAAATATTTAAGAATCAAAGGGACCACAAACCTCTAAGAGGCTAAATGGACAAGTCAGGTATTGTGTCATACATGTAACCCATCAAGAACCCAAGAAGGGTTACCATGTTGTAATTTCAGGAGAGATAGCACCAACATGTGCCTTACAAAACCTTAATGGTGATGGCCAAGTTCTGGGTCAAGTCCAAACGATTATAGAACCACCATAGCCAATCCATAGCCAATTTCTTTCACAAATGGCTCATAATGCGAAAACAGGCAAAAACCTAATATAATAACGTTTGGAATTTTTAATTTCTCACGCTGCAACTAAACTATTGATCAAAGTCTCGACAAGAATAGTCCCCGAGATCCTGTCCTGAGATGGAGAAATCCCTATCAAATGTTGTGGCCAGACTCCATCATATGTTGGAAACTCGAAGGAAATACTCTTGTGGGAAATATCTTGGTGGCAAGGTATTTATCTCTGATAATGGTTCTCAACGAGAAACCACCTTGAAATAAATGCAACAAGAACTAGCTCGGTGGAAGGAAGAGTTCTTGTCGATATGGTTTTCGACGAGAATTTCTCTCGGAGGAACTCCTCTACAAAAGGGGGATCTCGATGATGAAATAGATCTTTGCAGTATAGTTCTCGGTGAGAACTTCTCCCGAAGGAAACTCGTTGACAGAAAGGGCCTTGGTGGAGGAGTATTCTCAGTGAGGAATTAGTTCTAAGATGGCGTAGCATAAGAGGGGCCTACATTGTTGACCCTCAAGTGTGGCTTGTGTTTTGTGGTGGAGTTGCATGGGTTGCAGTGGGTTAAGGAAAGACTAACATGAATGGGTCAATAAAAAATACACCTATGCCAAGTGGCATGGAAGTTTGTGGGGATATCCACATGGGAACCACGTGGCAGGTTGTTGACGTGGCACTAGTTGATTAGCTAAATCTTTTCATGTTCATATCTCTCAATTCGCGGGTCGGGTTGGGTTAAAATATATATAATCATAATCGTCTTGATGAGATGAATGCAATGGATTCATCCATTAAAATTTTTGAGGAAGTTGAAAAAGGTCAATATTTTTAGGCCCCATTTCCCTGATGACGCCATGGATCTTGGGTCAACATAGTAACCACCTCCTTCTAACATATGTCTGAGTGGGGATTAGGAGGGGGTGTTCCCACCCCCCTAAATCACGGCTCATTTACTCACCTTGGATGGTGTTGCATGGTAATCAACAGTTTTCTGATATTTGATGATGCAAGTTATAATATAGTATTTATGGAGGAATTTAAATGGTGAATCTACATATCTCTACTACCAATGTTTGGTTTCTCTTGGCCATTGAAAAATCTACTACAATCTAGCCTCCCCACATAGTACCATCATTTCAAGCAAGGGAAAACATTCATGTTGCAAGGTGGTAATTCTCAACATGTGAGATGGATCCATTTGAAGCTTCATTTAAGTGATTTGAGACATGAATCATAGTTTATTATGGCTTTGTATCACTCTATTTAGTCTACATTGCTTCAAGTAAATCCCCTAGATTTATATTTTTATCTCTCAATACTGAGCATTTTACTCTGTCAATTCCATGTTTCCTTGGTGTGTATTCAAGTTCCTCTAGCTTTTTTATGGCCTTTGTTTGGTCGACTCCTATTACTAGGCATTTTTATGGTCTCTCACTTATCCACTAACACCTCGTCTAGCTCGCCACCCTCGTCTCCTCTCTTAGTTGTAGCCACTTCCCTTTATCCTTGTATTCTCACCTCACATTATGTCCCCTACTTTATTCCTTCTCTATGTGCCCAACCTGCACACGACTATGTCCTTTCCCTTAGGTGAGCTCTATTTACACTCAAGTCTATTACCCTCCCATTGGCTGTCTGACACTATGCCTCGTTCATGATATTTAAGCCAATGAGGCATAGATTATTTTAGAGAGCATGGTGGCTTTCACACCCAGCTGAGGGTGGAGACTTTGCTCAAAGATATCAAGAGCATAGTTTTCATTCGATTAAAGCGAAAATTAAGCAGGTAGAAAGGGAAATTGTAGAGGAGTAGCATCATTTGAATAATACATAGGTTCTAGCTGAGATAAAGGGTTAGGTTCCTGATATGGGTCACACCAGGGGTAATTATAGCTAGGACATGTATATTGTGGACATATTGTGGAACTTGAAGCTCTTATTGAGTTGGGTTCTACTAGATAGGAAGGAGGTAAAAGAAGAAATTATCTTAATGTTGGATGAGTTGTAGCTAATTATGCACACCACGGATTGAAATGTCATACATGTAGAGGCACATTTCAGCATCCCCCATCCCCTTCGCCTTCCAGCGTCTCTTGGCAGTAGCAAGGAGCCCCTTCTAGTGGAATCCTCTAATTCTAATAAGTCTAAATGATGCTTTATCTATAGTTCAATCTTTTGAATCATTTTTTATGGTCTTTATTATAGAGTTAGATAATGGCCCTAGTGGTCAAGCACTTCAATCTAATTTTTTAGCGACGTTGTTGTATTTCAATCAATTTTTTATATGATGGTTATTAAAACTACAATTTTGCATCTAATCTGATTTTCGAAATAAAAAACAAGAGTTAGCATTTCTTTAGTTTAATATATCTTTTTAAAAATTTAAAATAGGAAAATTTACTTAATTTTAAAAAAATATATATATTCCATTATTTTATATATATATATATATATATATATATAATCATATTTTGATATTACTTAATCTAAATTAGTATCATGAATTATGAAGTATATCATTATTATCGCGATTGATTGTTGTCATGGTTATGATGATGATGATGATGATGATTAATGTCCACTAAGACCAATGTGGTCTATCGCACCTTAAGAAGAAGAATCTAATTATAATTCTTTAGAATCTTATTTCTCTACTCAAAAAGAAGGGAAAGAAGCGCACCAAGATTACTATAGTTGGATTGACTTAATAAGTCAAGAAGATTGGAAGTGTGACAGATGTTAGAGAAATAAGAGCGGATGTGAGTAAAGGTTAGACAATCTAAAAGAAAGAGATTTTCATCCACCACTCTCTTCATATCACAAAGCTGACAAATTCTATTGTCTTGGGGAGTCTTGGGAGTAAACCACCGCCCAGTTTCACTTCAAAGCTCATGAGAATTGGTTCTAATCTTAGCGATGTTCATCTTTTTCTTTGAGTTGGTCAAAACAGAAAGATAATTCTGCTTCTCAAGGGTGGGTTTTATCACCCCCTTATAATATTTTACTTTCTTTTTACCCTACCATCTCTTTATAAAAAGGTGAAGGATAAATTTTTAATTGCAATATAAAAAGAAAACATTGTAATATGTTAATAAATAGAGATTTATATGTAAATTAAAGTGAGGGTAAGAAGAGAAGTTAAAATAAAGATTTATAGTTTGTATATTTTATCATAAAATATTCTTGTAATAATATTATACTAAATTTTAATAATATTATACTAATTTAAAATTGTATAAAATTATTTAGTTATATAATAAATATATTAAATGTTATTTATTTAAATTAAATGAATTTAATATAATTATATAAATGTTTAAATTCTTAATTCTTAAAATGTAATAAGATTAAAATCTCAAATATGTGTGCGATCGTAAGAAGGTTGAAGACAAAAAGCACTCTTAAATTGTTTATCTTATACTCGCATTCAATTTAATTTTCAAAATATTTGTTATATTATCAATCATCTAGACATTTTAAATTGGCAAAACTAAGGTGATATGGGAAAGTTTCTCTCACTTTTTTATTAGCATAGAAATAAAATATTAAATAATTCTAATTAATCTCCTATATTCTTAAGATCTAATAAATCAATAAATATTAATCCTCATCATATAAAATATTGTTATAATAATATTATAACCATTTAAAATTGATAAAATATTTAATTATATAATAAATATGTAAAGTTTCAATATCTTTTATTTAATATATATTTTAGTAATTAAAAATTATTATTCAAATCTCAATTATATATGTGTGAGAGAGAGAGAGAATCATTATATTTATAAATTTTTGGATTGATAATGAATTAGTGTATTATTGAGACATTTTTTAGATAAAATTATGAGTTCAATTTATTGTGAGTGTTAGCTTAAAAAAAAAGAAGAAAAAACTGATGTAATTCAAAACTCCATAAATAATCTTATTAATCTAACTTTTTTATATTTTTAAATTCCTTAACAACATATATATAATTCTATAAATATCTAATAAAATTAAAATTAAATATCTAATGAATCAATTTATACAAGCAAAATACTAACGCATCCTATGATAGGGCCTGGAGTATGCCCTAAAATTGCTTCTAGTTAGCTAAGAGCTCGTCTTCCTCAGACGTAAGGAAATAGGTTAACATCTCAAGGCCCAGAGGCATCTGGCAAGAGTGAAAGCTTTCCAGCGGGTTATTCCAGGTGGCGTGGTTTTCCTTAAATAACGATGATGAGTCATCCTGCATTCGCAGATAGCAGCCAGAGATGGTCATCCTTACTGCTAGTTTGACAACTGAGTTATGATAGGTTTTCCCACCTTGTAAAAAAAGAATCCTATGATAAATTATGATCGTGTAGCCTTCGTTAAATAATAATAGTGATAATCCTATGATAAAATATGATAGTGTTGTCTTCATTAAATAATAATAGTGATAGTATGTTCACATTAAGAGGTATTAAATAATAATAATTTCCATTTTTATTATAATAAGTTTTATTATTAAAATATACATATATATATATATATATATATATATAGATATATATATATATATATATATATATATATATATATATATATATATATATATATATATATATATATATATATATATATATATATATATATATGGTTTATTAAATATAAATTTAAAAATTATTTAAATTTTTTTTTTTTAATTAAAAAATTTTACTCTTCTATATAGTTATCCATCACTGGCTCCATGAGAGTAGGTTTATCAATCATATTGTTTCAAGAGTTTGAAAATATTTTGATTTACTAGAGTTCCTTTTCAATCTCCCCATCGACGACATCATTTTAATCAAGTAGCTGGGTGAAGTGGGGTTCCCGGTTTCTTAAAGAAACCTCCACTGGGCGCATCTTGGCAAGTCAAAAATCTGGGGCATTACCTACCAAAAGTTGTGCAAGATCCAAAATATGAGGCTAAGTCCAGCAAGATCAAAGAATGTATCCTATATATGAGGATCATGCCCTGATCTGTAAGTTCATTGGATTATGTCCCTCTAAAAAGTCTTTGATTGGGTGGATCCAAAATAAATGGAACCTCTAGGGTCAACAAGAACTAGAGCTAGGGGCAAAAGGATTCTTCACCATTATTTTCTCTAGTTTGGAAAATAGATCAAAGGTTTTTTAAGGAGGGCCATATTATGTTAATAATGAAGGGCTCTTCATGCAATTTTTGAATAAGCAGTATAATCCAAAGAAGGAAGACTTCTTTGTTGCCACTATGGGTTTGACTCTTTTATCTTCCAAAGGAATATTGGGAGGAGGAAACTCTTGAAGGCATATGCAATGCCATTGGAAGCATTGTCAAGGTCTCAGAACCTACTAAGAGAGGGAAGTGTATACATAATATGCTCAGATCTATGTTTGTATGAATTTATCCCAACCTCTTCCAGCTTTAATAGATATTTATTATCAGGATAGTCTTTGGAAGCAGCCGTTAGATTATGAACATGTCCCCTTTAGATGTAGACAATTTCCTCTCAAAAAGAGAATGTTATGAAACCAACTCACAAAAATATAGAAAAGATAGGTCAACGACTTAAAAATCAGCCTCTTCGAGGGGGCAACCTTCTTTACATTACACAAATGAACAATTCTTGGATGATACAAATGACAAGACCTCCTTTCTTTATATTTCAGTCTAAGGGGTCCCAATATAATCAGAGCCTACATAACAATAATATTGTAGGGGAACGACAATAAAAATAGTGTGCTTCTATGGGGCATAATAATAACAACATGGGTACTATATGGGCACAATAATACAATAAGGGGGTTGCACTAATAACAGTAAGGGATTACACTAGTAGTATAAGGACCTAACATGCCCCTCTCCTTCAAAAAGTGTTGTTCTCAATGCTTGAGTAGTTCTAGATTCTTCTATATAAAATTCTCATCCTCCCATGTAAATCTTCAGTAGGTAAGTTCTTCCACTTGATGAGATACTCTAAAATTGATCGATTTCGTAGCTGTCGATTTCTTGTTTTTGTGACTGCTTCCGGTTCTAATATGATTTTTCCTTCCTAGTCAAGTTCTGGCAATATTGCTTGAGCTGGGATCTTCTCACCTATAACCTTCTTTAAGCATGAAACATGGAAAACTAGGTGCACTCGAGAAGATGTAGGTAGCTCCAATTTGTATCCCATAGTACCAATCTTTTGTAACACCTTGTACAGATCATAAAACTTTGGTGATAATTTATTATCCTTCTTATCTTGCTTGGGGGACATTTGTTTGTATGGTTGTAGTCGTAGAAAGACCCAGTCACCTACATAAAAACTTATTTTTCTATGATGTTGATCTGCCTGTTGTTTCATTCTATTCTGCACCAAAGTGAGGTTATCCTTTAAGAGATTGAGAACTTTTTGTTGATGCTCGATGTGATCTTGCACTGCTTGAACCTTGGAATTTTCTTTTAAATATGATGTGATGGATGATGGATGATGGATGATATCCAAAAAGTGCCATAAATGGGGTCACTTTTGTTGCGGTATGGAAGGAAGTGTTATGCCACCATTTAGCTAAAGGCAACTACTTGACCCATTGTGTCTGTTTATCATATACAAATCAACGAAGATATCCTTCCAAACATTTGTTCATTATATCAGTTTTCCCATCAGATTGAGGATGATAAGATGAATTATGAGCTAACTTAGTACCCCAAATATTCCACCTCTTGTACTCCAAAGAAACATTTGGAGCTTTTTTCATATAATTGTTTCTCCTCCAATAGTTTGAGCACACTGTCAACATGTTGAACATTGTCCTTCCAAGACTTGTAGATTAGTATATCACAAAAAAATACTAACACAAATTTTCTAAGGAAGGGTTTGAAGATGGAATTCATCAAACCTTGAAATGTAGAAGGTGCATTGGTAAGTCCAAAAGGCATGATCAAAAATTCATAATGACCTTCATGAGTTATAAATGTTGTTTTTCGAATGTCTTCTGTCTTCATTCTGATTTGATGATATCCTGAACGAAGATCCAACCTGATGAAGTAAATTGCTCCATGTAATTCATCCAATAATTCATCAATGACAGGAATGGGAAAATTATCTTTAATAGTAATCATGTTGAGCTCCCTGTAATCCGGAAACATGCTCCATGATCCATCCTTCGTGTGTACCAATACCACTAGAGCAATGTAAGAACTTTGACTAGGTTGAATTATACCAACCTCTATCATTTCTACAACCATACGTTCAATTTCACTCTTTTGGGCATATGGATATCTGTAAGGCCTTATGTTTGGGGGAACACTTCCTAGAACCAAATGAATAGCATGATCATGATCACAAATAGGTGGTAGGCCTTTGAGAGTCTCAAATACCTTGGAATGTGTTGAAAATAACAATAAGAAATGCTAAAAATAGCATTGCTATAGATAGCATTTCAGGATATATTCTAATTTTAATTAGTCCCTGAATTAAAATTGAGAATTAAAATTCGAATTTAGTCTCAGCAACTATTTGAAAAATAATTAATTAATTCATCTTGAGTTAATTAGTTGGAGAAACTCAAACATGAAGTCTTTATGAAGACATGCAACAGTTATCCCTTTGATTGAGGAAGTTATCCCTTAATTAAGGAGATAAGGATGAGTTGTATTTGAGTTGTAATTAGTTAGCTCAGTTAACTGAGTTAAGTCTAGTTATATTAGTTCCAAACAGTTTGTGGAACTGATTATGAGTTCAGTTAGTTAATGCATGCATGCATGCAACTGGTATACTTCAGATAACTGAATATTCTCTCATAAATAACTCATGCATGTTAGTTCAGAGTCTAGACTGAGACCCAATTGAGATTAAAGGAAAGGACAGTGTACTATCAGTTGCTAGAATATTCCCATGTGAATATCTCTTGCATGCAGAAGGAATTCATTCCTTCAGGATTGCACAGTTATTTCAGAGGTCAAAGTAGTGCGTGAGGTGAGAATCACACAGGTTGCAACTGGAGGACCCAGGAGAAACTGCGCAAGAAAATAGGAGGCTTGGAGGACTGAAGGAAGGCATATGTGTTGTCTATTCTGTCTATGAGCAGCAGTGAGGGATTGTACTAAGAGTTGGATAGCTTGTGAGCTAAATCTTTGTGTAATCCTGAGATATTTCCACTTGTATGATAATACAAATAGTGGGGTTTTTAGCTGAGGCTTTCCCCAGAATATTCTTTTGTTTTCATGTGTGATTGAATCTTCTTCTCTATTTTATGTGTTCTGTTTGATCTTGCTCAAAATCGATTAATCTTCCACAAGTTTGATTGTAGAAGTAGATTAAGTATTTTTCTTTAGTACATTGCATAATCAGTTTAATCTACAGTGAGAATTTCTACATGGTATCAGAGCAAAAGTGATCAAAGCGGAGAACAATATACAAAGAAGGGAAAAGTTCGAAGTTTTAAGTTCTTGATTGTAGGTAAAAAATCGATTTCTTATCACATCTCAAAGTTCACCAATGGCATTCAATGGCTTGAGACTCAAGTATGCCCTCGATGGCAGCTCGAATTACATAGCCTGGAAGGATCACATGGAAGCGGTATTAGAGGATACAATTTGAAGGACTTCATTGATCAAGAAGTCCCCAAGCTATCAGCAACTAATCCCCAAGAATTGGCGGAATGGAAGAAATGTGTGGTGAGATCGAGGAGGATTCTTCTGGAGGGAGTTTGAGACCACATTGTCTCGAGTCTCCATGGGAAGGAGACTCCATTTTCAATGTGGAAGACATTGAAGGATCTATATCATAACAGTAGCGACTAGAGGAAGATGGCGCTGAAGGACAAGCTTCAGAAAATCAAGTGTGAAAAGGGTGACACGATCTCTACATATCTGAACAAGCTCACCACCTGCAGAGATGAGTTTGGAATTGTAGGAATCATGACAGTCGATGATGACATGGTGATTCTTGCTCTCTTCGGTCTTCCTAAGAGCTGGCATTGCTACCAGGACTCAGTGAATGGAAGAAAGAAACTACCAGATTAGGAACGATTGTGGTCAGATCTGATGCAGGAGGAGATCAGGAGAAGCACCAGAGATGGTTCTTCATTAAAGCATGATGATGAAGAAAATATAGCCTTAGCAAGTAAAGTGAGGAAAGAGAAAGGGAAGGCTTCCCATTCCAAATCGAGTTCTTCCCATGGTGGGAAGAAGATTGACAAATATAAAGTGCGATGCTTTAATTGTCATGAGGTGGGCCATTATGTAACAAATTGTCCACAGAAGAAATCCAAGAAGGGATCCTCGAAAGGATCATATGGTGAGGCACTGGCCTCACAGTTCAAATTGGATTTTACCCTCATCGCATGCATGGTTTCATCGATGGTGGGTTGTGTTTGGTACCTGGACAATGGAGCCTCATTCCACATGATCGGCGATAAGAATTTATTCAGTACCTTGCAGGAGAAGGACCTCCAGATGCGCATAGACATGGGAGATGATGGAAAGTACCGTGTTTTAGGTGAAGGTACGGTTGTGTTTCAAAGGGAGCATAGAACTCCTCTCACCCTGACTGATGTAAAGTATGTGCCTAAACTGAAGAAAAACTTGGTATCGGTCGTAATGTTGGAAGACAAAGGTTATGATGTAGTCTTCAGTAAAGGAAAGGCATTCTTGAGACACATAGCCATGGATCAAACCAAGAGGATTGGGATTCGAGTGAAGAATCTCCACAAGCTGGAGGTAGATGATTATTCTTCATTAAGTTCCAAAGAAAATTGAAGCAAAGCCAAGATATTGGCGAGTTATGGCATAGAAGTTTGGGCCACTTGCATCATGGGGCCTCGAATATAATGCAACTAATTTCTACCGACTTCCCAAAGGTAAACTTGAGAAAGTGGACACATGCAAAGGTCGTACCTTGGGTAAGTATGCAAAATCTTCCTTTCAGGATCGAGACAGTCGATCTGAAGCAATCTTGGAGTGAGTTCATACAGATGTGTGTGGATCATTCTCGACAGCCTCCACCGCTAAAGAAAGGTACTATGTTATTTTCATTTATGATTTTTCTCGTAGATGTTGGATCTATTTCATGTAGAAGAAGGATCAAACCTTCTCAAGGTTTTGTGACTTCAAATCCTTGGTTGAGAAAGAATCAGGAAATAAGATAAGGGCCTTGCGAAGCAACAATGGTGGAGAGTATGTCTCTCAAGAGTTTAAGGACTTCTGTGCAATAGAAGGAATTAAAATGGAGTTGACGGCACCCCATAACCCACAGCAGAATGGGGTGGCTGAAAGGAAGAACAGAACGATTGTGGGAGTATCTCCAGTGATGTTTCATGACCAAGGCCTACCACTACATTTGTGGGCTGAGGCATGCAACACAGCAGTTTACTTGTAGAATAGAAGCCTGCATCACATACTTGGGATGAATACACCAGAGGAAGCTTTCTCCGGGAAGAGACCAGATGTGAGTCACTTCAAGGTCTTTGGCTCATCAGTTTATTTCCATGTGACCAAGGATGCGCGGAAGAAGCTAGATCCAATAGCAAAGTTTGGGATACTTGTGGGGTACACTGATATTCCCCACAACTATCGGGTGTATTTTCCTACCAGTCAGAGGACAGTGGTTCATAGAGATCTTAAGTTCAATGAGTTGAAGTCCAGATGAGTTTACCTTGAGAGGGAGCTCAAAATGCATGCAAAGGAGGAACTTTTGGTTCCTATGGAGGAGGAGCCTCAGACTGATGTGGAGCAACCACATGCAGAGGTTCCAGGAGTGGAGACATCTACCCATGCAGAGACTTCCAGAGATGGGCAGAAACACACAAGGGAGGCTGACAGATTGTTGTTGGATACGAGAGAGAATGTGGGAGAGCCATCTTCCCAATGCAGATAGAGGAGGTCACCTGAGAAGTACATTAGTTACATGGCCCTTGTTGGGGAATGTGTAGAGACCAAACCATCTTCCTTTGAGGAAGCAGTGCAGCAGCCAGTTTGGGTTGATGCTATGGTGGAGGAGTATGACTCCATAGTTTGGAACAGTGTTTGGGATGTTGTTCCAAGACCGGAGAACAAGTCAGTTGTGAGTTCTCGTTGGATTTACAAGGTAAAGCATGTTGTTAATAGTAGTGTGGAGAAACATAAGGCAAGGTTTGTTTCCTGTGGTTTCTCACAGGTCGAGGGGATCGACTATGATGAGACTTTTTCTCTTGTAGCAAGGTACTCATCTATCAGATCAATGTTGGAATTATCAGCACAGATGAGTTGGAAGATCCATCGGATGGATGTGAAGACTGTTGAAAATAGCAACAAGAAATGCTAAATATAGAAGTGCTAAATTTAGTACTGTTATAAATAGCATTTCATGATACCTTCCTATTTTAGTTAGTCCCTGAACTAAAATAGAGAAGTAAAAAATTCGAATTTGATCTTAGCAGCTGTTTGTAAAATAATTAATTAATTCATCTTGAGTTAATTAGTTGTAGAAAATCAAACATGAAGTCTATGTGGGTACATGCAATAGTTTCTCCATTGATTGAGGAATTTATCCATTAGTTAAAGAGATAAGGATGAGTTGTAATTAGTTGGCTCAGTTAACTAAGTCAAGTCCAGTTAGATTAGTTCAAATAGTTTGTTGAACTAATTCTGAGTTCAGTTAGTTAATGCATGCATGCATGTAACTGCTGCACTTCATATAACTAAATATTCTCTCATAAACAACTCATGCATGTCAATTCAAACAGAAACCCAGTTGAGATCAGATGGAGGGATAGTGTACTATCAGTTGCAGGAGTATTCCATTGTGAATATCTCTTGCATGCAGAAGGAATTAATTCCTTGGAGATTGCACAGTTACTTCTTTAATTTAGTGAGTGTGATGAGGCCAATTCACACAGGTGGCATCACTAGACCCCAAGGAAAATTGCGCAAGAAAATAGGAGGCTTGGAGGGCTGAGGGAAGGCATATCTAGTGTCTATTCAGTCTATGAGCTATATTGTTTGATTGCAGAGAGAGAAGGATAGCTTGTGAGCTGATTCTTTTTGTAATCTGAACATATTTCCACTTGTATGATAATACAAAGATTGGGGTTTTAGGCTGAGGCTTTCCCTAGGTTATTCTTCTGTGTTCATGTGTGATTGATTTCTCATTCTTAGTTATATGTGTTCTAATTGATCTTGCTCATATTCGATTAAGCTTCCACAAAGTTTTTTGTAGAAGTAGATCTTGTATTTTTCTTTAGTATATTGCATAATCTGTTGATCTACAATGGGAATATCTACATGATATTAAAGCAAAGGTGATCAAAGGAGAGAACAGTATACAATAAGGGACAAGCTTGAAGTTTTAGGTTCCTAATTATAGAAATCGAGTTCTTATCACATCTCAATTTCACCAATGGCATTCAACGGTTTAAGACTCGAGTATGCCCTTGATGGAAGCTTGAATTATATAGCTTGGAAGGATGGCATGGAAGTAGTATTAGAGGATAGTGGTCTAAAGGACTTCATTGATCAAGAAGTCCCAAGTTGACTGATGCTACAGAATTGGCGGAATGGAAGAAATGTGTGGCTTGAGCAAGGAGAATCCTTCTAGAGGGAGTTCGAGACCACATAGTCTCGAGTCTCCATCGGAAGGAGACAACGTTTTCGATGTGGAAAACATTGAAAGATCTATATCAGAATAGCATCTATCAGAGGAAGTTGGCGCTAAAAGACAAGCTTCAGAAAATCAAGTGTGAAAAGGGCGACACGATCTCTACATATCTGAACAAGATCACCACCTACAGGGATGAGCTTGGAAGTGTAGGGATCACGACAACTGATGATGACATGGTGAGTCTTGCACTCCTTGGTCTTCATAAGAGTTGGCATAGCTACCAAGACCCGGTTAATGGAAGAGAAAAAATACCAGATTGGGAACGACTTTGGTCGGATCTGATGCAAGAGGAAATAAGAAGAAGCACCAAAGATGGATCCTCATCAAGGCAAGATGATGAGGAAAATATAGCCTTAGCGAGTAAGGTAAGGAAAGGGAAAGGGAAGGTGTCCCATCCGAAATCTGGTTCTTCCCGTGGTGGGAAGAAGTTTAACAAATCGAAAGTGTGATGCTTTCATTGTCATGAATTGGGCCATTATGCTACGAATTGTCCACAGAAGAAATCCAAGAAGGGATCCTTAAAGGGATTTGATGGTGAGGCACTAGCCTCACAGTTTGAGTTGGATTTCTCTCTTATCGCATGCATTGTTTCATCCATGGTGGGATGTGTGTGGTACCTAGACAGTGGAGCTTCATTCCACATGTCAAGTGACAAGAATCTTTTCAGTACCTTGGAGGAGAAGGATCTCCAGATGCGGATCGAGATGGACGATGATGGAAAGTACCATGTTTCAGGTGAAGGTATGGTTGTGTTTTAGAGGGAGCATGGAGCTCCCCTCACCCTGACTGATATAAAGTATGTACCAGGTCTAAAGAAGAATCTTTTGTTTATCGCTATGCTAGAAGATAAAGGCTATGATGTAATCTTTAGTAAAGGAAAGGTATTCCTGAGGCATATCGGTACTGGACAGACCAAGCGAATTGGGATTCGAGTAAAGAATCTCTACAAGATGGAGGTAGATGACTGTGTTGCATTGAGTTCCAAAGTTGAGATGGTGCAGAGCCAAGATGTTGGCGAGCTATGGCATAGAAGACTGGGCCACTTGCACCATGGAGCCCTGAAGATCATGCAGCAAATTTCTACCAGACTTCCCAAGCGAAAACTGAAGCAGACGAATACATGCAAAGGTTGTACCTTGGGTAAGTATGTGAAATCTTCCTTTCCAGATCAAGACAGTAGAGCTAGAGCAATCCTGGAGTGAGTTCACTCAGATGTTTGTGGACCTTTCTCTACAGCCTCCACTGCTAAACAAAGGTACTATGTTATTTTTATTGATGATTTTTCTCGTAGATGCTGGATCTACTTTATGCAAAAGAAGGATCAGACCTTATTGAGGTTTTGTGAGTTTAAAGCCTTGGCAGAGAAAGAATTTGGAAATAAAATAAAAGCCTTGCGTAGCAACAATGGTGGAGAGTATGTCTCCCAATAGTTTAAAGACTTATGCACTGCAGAAGGAACTAAGTGGGAGTTGACAGCACCCTATAACCCACAGCAAAATGAGGTGGCTGAAATGAAGAACAGATCGATTGTGGGAGCAGCTCAAGTGATGTTGCATGACCAAAGCCTACCACTGTATTTGTGGGCTGAGGCATGCAATACAACATTATACTTGCCGAACAGAAGCCCGCACTGTATACTGGGAATGAAGACACCTATAGAGGCCTTTTCTGGGAAGCGACCAAATGTGAGTCACTTCCGAATCTTTGGATCATCAGTTTACTGTCATGTGACCAAAGATGCCCTGAAGAAGCTAGATCCAACAGCTGAGTTTGTAATACTTGTGGGGTACACGGATACACCCCACAACTATCAGGTGTACCTGCCTACCAGTCAAAGGATAGTGGTGTGCAGGGATCTGAAGTTCGACAAGTAGATAACCATGCAAGTATCACTTGAGAGGGAGCTCAAGTTGCATGGAGAGGAGGAACTTTTAGTTCCTAAGGAGGAGAAGCCTCAGATTGATGTGGAGCAGCCACATGCAGAGGATCCGGGAGTGGAGACATCCACTCATGCTGAGACTTCCATAGATGGGTGGAAACGCTCAAGGGAAGTTGACAGGTTGATGCTAGATGCGCGAGAGAATGTGGGAACACCATCTTCTTAGCGCAGACAGAGGAGGTCACCCGAGTAGTAGACTGGGTACATGGCCCTGGTTAGGGAGTGTGTAGATACTGAACCTTCTTCATTTGAGGAGGCAATGCAGCAACCAGTCTGGGTTGATGCAATGGTAAAGGAGTATGACTCTATCATTCGGAACAGTGTGTGGGATGTTGTCCCAAGACCTCAAGACAATTCAGTGGTTAGTTCTAGATGGCTTTATAAGGTAAAGCCGACAGCTGATGGAAGTGTTGAGAAACATAAGGCAAGGTTTGTTGCCCGAGGTTTCTCACAGGTCGAGGGGATCGACTATGATGAGACCTTTGCTCCCGTAGCAAGGTACTCATTTATCATATCGATGTTGGCACTATCAGCTCAGGTGGGTTGGAAGATCCATCAGATGGACGTGAAGACAACATTCCTCAATGGGAAGATTAAGGAGGAGGTGTACATTAAGCATCTAGAGGGTTTCGAGACCTTCGATCGCGAGTCTTATGTGTGCTGACTCAAGAGGGCTTTGTATGGGCTGAAGCAAGCACCCCGTGATCGGTACACCAGGATCGACAACTATTTCACCAGGTCGGGCTTCACCAAGAGTGAAGCAGATGTGAACCTTTACCACATCATGGTAGAAGGTAAGCCATTGATCATTGTTCTTTATGTTGATGATCTGATTTTGACAGGTGCTAATCAGTTGATTCAATCTTGCAAGGAGGACCTTGCAAGAGAGTTCGAGATGAAAGACATGGGTCTTATGCACTATTTTCTAGGCATGGAGGTGTGGCAGAAAGATGGTGAAGTATTTGTGTCCCAAGGCAAGTATGCCAATGATATAATCAGGCGCTTTCACATGGAAAAGTGCAAGCCCATGCAGACTCCTCTAGCTAGGGACTGGAAGCAAGAGGATGCTACTTCAAGTGAGGTAGTAGCTACTACTATTTATTGACAGCTTGTGAGTCCACTTATGTATCTAGTGAGCACATGACCAGACTTATGCTTTGCGGTGAACCAGCTGAGTCAAGCTATGGTTCAGCCTACCAAGTTGTTTTGGAAGGCAGTGAAGCATGTGCTGAGATACCTCAAAGGCACATCTCAGTATGGATTGTGGTATAGACGGATAGAGGGAGTGAAGCTTCAGGGCTTCACAGATGCAGATTGGGTAGAGAGTCCATGAAACCAGAAGAGCACCTCTGGAGGAATCTTCAACCTTAGTTCAGCTGCAGTTTCCTGGTACAGTAGGAAACAGAGATCAGTTGCACTTAGCTCAATAGAGGTTGAATACATGGCTGCTAGTCAGGCTGCATGTGAGGCCATTTGGATGTGGAAGATTCTAGTGGGATTGTTTGGTTAGAGGATGGATCTAACCATGATCTACTGCGATAATCAGAGTTGTATCAAACTCTCTGAGAATCCAGTTTTTCATGACAGGTCCAAGCACATTGATATCTGGTATCACCATCTTCAAGACTGTGTGGTCAAGAGGATCATGTTGTTGTTGTTTGTTTCGACCGAGGAACAGGATGCATATATTTTGACGAAGGAATTGTCAAATTGCAAGTTCGAGTTCCACAGAGACAAGATTGGGGTTACTGATAATCCTCTTCTTGTTGAGAGGGAGTGTTGAAAATAGCAACAAGAAATGCTAAATATAGAAGTGCTAAATTTAGTACTACTATAAATAACATTTCAGGATACCTTCCTGTTTTAGTTAGTCCCTAAAATAAAATAGAGAAGTAAAAAATTCGAATTTGATCTTAACAACTATTTGTAAAATAATTAATTAATTCATCTTGAGTTAATTAGTTGTAGAAAATCAAACATGAAGTCTATGTGGGGACATGCAACAGTTTCTCCATTGATTGAGGAATTTATCCATCAGTTAAAGAGATAAGGATGAGTTGTAATTAGTTAGCTCAGTTAACTGAGTCAAGTCCAGTTAGATTAGTTCAAATAGTTTGTTGAACTAATTGTGAGTTCAGTTAGTTAATGCATGCATGCATGTAACTGTTGCACTTCAGATAACTGAATATTCTCTCATAAATAACTCATGCATGTTAGTTCAGATAAAGACCCAATTGAGATCAGATGGAGGGACAGTGTACCAGTTGCAAGAATATTCCATTTTGAATATCTCTTGCATGCAAAAGGAATTCATTCCTTGGAGATTGCGCAGTTACTTCTTCAGTTTAGTGAGTGTGATGAGGCCAATTCACATAGGTGGCATCACTGGACCCCAAGGAAAACTGCGCAAGGAAATAGGAGGCTTGGAGGGATGAGGGAAGGCATATCTAATGTCGATTTAGTCTATGAGCTGTATTATTTTCTTGTAGAGAGAGTAGGATAGCTTGTGAGCTAATTCTTTTTATAATCTGAACATATTTCCACTTGTATGATAATATAGAGATTGAGGTTTTAGGCTAAGGCTTTCCCCGGGTTATTCTTTTGTGTTCATGTGTGATTGATTTCTCATTCTCAGTTATATGTGTTCTAATTGATCTTGCTCATATTCAGTTAAGCTTCTACAAAGTTTGTTGTAGAAGTTGATCTTGTATTTTGCTTTAGTATATTGCATAATCTATTGATCTACAGTGGGAATTTATACAAAGACTACATTCTTCAATGGCAAGATTGAGGAAGAGGTGTACATAGAGTAGCCAGAAGGATTTGAGACCTTCAATCATGAGTCGCATGTGTGCCGACTCAAGAGAGCTTTGTATGGGCTGAAGCAAGCACCTCATGCTTGGTACACCAGGATCGACAACTACTTCACCGGGTTAGGCTTCACAAAGAGTGAAGCAGATGTGAACTTGTACCACATCATGGTAGAAGGTAAGTAGTTGATCATTGTTCTTTATGTTGATGATCTGATATTGATAGGTGATGATCATTTGATCATGTCTTGCAAGGAGGACCTTGCAAGAGAGTTCAAGATGAAAGACATGGGTCTCATGCACTACTTTCTAGGCATGGAAGTGTGGCAGAAGGATGGGGAAGTGTTTGTGTCTCAAGGAAAGTATGCCAATGAGATACTCAGGAAATTCCACATGGAGAAGTGCAAACCCATGTAGACTCCTCTAGTAGGTAACTAGAGGAAGGAGGATGCTACTTCAGGTGAGGTAGTAGAGGCTACTGTGTATCGGTAGCTTGTGGGTTCACTAATGTACTAGGTGAACACATGGCTAGATTTGTGCTTTGTGGTGAACCAGTTGAGTCAAGCTATGGTTCAACCTACCAAGTTGTTTTGGAAGGCAGTGAAGCATGTTTTTAGATACCTCAGAGGCAGATCTCAGTTTGGATTATGGTACAGACAGTTAGAGGGAGTGAAGCTACAGGGATTCACAAATGTAGATTGGGCATGGAGTCCATCAGATCGGAAGAGCACACCAAGAGGAATTTTCAACCTTGGTTCAGTTGCAATTTCTTGGTACAACAGGAAACAGAGGTCAGTTGCACTTAGCTCAACAAAAGTTGAATACATGGCTGCAAGCTAGGCAGCATGTGAGGCCACTTGGATGCGGAAAATTCTAATTGGTTTGTTTGATCAGAGGATGAATCCAACTGTGATCTGTTGTGATAATCAGAGTTGTATCAACTCTCTAAGAATCTAATATTTCATGACAGGTCCAAGCACATAGACATTCGTTATCATCTTCTCAGAGACTGTATGGCGAGGAGGATCATGTTGTTGTAGTATATTTCGACCGAGGAGCAAGATGCTGACATTTTGGCTAAGGCATTATCAAAGTGTAAATTCGAGTTCCACAGAGACAGGATCGGGGTGACAGATAATCCCTTTCTTGTTGAGAGGGAGTGTTGAAAATAGCAACAAGGAATGCTAAAAATAGAAATGCTAAAAATAGCATTGCTATAGATAGCATTTCAAGATATATTCCAATTTTAATTAGTCCCTGAATTAAAATTGAGAATTAAAATTTGAATTTAGTCTCAGTAGTTGTTTGAAAAATAATTAATTAATTCATATTGAGTTAATTAGTTAGAGAAAATCAAACATGAAGTCTTTGTGAAGACATGCAACAGTTATCCCTTTGATTGAGGAAGTTATCCCTTAATTAAGGAGATAAGGATGAGTTGTATTTGAGTTGTAATTAATTAGCTCAGTTAACTGAGTTAAGTCCAATTAGATTAGTTACAAACAGTTTGTGGAACTGATTGTGAGTTCATTGAGTTAATGCATGCATGCATGCAACTAGTGTACTTTAGATAACTGAATATTCTGTCATAAATAAGACATGCATGTCAGTTCAGACTGAGACCCAGTTGAGATTAAAGGAAGGGACAGTGTACTATCAGTTGCTAGAATATTCCCATGTGAATATCTCTTTCTGCAGAAGGAATTCATTCCTTCAGGATTGCATAGTTATTTCAGAGGTCAAAGCAGTGTGTTAGGTGAGAATCACGTAGGTTGCAGCTGGAGGACTCAAGAGAAACTGTGCAAGCAAATAGGAGGCTTAGAGGACTAAAGGAAGGCATATATGTTGTCTATTCTGTCTATGAGCATCAGTGAGGGATTGTACTGAGAGCTGGATAGCTTGTGAGCTAAATCTTTGTGTAATCCTGAGATATTTCCACTTGTATGATAATACAGATAGCGGGGTTTTTAGCTGAGGATATCCCTAGAGTATTCTTCTGTGTTTCATGTGTGATTGAATATTCTTCTCTGTTATATGTGTTCTGTTTGATCTTGCTCAAAATTGATTAAGCTTCTGCAAGTTTGATTGTAGAAGTAGATTAAGTATTTTGCTTTCGTACATTGCATAATCATTTTAATCTACAGTGAGAATTTCTACAGAATTATTGTCCAAAACGTTTTGGAGATCTCAAGAAATAGATTATTTCGATGTGGGAACCTCTAGTGAAGATAATTGTGCAATTATGCCCTGTTGTTCTTTCTTTAGAAGCTTTGTCATGTTGTTAGATTGGATTATCTTTCACGATTTCCCTTTGATACCCCTTAATTAAACTTCCTTTCATTCCCAAAAAAATTTCAAGCAAATTTCTTCAAAATTAAAAGCTATTGTACCTGAAGATTGTAGCCATTGGAATCCTAGAACAACATCTGCACCACCCATTGGAATGGAAAGAATTGGACTATTCAAGACATATTCTCCCATGGACATCTTGATATTATGGCACTTTCTAGAGAAATTTATTGTTCCTCCATTTGCAACCATTACTTGACACTCTGATTCTGGATATAGGAAGCAATTCAATTCCTTGGCTATCTTATAATGAATAAAATTATGGGTACTACTGAATCAATCAACACTATTAACTTTTTCTTCTTGATATGCCCTTCTATCTTGAGAGTTTGAGGGGTAATTCTTATCAATGCATTACATAATATGGTCAAATTCATTTCTTCTTTCTCTGAGATTGGTTCCTCATGTATATCCTCTTCTTTTGACGTTTCTTATTCCTTTTCTTTCTCCTCTTCCCCGTATATGTAAATTAATTTCTTCTCAGCACGTTTATGTCCTTTAGTTTATTTTTGATCCAGGTGGCTCCAGAGACACACACATGACAAAGAGGGCCGATGGAAGCTCAAAAATAAAAATGATCAGAATGCTTTCAAACTAAGACCAAAGCGTAAATCTCATCGTCCTGATCGTGGTGATGTGAATGGTTCGTCAAACTGAGTCCGTATGCGAAAGATAAGAGCAATAAAAGTTCAGGTTGACTTTGGTGACTAGGCAAGCTTAAGGAGGCCGCAATTTGGATAAAATCTGGCCATCGGATTCTGGCCAACCTGGGCTAGATTCCGGGCGAATTTGCGGCCTGATTAATTTGTCTCCTTCAGCTTACAATCCAAATATTTAAAAATGTAATTTATATTAATAAAATTTAAAAAAAAATATGAATGTGGTGGCAGGCCACCACCCCCGCCACCCCCAAAAATCCATATAACAAAAAATTATTAATTAGAAGGACTAACGGCTATGACCTCGCTGGTCCAACTGCACCCCAAACAATATATATTATGTGTATGGGGTGGGCACGGGCCACCTCCGGTGGACCTGGCCCACACCTAACCACCACCATATAATGTGTGAGGCCGGTGGGGATCAAACCTGCCCGGCCCACGTGGGCCGGCCCCCACCGAGCCTTCTCATCTAATATTCCAACATAAAACCAACCCCCCCCCCAACAAATTTAATAACCAACAAACAAACAACATGCCGTGCACTATTTAATACACCTGCGGGAGTTATGGGGTGGGCCGCCCAAGGTGGACCCGACCCCAAAAAATAAAAGGATATGCAGTTTGAATGAAACAGGTTTTGAGTTAAAATGGAGCGGTCAGGATTTGACCCCCTGACCTCCTCCTCATAATTCGTTGCCTTAACCAATCCACCTAAACTGATTTGTTGGATAACTTGCCCACAAGTTTATATAAGCCTTCATTTGCACAGTGAACCCGGGGGAGATGGATGAACCAGGAGAGGGAACAGAAAACGAGGAAGAATATTGTTTTTATTAATTTTTAATGCAGGTGGAACCATGACTAAGCAAAATTTCCAGAAGGGTGAAATTTTCGCAGTGTCCAAATTGGACAAACATTAAGTCGATATTACACCTCTCGACGACATGAACCCGATGGCGCAGTCAATTTCTTGATCTGAGCAGCCGATTTGCAGAGTACCTAGGGGAGGGAATCTTTGAGGAATCTAGGGGGAATCTAAAAGATTCCTTAAGCCCCAAACTTCCACTTTCTCAGAATTCAAAAATTTGATAGTCGATTTTGCACTATTCGATGCCACAAATCTAATGGTGCGTTCAGATTTTCCATTTTCTCATTCTATTCTTCATCCACTTTTCTAAGTGGAGTGCATGTGTCAGCATTCATGTGTGAGCAGCCATTTTCATGTGATTCAATGCCGTGAGATCGATGATTCGAACAGCTTCAGGAGTTTGACACTCGCTTCTTCAAATGGCCCCTGGATGTGAGGTATATGCAGTATGTTCATGTACTTCTTTTACTATGCATTCTGCACAAATCCTTGTTTGATGTTTGATGTGGGATCTTGTTTCTTACTCGTTTTCATGATTCCTGCTTGATGTGATGCATAATCATCTGTGTGATGTACATGTTGTCATGATTCTTCATGTTGTGTTTTGAGATCCCTTTGTTTTATGTTGATGGAATACTCATGTTGTCATCATGCATGTTTGCACTGAGATCCCTTTTATGCCATGTTGGCGGGATGCTCATGATCATCATGCATGAGTTTATGTCATACTGATAGGAGTCCTTTCTGACTAAGAGTTCTGGTAGTGGAACATCTCTTGGAGCCACTCCTGCATGAGGGAATTTTCCTTGTATGATAGCAACATCACCTCTTATGTACATCATCACTATTGACAACACTTAATGCAATGGCCTACACCATCTTACACCGAGGCCCAGAGACGTAGTTCCTCCTAGACAAACTCCGTTATCAACGGCTTATGTTTTCATGTGTTGATGATTTTCATGTTCCTCTTCTTTACAAGATGCCAATGTATTCCTTTCTGTTCTTTTAAAAATGCAATTTAACACATCACAAAAGTAAAATGTCTTGGAAGGGTCCTTCATCACAGTCGGACCTGGATTAAGTGGTATCAAAGCGGTCTTTGCGTGGATGTTAATTGCAAGCATGAACAATGGAATGTGCAGCGATAAAGGATGAAAGAGCGATGTACGAGACCATGCTCAAAATTTCCAAAAGAGTAGAAATAATGTATGAAACTCTACAGAAAGAGACAGAGGAAAAGGAGCAATTGCAACATCAGTTGCAAACCACGGAAGAGGCCCTGGAAGAACTAAAGCACAACAAACATAATCTTCAAATAGAGAACGTTGAATTGAAGATGCGTCTACAAGAAGAGAAAGAGGAGAAACATAGTTTGCTACGACAACTGCAAGAAAAGGATGAGGCCTTGGAAAAGTTGCAGCGTGACCCATGTGAGGTAAAAAGTAGTTCTCCATCTTCATGTATATTTCCTGATGATGATTTCGTTGTTTTTTAAAATCATACCATAGGAATTGGCTACAAACTGTTGAATAAAATGGGGTATGAAGGAAAATGCTTGGGCATTCATGGACAAGGCATTATCAACCCCATCAAAGTAGAAGAATTACCCTGTCGAACAGGACTTGGGTATGTCAGAAAATAAGTTGGGGAATGCACTGAGACAATTAGTGAACCACCAACAACAGATGATGAGGAGCCCTCATCAGTTCTTTCCAAATCGACAAAGGAGGTAAAATATGTTGATTTCCTTTCAGTTTCATCTTCACATAGTATGCTTTCTAAATGGAGATTTGGAGATCCCAATTATAGGGACAAACATGAGGCTCCTTACCAAGATGAGGCATGAGGAGGAAAAAGAACTTGGTGTTAATAACCAAGGCATAACTCAACCATTGGAGGTTTTGTAGAGATCTTAATTTGCAAGCTCGAGATACACCAAAGGAGAATGCTTAAAGGTGTCAAATTCTTCCGAGACATTGTCAAAATCATTAAGGAAAGAGAATGATGGGAACACATCCCCATCATCCCATGGCATTTTCCATTGCAGGGAAAGAGCTAAGGCAAGCTCTCATCTCCATACTTGCACCAGAGAAAACAAGGAAAGGTATAACCACTCTTGACATTCGAATGTTCATTTCGATTGTAATCATGTTGCTAATGATGAACGTAAAACATGGCATCGAAAAACATGTACCTTTTGTGGATTACATAACCATACATTTTCTAAGTGTTGGGAAAGAATGGCAACACACAAAAGGATGAGGCATGAAAGGCCCTCTCAACAGTAGGTAAAGAAGCATGTTAAGCAGATCTGGAGGAAGAAAACCTATTGTAGCCATTGCGATAGAAGTGGCCATCAAAGAGCCACTTGTTGGAGGCTCCATCCAGAGTAGTGCCTTAAAGGCAAAGTGTCATTTGATGAACCAGGTGAAACAATCGTTTGACAAGAAAAACCACCACCAAGAGGCAACCCATTCACATTGATAAGTGAAAAATGGTTTCTAAATATGTTGTCTTGTCATGTTCGTGCTTTTGTAAATCATTTGTTGCATTTTAAAATGTAAAAGTGATGACGTGTTTCCATCACTTGTTAAGCAACAACGATGTCTTGTCTTATTTTGTGTTGCATGATAAATGATGAAAGTGATGTCGTGTTTTCATTACTTGTCAAAACAATAGTGTTTGTCCTTATGTTCGTATTTAATCATGTGTTACAATGATGAGGTGTTTTCCATCACTTGTGAAGCAACAATGATATTTCGGCCTTGTTGTCATAGATGGGTTATTGTGTCCATCCTGACGAAAACTTGACCACCAAGTATGTGTTATAAACTCGTGGCAAGTGTGGGACGCTTGGGTCATTAGTTAGTCAGGAAAGTCAATCATATAATGTGCAAAATAATGTAATACAGGTTGCAGAGGTGGCAGGTGTCAGCTCTTCGCTTAAGGCTCCGAAGAACAAAGGTAAAGGATATGGAAGCGAGACCTTTCAGGACGCTTGTGGTACACACAAGGTACAGAGAAGTTTCTGGTTATTTTTCATGCTTTTGGATGACCAAAAGCTCCTTAGTGGGGAGGATTGATCCAGGTGGCTCTAGAGACACACACAAGACAAAGAGGGATGATGGAAGCTCAAAAATCAAAATGACCAGAATTATTTCGAACTGAGACCAAAGCATAGATCTCGTCGTCCTGATCGCAGTGATGTGAATGGTTCATCAAACTGAGTCTGTATACGAAAGATAAGAGCAGTCAAAGTTCATGCTGACTTTGGTGACTGGTGTTGGCTTATTGGGGCCTGACCCAGGTTCAGAAGAGTTATTAGCCAAACAAATCCCACAGCTACTGGCCCTTTTGGCAACAGTCCGCAGAGTGCAGACTGAGGTCTCACCCGAGGTAGCAGGGGAGGGTGCTGGAACCAGGTTTCCGCACCCTTGGGATGTCTTGATGTGGTCTGGAGGATTCACGCACCATTCTATGGCCTCGCGCCACTCTGCTTCCGCGTAGATTCGGAACAAGGAAAATCCTTACTACTTATTAATACTGAGTTTGTTACAGATCAAATCTACTTCTTACAGTCTTTAAGCAAACATTTAATAGAGATAACCAATGCACGCACCCAGAAATGTTATAGATTTGCATAAACTTAGAACATAAGCATAAGCACACAGATCAAATAGATATTTAAACCAGAAATTAACCAGATCCACAATATTTCAGAAGCAACACAGTATTTCAGAATCAACTTATCTTTATTCAACTCTTTGCCAATACAACTAGATCTTCCCTGTGCACTCAGCTGCAGGGGTCTGCGCACACAGCTGCGGACTCTACTAGGCCTCTGTGCACACAACTGCAGAGCCTCTATCTCTCTACCAACACCCTTGACTCAGACTTACAGACGCTTCAAGACTTCTTTCTTCATAAACCCATTACATTCGAGATCCAAATTACATTCCAAAAACTGACTTCTAACCATAGAGCCTTGCTCTATTTATACATTCCCATGGTCCGTGGACCATGGGTAGGCCAACTTACTTATTATTATTTTACATTATTTCGGGCGGACAACCCTTTGAATTAACTTCTTACAGTTCGTGCTCCGCGCACTTTGCGAAGTCTTTACCATACTCTTTACCCAAAATTGCAGGCTTTGAGCCCCAAAACCATTACGCGGGGCCTATGCTACCCAATAGTCCCCCAACACAATCATCATGACTTGTCCCAAGTCACTCGGCTGGTGTGACAATCTTCGCGCAGAGGTCGGTCAACAACTTTTGTGCTTCGCTTGTACTTGCAACAAACTCTTCTACCATCTGATGTACCCGTTCGACGTGAGTCGCCGACACATCAATCTCTATTTAAACTACTTCGCCAGGTGCATATTCTACCTGCATGTGTGCCACCTTGCGCTCGATGGCAGTGGAAACCGCGAATGCCTCATCAAGCCATGGCTGGAGACGTTCTTTAACCACAGCTTCCTTCCGCCGAGCTGCGTCAACCCATGCCTGGAGCGCCTGGGCCTTCCTCATTCTAGCCAGTCGTTGTGTGATGGCGACTGATTGTATAGTTCACTGGACGTTGTCATATACCTGCTGTAACTCCCGCACTTATATTTCCACTTGTTGTAGCATTGGGTTGTCTTGTAGAGATGTGAGCATCAATAGGGACTGATCCAACAATCCTGAGTAATCTTGGACTGCGGGCTTTATGACTTCCAACCCTGCTTGAATTTCACCACGTCGCTATTCGTGAACATTCGAGGGTTTGGGTGCTTGCGCCTACAGTCGTAACTCCATAATATGCAAATTTAATTCCCACTGAGCTCTCGCGGCCTCTTCCTAGGCCGTACATAATCTGTGCACTCCTGTGTCTCGGATTCCTTCTGCATGTCTTGTTCCGAGGAAATTCCCTGATCCTCTGTAATTTGGTCGACGAGTGCTTCCTGTGTCGCCTCTTGTAGCGAAGCGGCTTGTTGTCCCTGTCGTGCCGTTTCCGCCAGTTTACTGAGTCGTAGTTGGATTTCCTTCTTTCACTGCTATGCTGCCATCCTTTCTAATGTGGCCATGTCGAAGCACGCCACTCCAAAGGCCATGCTGCCCATACCTCATAGATTGCATCTTCCGTGGAAATAAAAGGGAGCTTGACCTATGTTCACTTTGGATTCTCCCACACCCACATATATAGGTTGTGCATGTCTGCTTTGAACTCAGCCGTGCTGAGCAACCTGTCGTAGACTGTTGGGGACATCCTTGGTTGGTGTGCAATCCGTGTTCAGATACTTGCCTCCATGAATATCCAAAATACCTTGATCTCTCGGACCCTCGTGGCATCCTTCGTAGTCTAGGGTGAAGTAAACCGCACTGCTTCAGGTAGGGTGGGCTCAATGCTGGGAAATTGGCTACCCTACGGCAATTCTCCTGCAACTAGAAGGATTAATAGTAGAAACCATGCATAATGGAAAGTCATACCTTTCTCATGTGCTTCCTTGCAATTAGTCAAAAATTCGTCGCATAAGAACTACACCCAGTTGAACTAGACTCCTTTTGAACACTGCCCTGCAAGTGCAATAACAGGGGCTGACACCTCATCTGCGTGACATTTTCTCATAAGTTTACTGGCTAGTAGCTGGGTGGTGACTCGCACCCCTTGGTCGTTGATGCTCACTATTACATACCCATGCTTCCATTTTTCTAACTTATATTTAGCCTTCATTGTTTCTGCCAGACCCACTTCGCTACTGGTTCTGGCGATGTTTGTGGGGTCATTCCCTTTAATCGGTAGGTGAGTAATCCGGTCGACTAAATCGACTTTGATCAGAATCGGCTCTTCCAACAGAGATACCCATCGTGTACCAAATAGATTAGCTGTCGGATCACAAAAATGGTGATGGCCACACGGTGATAGTGAGGTATCCATCTTAGCTGAAGTAAGCCCACCTTTTCCACACCTAGTAACCATTTCTGTGGTAGCAATTTATCTACGGCCAATTGGGGGAACTTGTCGCTATCTGCTAGATCCCAATCTTTGAACTTGATACTCGGTACTTGACCCAGCGGAAAACCGTCAAACCTTATCTCATCAGGAAGAAGCTTGGTCTATAGCATACTCTTTGCAACATCCAGGTCCTTTGGTATCTTTGTCATGTTGTTCCATAGGGAGACATATGGGGGTAATGGAGGTATTTGGAATGCATCTTCTTCATCCTCATCCAGTGCTTCAATCTGGGCGATCAGGTCTTGCAAATCGTCATGTCCTCGGCGGGTTCGGTGGCAATGGCCTTACCCTTTTCAGCTGCTAACCTTTTGTTGAATCTTGGTGACACCTTGACTGGCCCCATCATCTGCTTGTTTCTCTGGGGTTGTAGTGTGCGTGGGGACTTTGGAACCTCGAGGGCCGTAGTCACTTCATCTAGTTCTTCCTAGATTGGATGCAGTTCTTCCTTGAACTGTGCTCGGGTTCTTGCCATGGACCTCATGGGGCTTCTGGTGGTAGGGTGTTTGCTGGTCATCACTGGTTCAGATCTCACCTTTCCTAGTGTTTTCTAGAGGGTGTTATAGAAGTGCACAAATTTGAATATATTCCTTGCCTCCACTTCCCAATCATTAATAACTTCTAGTTGGCAGATCTTTTCGTATCTATCTTGGAACTTCTGTCTTTTTGAGTCGCCACACGCTCCTCTCTTCCGTAGCAGGAACTTCTTGTTAGTAATAGTGGCATTAACAGTCACCTACAAACCTCCCCACACAGAAGCGTAGCCCTTTTGGTGCAGCCGCGATCGTGCTATCTAACTGGTCCTGCACGGGTCCTTCTTTCGCGCTGACCTTCCACAGACTTGTTCATAGTCCCGTGCCCTCTTTCAACTATGGGGAGCACTGAGACTATGCTTTCCATAGCTAGTTAGGTGGTCGCACCTCTAGTACGATGTCTTAGCTTTCCTACTAGCTTGGGCTATGAGCACCTTTCAAGTGCCTTTGTAACCACTATCTCTTCATGTGATGTTGTGTGGGGTGTATCCTCCCATAGGTATGGGCGCAGCCATGATAGTAGGGTCGCAGCTCATTCTGGATCTACGGAAAACCCAACTGGGCCTAATTCCCTTATGTATAGACTCGTGTGGCCTTTGTAGGCGTCACTACTTTTCATCCTACTGATTTCCTCTAGCACGCCTTTCTTTCTTAGCCACGCCCATGGTTCATTGGTTTCGCAAGGCCTGTTACTACCCTGCTTATTCTGAGCTCCCTCGTGTCTTATTATTAACAACTTCATCTTCACCTCCTTTCTAGTATAGGCCCATTGACCCCATGGTATCCATAACTTCCCACTGGGTCGTTTTATCAGGCGGATGCTATGCGTGCTTCCCCCTATTCCCCTCCTAACTTTGTCATGGGCCGCCAGCAAATCGAATTGTAGGTTGGGTCTTTGTACAACATACACCTCTAGCCTACACTGGTGATGGATGCTTACCCCGTCTGGCCCTCCAACCTGTACACGCACCTGCCCCCGACATCCATGCCGCTTTCGTCGAATCTTCGGGCCTATACTCCCTTCGTGAGAAATTGTCGCGCATGATGCCTCCATGGGGGCATCCTGTGGCTTTTGTCTCAGATTCGTTGTTTTGCATTGGACGACTGGCTCCTCCACCTTCATGGCATCCTCATCAGCTGGCTGCTCCTTGGCCTCTATCGTTACACATCTTAGTGATCTAACCATCCTATTACAATTTAGTGTCGTTACCTCATGCAATCAGTTCTGCCATCGCTCAATCTCTTCATCTGAGTTTGACGTGTAGGAACTGTCATGGTCCCATGAGATTCTTCCATCTGCTATCTTATTCACGTGATCCTGGTCTTGCGCTGTGATTTGGTAGATACAATCCAGTTCATCATCACTGTCCTCGTCACGCACTGGCTCCGTATAGTGCACTCTTTCGACTAGGTCCAACAGAACCACTACGCGGAGAGATTTTTTTTCAAATATCATTTTTCGTTTCTTTAGGTTGATGACTCCATTCATATCAATTGCCTAGTCTATCCCTAACAATGCAGGATATGAGTTACTATCATCCACGATTTCTATGACCTCAAAATCAGTTTGAGTGCTTGCACCGTCGATGTTTACTGTAACTCCTTGCAGTCTTCTCATAGGCAAGATCTTCTGTTGGTTCACCATCCATAATTGGATAGGAGACCATTGTAGTGCGGACCTACCCATGTGCTCCCAGGTCTTTTTAGGTAGGACATTTTCATTTGACCCCAAGTCCAGAATGACCTGATCCATCTCATAGTCCCCAATTTGGGCAGTCAATCGCATTTCCCGCCCAGTGCGCAACACATGCTTGCCTAGTTTCCAGGCCATTCAAGGTTCATCCAATCCTGCGCACCTAGTTATCAACTCTTGCAATCCCTGCACCGCTTTAGTATCCTGTAGTAACTTCATGCATGTTTCTAAGAAGGTAGTTAGCATAGAAGTATCTGACTCCGTTTGATCCTTGCTGCCCGAAGTAGAAGCTTCCGTGAAGCTCTTCTTAGCTTCCATAAATGTTTCCTTCACGCACTCCAAATCAAATTCTGGTTGTTTTGTAGGGGCCTTACAAACCCATGCATCCCCCTCTGGTTTCTTCCCCTTATCTTCTCCTATAGTTGCACCACTTCTGAGCATCATATTCACATTAGGGTCTTCTTCGCATGGTTTAGCCTTCATCATTTAGACGTTCTAAGTGGGAGTAGCTGGAAGCACCCCTTTCTCCCTCATCTGAGCAATTAGCGTGGGGAAATCGACTACTTCGTGGTCAAATTGGTAGCAGTACAGGCAACAAGCTTTGGTCGGGTTCATGCAATCATGCGCGTAGTGCCCCAGTCCTCCACAATTATAGCAGATTAATTGTCCCTGCCCGCGTCCGGGTCCCATTCCCCCTCGGCCCCATCCGTGTCCTTGGAATCCTCCCCTTGCTATTGCTACGGAGGGATCCTGCCCGTGTGCCTCCATCTGCATCATGTACGTAGGTGTTCAATCCATCAACAACTCATAACTTCGGCAATTTCTTTCATCATGGCCCATCGTCCTACAAAATTTGTAAAATAACTACTGGGGAGGGTTATCTCAGGTTTTGTAATAGATGATAGTTGTCTGTAGCATGCTTTCCTCCCACCTAATAGATCACGCACTAGAGTGTAGCCATCGCACTTGGCCCTGCTGGTACCTTTGGTCGCAATGGTATTGGTCCCCCCATTGCCACATAGTTTGCAAAGACTGGACAGTGATCCTTATCGTGGCCCTGGCCCTTACATTTGATACACCACACCTCTTCGCGCACTTCTGACCGAGGCACCTGTCCTTGTTTCAAACTTCACATCTCTAAACATAGGTTTTGTATTTGCACGTGGATTTGCTAAACTCCCAACCCCGAATCCTGTATTGGGGTTTCGTGCAACCTCATTACAGTCTCTAATGCTTCGACTTGGGTTGAGATCTTTTGTTGTGATAGCGTCATCCTTAGATGTGGTGTCAAAGACGCCACAAACCATGCGCAGTGTTGCGCATCCGTCAATGTCATGTTAGCCTCGTGGATTGTGCTTTTCAATCTCTAATCTAGATCCCACGGGGTTTCACCAGGTAACATTGCGATTTCCTTGAACCCAATGACCGACTGCATTTCTAATTTAGGCCGACTAAATTCCTTATTCAATGCATCCTGGATCGCCACTATTCTAGCATTCGGGTGATCACTCAAGTACTTTGTATACCATGTCAATGCACGGTCCTGCAGCGCGCTAACTAGAGAAGCCTTCTTGATGTTCTCATCTATTAATCCTTGGGCTTCCCACACAACCTTTACCATGAACCAGAACTGCTCTGGTTCCTCATTTCTTATGCCCTTAAGTATTCGCAACTTGATCGCAACTACCATTCCAACCCTCGATGGTGGCAGTGGGGTAAGTGAAGATGGGTTTGATGCAGGTGAAGCAAGTGGTGGCATGGACGGTGGTGGTATCAGTGGAATGCGCTGATTTATCAGTTGGACTACGCTTCTTGGAGAGAACCTTGCGAGTTCTTCCTCGCTTTCTCGGGAAATAGAAATCAGAGGACTGTTCTCTAAGCCTTCAGTTCCTCATTAGCCTCTTCCGCTCCACATTACACCGGACATTAATCAATGCCCATAATCTCTTTTCACACAACAACATTTTAATCCAAGTATTCAACAATTTTATATACTTACCCTACAGTCCTTGGAGAAAGTGCCTTTCTGCTTCACTATAACTCATAGTTGTGTCTATCGCAAACTCAGTAATAAATCCTCCTACTATCCAATCCAACCAGTGATCTACTACGCATGAGATTTTATTTCAAATGCTTCTAGCCTGCGCATCAATTCTGGAGTCCACACAATGGGTTGATCTAGTCTACACCTTCCACCTTCCCATGTTGTCAGCTAGCCTCGCGATCCACTCATACAACTCTGTCAAGAATGATGCAAAGAAGATCTCGTGGATCGTTGTGTATATATAACGATCCAACCACCTTTCTTCTGATACCTGCAAATTCCTATTTTCCTGAACCACAAACTCGTGAAGCTTCTGATCCAACCAATCTTCAATCTCTTTCTTTGTAGGGTTCCAGTGTTCCAACATCAGACATCCCTTAGGCAGATCCTAGTCCTGGCAACGAAACCATTTGTTGGCTTATTCGGGCCTAACCCAGGTTTGGAAAAGTTATTAGCCAAACAAATCCCGAAGCTACCGGCCCTTTCGGCAATAGTCCGTAGAGCGCGAACTGAGGTCTCACCCAAGGTAGCAGGGGAGGGTGCTAGAACTAGGTTTCCACACCCTTGGGATCTCTTGAGGTGGGTCTGGAGGATTTGCGCACCGTTCTATGGCTTCGCGCCACTCTGCTTCTCCGTAGATCTGGAACAAGGCAAATCCTTACTATTTATTAATATTGAGTTTGTTACAAATCAGATCTACTTCTTACAGTCTTTAAGAAAACATTTAATAGAGATAACCAATGCGCACACCCAAAAATGTTATAGATTTTCATAAATTCTGAACATAAGCATAAGTGCATAGATCAAACAGATATTTAAACCAGAAATTAACCAGATCCACAATATTTCAGAAGCAACACAGTATTTCAGAATCAACTTATCTTTATTCAACTCTTTGCCAATACAACCAGATCTTCCCTGTGCACTCAGCTGCAGGGGTCCGTGCACATAGCTACGGACTCTACCAGGCCTCTACGCACATAGTTGTAGAGCCTCTATCTCTTTACCAACACCCTTGACTCGGACTTATAGACGCTTCAAAATGATTACATTCGAGATCCAAATTACATTCCAAAAACTGACTTCTAATCATAGATCCTTGCTCTATTTATACATTCCCATGGTTCATGGACCATGGGTAGGCCGACTTACTTCTTATTATTTTACATTATTTCAGGCAGACAACCCTTTGACTTGACTTCTTACAATTCACACTCCGCACAATTTGCAGAGTCTTTACCATACTCTTTACCCAAAATTGCAGGCTTTGAGCCCCAAAACCGTTACACAGGGCCTACGCTACCTAACAACTAGGCAAGCTTAAGGAGGCCGCAATTTGGACAAAATCCGGCCACTGAATTCTGGCCAACCTAGGCTAGATTCCGGGCGAATTTGCATCCTTATTAATTTGTCTCCTTCGGCCTGCAATCTAAATATTTAAAAATGGAATTTATATTAATAAAAAAAAAAAATATATGAATGTGGTGGTGGCCACAACCCCCACTACCCCCAAAATTCCATATAACAAAAAAATTAATAATTAGAAGGACCGACCACCATGACCCCGTCGGTCCAACTGCACCCCAAAAAATATATATTATGTATATGGGGTGGGCACGGGCCACCTCCGGTGGACCCAGCCCACACCCAACCACAACCATATAATGTGCGAGGCCGGCGGGGATCGAACCTGCCTGACCCACGTGGGTCGGCCACCATTGGGCGGCCTCATGTAATATTCCAACATAAAACCAATGCCCCACCCCCCCCCCCCCCCATTTAATAACCAACAAACAAACAACATGTCGTGCACTATTTAATACACCTGTGGGAGTTATGGGGCGGGCCACCCAAGGTGGACCCGACCCCCAAAAATAAAAGGATATGCGGTTTGAATGAAATAGGTTTTGAGTTAAAATGGAGGGGTCGGGGTTTGACCACACGACCTCCTCCTCATAATTCGTTGCCTTAACCAATCCACCTAAACTAATTTGTTGGATAGTCCGCCCACAAGTTTATATAAACCCTCATTTGCATAGTGCACTCGGGGAGATGGAGGAACCAGGAGCGGGCACGAAAAATGAGGCAAAATATTTTTTTATTAATTTTTAATGCGGGTGGAACCATGACTGAGCAAAATTTCCAGGAGGGTGAAATTTTTGTAGTGTCCAAGTTGGAAAAAATTTATGTCAATCTTAAACCTCTCGGCGGCACGAACTGGATGGTGTAGTTAGTTTCCTGATCTGAGCAGCCGATTTGCAGAGGACCCAAGGAAGGGAATCTTTGAGGAATCTAGGGGGAGTATAAAAGATTCCTTAAGCCCCAAAATTCCACTTTCCCAGAATTCATAACTTTGACAGTCGATTTTGCACTATTCGATGCCACAAATCTAACCATGCATTTAGGTTTTCCATTTTCTCATTCTATTCTTCGTCCACTTTTCTAAGTGGAGTGCAGGTGTCAGCATTCATGTGCGAGCAGTCATTTTCATGTGATTTGATGTTGTGAGATTGATGGTCCGAAGAGCTTCAGCAGTTTGACATTTGCTTCTTTAGATGGACCCTGGATGTGAGGTATGTGCAGTATGTTCATGTACTTCTTTTACTATGCATTGTGTTGCACAGATCCTTGTTTGATGTTTGATGTGGGATCTTGTTTCTTACTCGTTTTCATGATTCCTACTTGATGTGATGTGGAATCATCTGTGTGATGTACTTGTTGTCATGATTCATCATGTTGTGTTTTGAGATCCCTTTGTTGTATGTTGATGGGATACTCATGCTGTCGTCATGCATGTTTGCACTGAGATCCCTTTTATGCCATGTTGGCGAGATGCTCATGATCATCATGCATGAGTTTATGTCATACTAATAGGAGTCCTTTTTGACTGAGAGTTCTGGTAGTGTAAAATCTCTTGAAGCCACTCTTGCGTGAGGGAATTTTCCTTGTATGATAGCGACATCACCTCTTATGTACGTCATCACTATTGACAACACTTAATGCAACGGCCTACACAATCTTGACACCAGGGCCTAGAGATGTAGTCCCTCCTGGATGAACTCCGTTATCAATGGCTTATGTTTTCATGTGTTGATGATTGTCATGTTCCTCTTCTTTACATCATGCAAATGTATTCCTTTATGTTATTTTAAAAATGCAATTTAACACATCACGAAAGTAAAAGGTCTTGGAAGGGTCCTTCATCACACCCGGACCTGGATCAATTTTCTATCAGAATTGTAACAAAACCCGTTTTCTTTTTTTGCTTCCAATCATTGTGGTGTCAATGTAGGGCGATTTAATTGTATGCTAAATCCCTGTCATTTAATTTGTCAACTAGGAGGTTTTGTAAACTTAGAAGCAAACCAAAATATATGGGACCTCAGTTGAAACTATTGTTTAGAATGGAAATGCTTATTGAAAATATAAACTATTTTGAAAAGAAAATATTCAGATCTATTTTATGAAAACATGAATTATTGGTCAATGAAATTAGACTATTTTAGAAAAACAAGGAAGAGGCTCTTTCAAAGAGACCTGGTTGTCCTCCCTCAAAAATTCTATAATGACATTGCCAATATCTAAGTAACCATACAAGAATGTAATGAAAGCATAAGAACTTAATCTAAGAAAGCTTGAAAGAAGTGAATCTTGTTCACTCTTAGTCCTAGCTCATGGAGAAGAGGATCTTTCTTAAGAGACCTAGTTGTCCTTCCATATTCACACTAATCAGTAAAAGGAATCAATCTTCACTTAACACATTCCATAAAATAAATTCACATTAAATATATTTACAAATATTTACAGCAAATGAATAAACATGGAGAATTAAACTAGCATATGCACAAATATGAACATCATACAACAAAGTGTACTTAGCTTGGTATGGGGATCCTTCCATTAATCAATGAGCACACATGAACAATTATCACACCTTAAGAATCAAACAACACTCATAACTCATAATTTTGGAGAAAATGATATTATTCATGCTACATGAACAATCATAAATCTGATGCTAATGAATAACTGATAATTGTTAGCTTCCTTTGAAGGATGCTCCTCTTATTTATACATGAATTAGGGATATCTTCTCAATAGATGTAAATCCCTTAAATATCTACTAGATCCATACGTGTCTCAACTTATCCCTAAATACTAGATACAAATCCCATGACATGCCAAGATCTCCATGATCTTTCTCCTTGGAATATGGTCCACCTCTTGAGCTGAAATTCGAATTTGTTCTTGGAGGCCACATAAGGGTGCCTTGGAAGCTTCCAAATGATCTACACATGTCATCAAACTCAAGCCACTTTTAGGTATAAGCAAATACATGTTATTTCTCTAACTTTTAATCATAAATTCACTCTAAATACATGAAATTAATAACTTTGGAAAATGTAAATGTGAACTCATGTAGTAATGATAATGTGATGGAATGAGGTGACAAAATGAGGATAAAGGTGAAAAATAGAGTGAAATTGAATGTTAATTTTGACGGCCCAACATACCCCCCAACTTAAGTTATTGCATGTCCTCATGCAATCTGTTGCGTTGATTCACTTAATTATGATTTAATCTTTTTGAATTGCCTTGATTGTATATGAACTGTGGCTGATATCGATTTCTTAACTTTGCATAATTTTTTTGACAACTTTGTTCTTTTTGCAAAGTTTTCTTTTTGAAAAACATTCGATTGCAATATATTATTTTGGTTGGTTATTGTGTGACAACCAAAATTTGATTAGTATTGGTTCTTGTGTAGCAATACGTTTGTTGTTTTTGTGTTGCATCAAAATACTTTGAAGACATTTAATCAACCATTCATTCTTCGATCATTATTTGCAAAACATGTAACGTTTGAATTATAATGCAATAGTAGTTGTTTGGAAAAGTATGTTGGTTAGGATGACATATGCATAAAGGACATATATGACATATGAAAGGTGATAATGGAATATTAATGTGCTATATATCACGAAATGTGAATATGAGGTATGAACATGAATCCTCCCCCCAACTAAAGGTATTTTCAGTTTTTGTTTTATTAAATGAGAAAGGGAATATGGTGAAGCATTTTCCAAAAATTATAATTTCAGTATTAAAGGAATTATATGACAAAAACCTAGAAAATAACATACCTTTACTTACCTAAGTGGACAAATTGTGTATATGTAGAAAATGTAGCTCCTGTTGTTGAATCATGGAATGAAGAATACAAGAATCTGATATGTGTCTTGGTTGCATACACGATGGATGAATTCATGAATATGGATCCTTTATTACTGCTACTGAATCTATTCCAAAGTAAAAAAAATTGTTGAATATGCCACTGAATCATATGGTCTTCATGTCGTCCCATATCGTGGCACAATTCTTTCCATGTGAATAAATGTGTCGATGTCAAACATGGAAATAAGTCATTGGATTACTGACCATGATGAATGTCGTTAACCATTGCGAGGAAAACTCACCATTAATGTTAATGAGTGCCAAGGTACCTAAGCACATCTTGGGAAGTGTGAAAATGTAAATGTGAACTCATGTAGTAATGATAATGTAGGGTTATGTAATGATAATGCGATGGAATGAGGTGAAAAAATGAGGATAAAGGTGAAAAATAGAGTGAAATTGAATGTTAATTTTGGTGGTCCAACAGTCAACCTTGTAGGTGGTGAAAGGCTAGGAGAAACAACACTTCCATCTTTATAGTTGTGAGTGGTAGGCTTCCTTATTGCCATAATTTTGCTTTCCATTTTTCTTGCCAACCTTAATGCCTTCTCTAATGAATCAGGTTCCCAAAGGTGAACCTTATGTTGGATGTTATCCTTTAAAGTCCCTATGAACACATCAATCCTATGCTCCTCTGGAATATATTTTACCCTTATGTTCAATTTTTGGGAGTCCTCAATGTGCTCCATCATTGAACCCTTTTGTTTGAGATTTATCAATTGGCTAAAAAAGGTGTTTCTTTTTGTATCCTCATAATGTGCTACCATTTCTTCTGTAAAAATTGCCCAAGTGACAAATTGTTTACGAGATCAAAGCCATCCATACCATACAAACTAATTTGGTTCCAAATATAAAGTTGCAATGCATACATTTTGTGTGTTTTGCACATTATGGAGATTGAAATATTGATCCATCTATAGTATCCATGTTATGGTATCCTTTCCATCAAAGTTCCTCATATCGATCTTTGGAACATGGTGGGTCTTCAATCCAACATTAGATTCTATGAAATCATGATTAACGTTTCTTTTGTTCTCATCATGAGTTTCCTTTATTACCCTTTCGCCATTAGTAAGCATTTCTTGTAGCAAATTTGTCAAATATGTCTTCAAATCTTCCATGATGCCTTTAATTTTTTCTTCTATACCATCCATCCTAGCTTCCATGCCCTTTGAATTCCTTCAAACTAATTTTTCAACCAAATTTATGCAAAACTTTAAAAAAACTACACACATTTTTTCACTTTATAGGAGCTCGATATTGAATCTATTGTATCTCTGTAATTTCATATCTCTAAGCTCTAAAATTACATCTTGTGGTATCCATCTGAGTCCTCTTTCCAACCCCACAAGTCTAATCAAGATTGGATTCTCCAAGGAAGAGTTATCTTAATTCTCCCACAATGACTTGATTATACACTGGTTCAGTATACCGAACTTGTATGAAGTTCCACGTGTCACTGTTTCAATATTAGAACCTGAAACCAATATAAAAAAAAATAGCAGGTCGTCCTATTTTTGTAACTTTTTACAAAATTTAAATCAGATGCTCAGAGATAAAGCTATGACGATTTTCCCCAGGTCCCCTGTTTGGGATGTAATTCGGGAGCCTGCAAAAACCCTAAATGTCTTGGACCATATCTCTGAAAATATAGCGAAACAAGATCTAAAATTCAGGCCTAAGATTCAACAATATTTCGGCTCAAATGGGTTTTAATTTCTAAGTCTGAACCTTCATATAAAAAAAATCATAACGCAAATTCCACGATGACCTGTTTGCAATGTAATTCTAGAGCTTGCCAAAACCCTAACTTCCTCTGATCAAATCTCTGAAAATATAGTGATACGGGTTACACTAGTATATAGGGACCTAACAGAGAAATATGGTTTGGGAAATTTTTCTCAAAGAAGAAGAAATTTGATTCCACAGGGTGCCTCAAATAATGACCAGATCCATAGATCTAGAATTAGGTTTGAGCCTTTCTCCTTTCCAAGGAAGTTTCTAGAACAAGATAATATTTAATTAGTTCTACAACCAGCAGAAGGAAAAAACCCATAATCCCTCACTGAATCCTACAGAGCTCGTGCGAAATTTTTTAGAAGACCAACAATATCCATTACTACGGGAAATGGTTCACTCCCTATCAAAAGACATTGAAGCATAATCCCTACCAAAAAATATGTATTTGGATGATCCACGACTAACTTCCCTTGTAGAATAATGGCATGAAAAATATGTGAAGTACATGGAAGCTAATCACACTAAGATTCTTTATAAGGCCTATCTCTAGTGCAAGGAAGAAGACCAGTCGGGCTTGAGTTCTTCAAAATCCTATCTTGGGGTTCACATGAAGGATTTCAAGGTGGTCTCCAAGCAAATCAAGGAAGCCAAAAAACAATAGGGCAAGAGCAATAAGGAATTGATGCAAGAAGACGGGAACAATTAGTCAACTCAAGGAAAATCATGTTAGTGTCAAAGGCATTTTATCCCTTGAATTCTTGAATTTTCAAGGATTTTTCTATGTGAAACATGGGAAAATGAATATAGGTATAACATATACAATTACTCCGTGGATCCTTCATTCCACACAGCTAAATCTGTAGAATAATAAATATAAATTCAGTAGCAATAAGTGTCTTTACTATCAATGACAGAGAACTAGTCAAATAAATTCCCTTGCGATCCCCCTCCCCTCTCTGACACACGATGAGATCTCCCCATAAGAAAATATTTGGACAAGGAAACGTGATAGAACTTACCAAAGATCATTAATTCAAAGTAGATGCTAAAAGTGACTAAAAAGTTGATGGTTATTGCTAAAGAAATTACATTGTGTGGAATGCTTAAAGATTATATTGAACCTTAATATTGGTTTATCGTCTCTAGAAATCAAGCAAAATCAGAGCTACATGACAAATTCAAAGCTATTTTGTTTAATAAGGCTAATTTTCTTATATGCAAAAGAAAGAGAAACGTTGTGGGAGAACTATGCCAGAAAAGATTGTACAAGAAAAATTGGGAAGAAATATGCAAAAGTAGCTTTCAAATTTTAATCTAATATGAAATATGAGAAAATGAAGAAAAGTATAACATATACAGTTAGAGACAATGGTACACAATGATAAATTTTCTAAGAGGTGTGCTTTCTCCAGCACATACCCCGTCCTCTACACATTTTTCATTTTGCATAGCTAAATCTGTAAAATAATAAAAGATAAATAGAATAGAAATAGTTTCCTTGCTATCAGTGACAGAGCACTACTCAAAGAAACATTCCCCTTGCTCTTTCTAGTTTTTCTTATTACATTTTGAATTGAAATTTTTGTTTCTAGTCAAATTAAATTTATGTATATGCAGTAAAATTCCATATGCATCTCGGTTCTGCTACACATACCCCGTACTTCGTAAATTCTTTAATCCACAAAGATTCATAGCTCTATGCAACTACTCTTATACACAAATAAATATGTAAAAGTCTTAAATGCAAAAGAGTTTCAAATTAATTTCATCTCCTTTGAATATTATTATCACATTATACAGCTCTGTGTTTTTTGCTATGTCTTTTATGTGCTCTACAACATTTAATGTTGTATATAGTAAGGCACACGGAAATGCATACATACATATGAAACATTACGCAACAATGTTTTTGTTGTCTTTTCTGTAAAATATTGCATAAAATTCCAAATAAGAGCACCAACGTTCCATTTCTGACAAGCCTTAGAAAATGTTAATTTTTCAATTGCCTTGCATCAATGTTTTTGAATAGTTCTTCACTACTACTTCTTTCTTTGAAAGTCTTGTCACTCTACAAGTCGTCTCATTTTCATCAAATCTACTATTACATAGATAACCATAAACAAAGCTTACATTGCTTATGCTAAGAGTTTTCTACAAAGAGGTTTCATTGTGAAGAGAGCTTTCATTGTACAAAGTTTTTTCCGCACTTTGAACAACCTTTACTCAATTGACTAGTGGTATTTGGAATACAGAGACATGGATTATTTATTATTAAAATATTACCAATAATATCATATAGGTCCACTGCTTGTCTCGGTGTTATTGCAAATAGTGATGTTATGGTTATCTCTGTATAATTAGGTAGGATTCATTTTTTTTATTAGTAGATTGTGTAGAGTGCGTAGGTCTGTACAATGAAATCTTGTCCCGCACAATGCTAAGGGTTATTTTATTACTAATAAATTGTGGGAAGAGTGGAGGTCTATACAATGAAAGCACGAAATCTTCCTCCGCACAATGGACTTCCTTTACAGTCTTGCAAATATGCATTTGTGTTATTTATTTATTTTTTATCTAACCCACAGGGATTTGAGCTTTGAATCTCATGCTTTACATATTACTTCATAACAAGGTCATCGCCAATTGAGCTACACCCCATGGGCCCATTTGTGTTAATTTTGAAAATACATGGTAATATTAATATTTTAATGCTTTGAAAATTATGCTTTCAGATTTGATATCTTAATGCTTTGAAATAATTCCATATGTAATGTTTCTCTTTAACTTTGATACAAAGTGAATGCTAATTGAAAAATCAATATATAGATTAATTTTAATTTTAATTGTCTATTGAAATTAATATCTAAGATAACTAGTTTTAATTTTGATACGTTAGTTTAAATTTTAATAATTTCAAATAATGAATATGGTAGTTTGTAATAATGTGTGTTTCTTTGATGTTCTGATTATAGTGCATTTTAACTCTCTTGGAGTTAGAACACATGCAATTTGGCTCATGTCATTTATTATTATGGTTGTCACTGTGTAATTAGACTAGATTCATTTTTTATTATTAATGGATCAATTTTCAGGAAATGTTGTTATAGTGAAGTCCTCCAATATGGCTTTTCATGAAAACATCTAGTTCTTGCTAGTTTTAATTTTGTTATCAGTTCTGCTAACGTTTGAAGCTATTTGCACGTAGAAATATAGGCTAGCCATGCCAACATTATAAGAGATAGGAGTTTCAATAACCTTCAGTTGATTTAACGAAAAGATTTGCTAAGCAATTTCCATGTAGAAATATAGGCCAGTCACGCCCACATTATAAGAGATAGGAGTTTCAATAGCCTTCAGTTGATTTAACGAAAATATTTGCTAGACTTGTGTGGAGATTTTCTTGCGTGGAACTTTCATTGTCCGAAAATCTCCAAAGACTGCTTGTTGCAAAAGCAATGCTCCGTACACTATTTATCCCTCTTAAGCAAACTTGGTAATCACAGTAAAGGTATTAACTTTTTTTTTTTAATTCTGAAGTGGGAAATTTCATTCACACTGTCAACAAGGTTTCATTGGGAACGCAATTCAATATATACAAAAAAAATGCTTATCACCTAGCAATGTTGTTTGATGTGCCAATAAGTTCCCAGGGTTGTGAGGAGGCAAATTTCCTCTTGTTGTGTGGACGCAAGTTTCCTCCGCACAATGGGAAGCTTCATTCAAATTTGAGACTGCAACACATCTAATGTTGATGTTTATTAATAGTCTAATGTTCATATTTGTTTACTAATAGTCTAATGTTAATACGAGTCTGTGCAGAGTGCGGAAGTTTCACTATCTGCAATGCATTACCCCATTATGGCAGAATGTTCGCTCATTGTTTATGAAATCTCTCCACAAAATGAAATCTCCCTGCACAATGAAAGCTCTCCACACAAAGCTCTGTTGAGAAATCTAGGGAAGCTAGCCTTAGGTGTGATTTCTCTAAACTTGATAATTGCTTGTGATGTTCTTTTACTTTGACTTGATGTACTTATAATTTGCTTCTTCTCATCTTGATTATGATGGTGTTCTTATCATCAAACAGCTACTAAAACATGAATATTGATAGAATAAATGGACACAAGATGTAGGCTTCTAGCCAGGGCCAAAACCTATCCTAGAGAGGAAAACCCACAAGAAATTATTCTCTTCTTATAGAATCTTAAAATGACAAATTCCAAGACATTTATACCCAAGACCAAGGCCCCTCCAAGACCAAGTCAACCTCTTTCTTGATGAGTCTTCCATAAACATCTTGTGGCAACAAAGTTCGACCCTCCAGCAGCAGCTGCAACTTTGACCCCGGAAACTTTTTTAGCTTCGACCCCCAACATATGCAAGTTAACATGTGTGGAAGAAAGAGACTAATTTAGGTCTCCTTTCTTCTTTGCTTTCCTTGATTTTTCTTTCTTAGTCAGTTGGGTGTCTTGCCTTTTGTTCACAGATTTCAACCTTCTTGGGAGATCTGAAATTTTATCCTTGTAGCAGCAAAAACCCTAGCTTCTTCTTTGCACATGTGAGAGAAATATACCCAAAAACTTCATATGTGTTGTATTCTAACCTTTTCTTGATCTTTTCTTGCTTTCTAGACTTGTTCTTATTGTGATCAAAGTTCCTTGGATGATCTCCTTCAAATGAGGTTGACTAATTCTTATATATAGGCTTCTAAGGAGGATGAGTTACCCTTTATGAGGTTGACTTCTTCTTTGTAGGCTGACTTGGTCTTGGAGGGACACTTTGACACATTTTGACTTAACATAAATTCTTTTGACTTGATACAAGATGCCCAATAGGGTCTATTACATATATTAATCACTATTTTGACTCCTTGACTCTATGACTAACCCTAGAAGCACACAATGGGTGTTTTGACCTAAAAACAAATTGACATTGAGCATGAAACCCCATGCTTTATAAAATTACCATAATATTTTTTCTTTCTCTTTTACGTCAAATATATAAAATCAATAGTACATAGAATATTATGAAGACCGAACCTAGTTACACATTCCAACACTCCCTCTTAACTAGGGAGGTATTCATAATAGATTAATGGTACATGGAAATTCTTATACTCAAATTTTTTTCATAAGAAGAGTTGGATTGGTAACCCGTCTCATAAGCTATCTTTTAGCTTATATCAGTGCATCTCATCATATCAACTAGCATCGTTATATAGCAAGGCCTTGACTAACAACTCTATATCTCCACTATATTAGAGCACAATGTTGGGGAGACAACGATTTATAGACACCTTCATCATTGTCTCTCAATGCACATACCCCATTTGGATGTTCACAAGGTATGTTCTTTTTATGAGAGATTCTTCAGCGTAAATCACATAGAATATCGTTTGTCGACGCGTTTTGAACCAACTAGTGTGGTTCATCGTCAGGACAAGTTGAAGAAACAGATCCAACTTAGCATGTTAAATAGTCTGAGCAGAGTCTCCAACAGCTAATTCGACAAACGGCTAATTTTGACCTTGGGACCAGGGTCAAATTATTAATATTATTAAATTACTATTATTTATTTATTTATTTATTTATTATTATTATTATTATTATTATTATTCAATTTTTAATAAATAAAATAATTTTAATTGGTGTTAATGGTTAGTTAGAAAACAAATTCATTTATTTATTTAATAATTAATAATTATAAAGATTATAATAATAGGTTCTTAATAAAAGTTAGTTAGAATTAATAAAAATATAGGAACGAGGTAACTTAAAAAATAAAAATAATTGGAACAAGGTAAAAATAAAAAAATAAAAATAAAAAATAAATAAATAAATAAATAATAAATAATAAATAATAAATAAATAAATACATAAATAAATATTAATGTATGTAAATTAAAGAAGCTGGTTATAAAAGGTACTAAAATAAATCAATAAAAAATAAAATAAAAATAAAAATAAATTAGTTAATTAATTAGAACGTAACAAATAACCATATAAAAATAAATAAATAATAATAATAATAATAATAATAATAATTCACAAGACGGGAGCACTGTCGACAGACCTTTACTGATTGCAAGCAACGGTTTCGAACCCTCGCCGATCACGCGCATTCACAAGGTTTTTTCGAGCTTCAGATCCACGCAATGGGGCCAGATCTGGAGGGTCTGCGGGTCGGAGCAAGTGCTGGGAGTGTGGGAAATGAAGCAGGGACAGCAAAAAACGTCCTGGATTCAGGCTGCGGAGCTTCATTTCTGGCATGCAACCTTCCCCGTGCCGTATGATCCCTCAAGACATTACAGGCTTTCTCTCGTCGACGACCAGCAAGTTCTCAGGTCGGATCCAGGCGAAAGCTTTTCCCTCGCGCTCCCTCAAAGACTCCAGGACGAAGCCTCCGTCGAAAGGTACGATTTCAGGCGGGTTAAAGAAAATGTAAAGGCCCAGAGTGTGGACGGGTTGGGATCTACGGTTTTTCCAACTGTTTCGATCGCTGCAGGGGGAATGCATGATGCAGATCTGGCCCCTCTCTCAACGGATTGGCTCAAACAGTATAGATCTGGGCCGGATCTATTGGATCTGACCAATCCTCGAGAACAGTTAGAACCCAGGCAGCAGATAGGGGGCAAGATACATAGATCGAGCAGAGGTTTTACAGACATCGACATGCAAATGGAAGAACGACCCACAAAGAGGTCAGATCTGGAAGATTATTCACAAACAGAGCACTGGCAGATCAGCAGCGACAATGGCTCAGGCAGATCAGGAACCCAGCCGAAACCCAGGTCACAGGTAACAATAACACACTTTCAGATTTTCATTAAAACCCCAGAGGGGAAATCTAGTTTAGTGTGGGTTCATGCAGATAGCACCATCATGCAGCTGAAACAGCAAATCCGGGCATTGACGGGATGTCCTGTCCAGCTACAACATCTGGTCAGTGGTAGGTGGTCCCTCCAGGATAATAGAACCCTGGAAAGTTATGAGATCGGTCCAGAAACAACCATTGTTCTAAACCTCAGGCTGAGAGGAGGGGCTTTGCCCCAGGGACAACAAAGCTCCCCAGGAGGGGACAAGGGGAAGACAGCTCCTCAGCAACAACCCAAGGGAGGCTCCTCCTACAAAAACATTCTTCAGGGCAACAAAGATTCAGGGTCCTCTCCAGATCAAGGCAGATATATACCTAGACCATACATAGTAGATCAGCTAGGGCAAACCCCAGCCCTTAACTTTGATTCGTCAGGACTTGATGATTTCGTTAAGTCCTATGAAACGCAGGCCCTAATCTGCCGTTTTAACAGCTTCTGGCCAAAACCAATGGATCTATTTCATTGGATTTTCAACACTTGGACCATGGAATGTGATATACATTTATGCTCCAAGGGGTTTTTCATAGTCAGATTTGCATCCTCGGAAGTCAGAGACACAATCATTAGAGATGGGCCTTGGTTCTGGGGAACATCGGGGTTGTTCATGACCCCATGGTTCCCAGATTTCGATCCAAACAACATGACTGTATCCAAAGTGCCGGTTTGGGTCCGTCTCTATAACCTTCCCCTTCACTTTTGGAGTGAGCGAGTACTGGAAGGAATTGGGAACAGCATAGGGAGATATATCAAAACAGATCTGGAGAGGATTGATGAAAGGGTATACACTTTCGCACGCATTTGTGTGGAAGTAGATCTAAGCAAAGGGTTGCCAGACAACATAAGGTTGATCTACAAACAACAAAATTGGCTGCAAGCACTAGACTATGAAAATACTGCCTTCAGATGCAGGCTATGCAGGCAGACAGGGCATCTACAAAGCACATGTCCAGAAGCCAAGAAAGTAAATAGTAAAAAGAAGCAGAAAGGGAAGCAGAGGAAAGGATGGCAATTTCCTCCCCCTAACTCAGATGATGAAGAATCAGAAGCAGAAGAGGAAGACACCCCCGCAGAGAATGCAGAAGTATCCCAAGAAATGGAGACTCAGAAGGAAACTACATCAGATAACAAGACTTCACGGCTCCACCCAAATCAGGCAGAGAAGGCAAGTGAGGAACAAAGCATGGGAGGGATCAAACGGCATCACCACTCAGATACTTCAGACTCAGACAAGGAAACAGCCTCACAGAAAGCAGAAACACAGTTAGTCTTAGCTTCGATCGAGCCCACTCAAGGAGAGTGGCACAAGGTCGAAAAGAAAAAGGGGAGAAAAACTTGAAGCGTGAGTTTTTTACTCACTGCCGGAAATCAGTTTTTTTGCCTCTTTCTCTCTTCTCTCTTCTCCTTTCTCATTCTTTTTTCTTTTTGCACGTTAGCTTGTTAACGTTGCGTGAGGTGCGTAAGCACTCGAGCCCAAATGGGCAGCTTATGGAAATGCTTCAATGCATCTGCTAGTGTAACTTTTCATTTTTTAAATAAAAGGTTACCGTTTTTTCCCCTGGAAAAAATAATAATAATTAAAAAATAAATAAATAAATAATAAATAGATAAATAAATAAAATAAAAATAAAAATAAATCAATCAATCATTCAATGTAACAAGAAAAAATTATCAAGTTAAATAAGTTAACTAATAAAAATCATAATCCTTCAATTAGGAAGAGAGGGCTGGGATCCAGCAGCTGCTTATCTTCCATCCGTCCTCTCTATTGAGATTGTTCGGTCTTTTCTCAATTTCAAGGGCTTCCCTAAATTTTCGGTGATGGAATTGCGAAACCCTAGCGATAACACTTGCCTCCTTTATGCAGACATGATGATTGGTACTCTCTGCATGCTCAGCTAAAGCGGAAGATTTGGTTCTCCTATGCCTGAGGTCAGCTGCATCCTCACTAATCCTTTGACTAATGGAGCGACCAGTCTCACCAATATAGGGTGCCCCACAGGAACAAGGAATAATATAAACCCCTTTCATGTCCTTAGGGTTGATAGGATCCTTCACAGATCTGAGGGATCCATCCGTAAATCCCTCAGATCTGTGAAGGATCCTATCAACCCTAAGGACATGAAAGGGGTTTATATTATTCCTTGTTCCTGTGGGGCACCCTATATTGGTGAGACTGGTCGCTCCATTAGTCAAAGGATTAGTGAGCATGCAGCTGACCTCAGGCATAGGAGAACCAAGTCTTCCGCTTTAGCTGAGCATGCAGAGAGTACCAATCATCATGTCTGCATAGAGGAGGCGAGTGTTATCGCTAGGGTTTCGCAATTCCATCACTGAAAATTTAGGGAAGCCCTTGAAATTGAGAAAAGACCGAACAATCTCAATAGAGAGGACGGATGGAAGATAAGCAGCTGCTGGATCCCAGCCCTCTCTTCCTAATTGAAGGATTATGATTTTTATTAGTTAACTTATTTAACTTGATAATCTTTTCTTGTTACATTGATTTATTTATTTATTTATTTTTATTTTTATTTTATTTATTTATTTTATTTTATTTTTAATTATTATTATTTTTTTTTTTTTTTTTTTTTTTTTTTTTTTTTCTATTTTATTATTATTATTGTTATTATTTATTTATTTATTTTTATTTATTTATTTATTTTTATATGGTTATTTGTTACGTTCTAATTAATTAACTAATTTATTTTTATTTTTATTTTATTTTTTATTTTTTATTTTTTATTTATTTATTTTAGTACCTTTTATAACCAGCTTCTTTAATTTACATACATTAATATTTATTTATGCATTTTTATTTATTTATTTATTTATTTATTTTTATTTATTTATTTATTTTTATTTATTTATTTATTTATTATTTTTATTTTTTAAGTTACCTCGTTCCTATATTTTTATTAATTCTAACTAACTTTTATTAACAACCTATTATTATAATCTTTATAATTATTAATTATTAAATAAATAAATGAATTAGTTTTCTAACTAACCATTAACACCAATTAAAATTATTTTATTTATTAAAAATTGAATAATAATAATAATAAATAATAGTAATAATAATATTAATAATTTGACCCTGGTCCCAAGGTCAAAATTAGCCATTTGTCGAATTAGCCGTTGGAGACTCTGCTCAGACTATTTAACATGCTAAGCTAGATCTGTTTCTTCAACTTGTCCTGACGATGAACCACACTAGTTGGTTCGAAACGCGTCGACAAATGATATTCTATGTGATTTACGCTGAAGAATCTCTCATAAATTGATATGGATCACAGAAGCCTCAATTCGACAAAGGTATGTTCTTTTAGTACCATTCCCTTCTTGGATTTACACATCCTCAAGGAATCTCCTCTTCGACTACTCTTTACTATTGGATGCCCTACCTCATCCTCAAAGAGTATCGGTATCTATCTTAGATTATTACCCAATCCTCCATTCTTTCTTCGTGATGTGAAGACAAGAATGATGTGTCTATCTCTCCCTCTCAACTACGGAGGATATACTCATTCCTTTACATGAAAGGATTATACATGTTTATGGTGCTGGGCCCGCTAACATTCAAGGGAACATCCCCAGTAAGAAGTCCCAACTATACCTCAGACGATTTGGAGTAGGATTCCCAGCAGTGGGTGGTAATGTAGTGGCTTGACTATGGTATCACGCAGAGATAAGTATGATGACCTTGGTTGGAAGCAAGTGTGTGATCTTGCAGCGAGTCAAGTGATATGCATGGGGATTCTAACTCACAGAGGGGAAAAGGAAGTGTGTCCCTTAGAAGCCTATAATAGTACGTAGCTTGAAAGGAACACACGAGCAGAATGACATCACAAGCTAGAAGCAGAATAGTCCACAAACCAAAGTGACGGGTTAATCCAACAACATGCCTTCAACCAGATTCATACAATTTCAAATAAAATAGTTCATAAGAAAATGCATAAATTAAACAACATACATTGTTAAAGTAACCAGAATAGTTGAACTACAATAACAACATATGCATGAAAACATGTTGGCTCAGCTATATTTTTATAAGTGAAAGTTCCATCCATACATACACCATTAATAGCCACTAGCCACAATAGTGGAACATTACAGTCATGAACACCTTATCCTCCAAAGAAGTATACTCGCTCTGCATTATGGACAATCCAAGGCTCATCATAGTACTCCAAAGCCTTATCTAAGCCTAAGCCTAGCCAAAATCTTGGCTCCCAAAAGCATGTTCTACGAGTTATGAGGTTCTATTTATAACAAAGGGTGGGGTGACCCTTGACATTCCCCTTTGACTCTTTGACTACCCTCATGACTCTTCAACTTGTTTACAAATAACTCATTACATTATATAGTGATTGTTCACATTCCACTAATGACACTTGGAATTTCACTTACAATATATTCACAAATAATATACAATTTCCACATGTACCATGTGAGACAAAATAGGCTAGAGACAGCGAGACAAGACACAAAACTATGACTTAGAAGTCTAGGGAAAAATCAACTCGACAACATCCACCTGATGACTCTCGGTGACGTAATGATACAAAATCTGGTATTGTGCTATTGTTTCCACATACTGCTTGATGGTGTCTTTCTGGAAGCAAAATCTTGCCTCCATAGCTTGTGGGTATATGATCTGGGAATATTTTTCCAGCTCATCCTAAAGCATGCGTAACATGGTCTTGACTACGGCAGGACCATCGATGTACTTTTGCATGTTTTTTATGCTCATCTCCAAGTCATTGCTAGTACCCTCTCGCCTAAGATGCTCCATGTTCTTGTTGATCTCTAGCCGGATTTGGTTCTTCTCCTTGGCGACAGTGAGGGAACCGATTGACAGGATATTGTGCGTCCTCAGCATCGCATGTAAACTCTTAAACAACTATGCATATGAAGCATGTATGTTCCTGGCGAATGAGGCGAGTAGCTCATAGTTCTAGATCTGCATCTAGATCTTTGCTTTGTCTAGCTCTGCCTATGACTTCATCATATTGGGAAAGTGAAGTGGGACTCCTTTGTATCTCATTGTCCATTCCTGCACATGGGTGATAGCAATGTGTATGTATCTAAGAGTTTGGACAATATTTCTGGTTCGCCACTGAAAACCAAGTAGATGGACAACCTCCTTATGTACGGTGACAATTTTGTCAAAAAATTTCTGTATGGTGGTCTCAAGAGCTCATACTTCAACAAGTATCACCTTCCTCATTTCTTCGATTATGGATCATGCAGATTGTTCTGCTTTGTTCTTGGCCGCTTGCAAGTTCTTAGTCATATGTTCATTCTCTGCTACCAAGAAATTGACATTTTAGCTTGTGGCTCCTGCATAAGCCATAGTGGCATCGACCATGGCGACTAGATGCTTCCTGACATGTGGCACTATCACTCTTTCCTTCATAAATGAAGGTGACACATGATCATCCAGGATATACTTTCTTTGCGCTTGTACAATCCTTTGTTGCAACTCATCAAATGATAGATTGTACACATCCATCATCGGATCATCATCAAGGAGAACAACCTCTCCTTCCTCGCTTGGGACTAGTTCTGATACTGGGGGTGGTGGAGACTGAGGGACAGCCTCAGATTCTCTCGAAATGAGCTCAATATCTTGGTCCTGTGGTTCTTGTCCCAAATCCATGTTCGTCACTTCAACTAGTTTCTCAATCTATTGAGTAAGCTCCTGAGCCTGCTTCTTCTTACCCTCTTCTTCATCTGTTGGTTGCTCTGACTCCTCAACTTGTATGGGCGTAGTTTGATCTATGATCATGCCTTGCCCTTCTTCCTGTTCATGTTTCTGCTTCTCTTCCCTCTCTCTCCTTCTTAGCTCATGTTCCTCTTTCAACTTCTTCTTTGTTTCTTCCAACCTCCTTTTTGCTTCCTCCAACCTTTGCTTCTCTCTCTTCCTTCTCTTCGCTCTCTTTATGCGTTGTTGTCTCTTTGCCTCCGCTGATAAAGTTTCTTTCTCAATGAGAGGATCTTCTCTGAACTTGTATATTTTCTCAGCCTCGGAAATACTCCTATTACCCTTATCTCGTGCTAGTTTTCTACTTATTGATGTTGTTGTTATTGCTTCCTGTGGTGTTGTTGCATGCAGAGTAGCTTTCCATGTTGTGGTTATATTGGATGGTTCATTGATCTTGGAGTAGTTGTAACAATACCTCCAAGGATCCTCCTCTTCCCAATGACATGTCTCGTGGATCCATGGATAGTACACCTTCGCACAGTGGCTCTTGCAAATACCGTGGGGATCATACGGATTGAATTATTTGGTGCTGAACTCAAACTTTGTTATCTCCTTAGCTTCGGCATTATCATCTTTCAATCTCTTAATCTCGTACAATCCAATCCGAAAAGAAAGAGTAGGCCATGGTGCCTTCTTCCTCCTATGCATCCCTGCTGATAACCCTGTGGAGATGTGATATGAGACCTCTTACATGACCAACTTGTCTGTGGCATACCTTGGTAGAACATGTAGAGGCTTCTCTCTACCAAACATCCTGATGAAGGTGCCACCGGGTGAGGCATACCAATCTGCAATGTTAAGTAATGCCTCCATCACTTCTTGGGACATGCAAGGTGGATCTTGCTCAAAGATCAACTTGTACATCGGGGTGATGAAATGGTCAGCTAGCCTCGCCATAACTCCTCGGTAGCTGCACTCGGAAAACAACTTGTAATAAATATTGGTGGCATGATTCTGTGGTGTCCACATCCAACCCATGCCAGGAAACTAATGTTGGGCACAGATTGCATCAAGTAAATACACAGACATGTAGAATCTCGCTTGCTCATCCTTAGGCAGATTTTGGGCGTTAGTCACATGGACTTTCAATTGATGAGCCAACAGATCTAACCAATTAAATGGTATTCCATCATTCACTAATTGGTCCAACACAACCACCCAATTTTGCGGAAAGGTCTTCGTTCTCTCTTGACCGTAAAATCTAGATGCGATGATGATCAAGAATTGGTAGGCCTTCATGAGTGACTTCACTCCTTCACCCAGTGCTTTATAATATCCCTGGTGTTTACATAGTTGTGGGTGTCATAGAAAATCTCATCCATGCAGTTCACCGGCTAAGGTAAGTGATACATTTGATGATAATTCTCCGTCCTGAAGGTAGCAAGTTGTGTTCCACTAGCACTGCTCAATGTCATAGTCTCGGGATTTGTGTGTGAGACAATCCAGTGGATGATGTCTGCACATGGGAATGTGGGGTACCTGCATGCAACCTTATGTAAGCCTGACTGGTGGATATTGACATACACCTGTCGATCTTCTAGATCTTCCTTGAAGTCTCCTACAAAGATATCCTTGATTTCCTACCATGTTAACTTCATGCCTTTCTCAATCAATAGCTAAGTGTCTACATAAAATGGTAAAATTACTGACACCTATTCAATTGCATCCTCAGTGCCACTTTCAAAAGTGTCCTTTAGTGAATATCTCTTGGAAGCTATGTTACCTATAACGGTGGAGAGTTTCTCAACAACTGTTGTACCTGGAGATAGATAGGACATTCATGGCATGTGAATATTAGCGTGAAACCGAAAGCACTTCAAGAAAAGACCAAAAAACAAATTGGGCAGCTGCTAGGAAGAATTGCACAATACTAGCTCTCATATGTGACTGACTGCTAGCTAATTCTGCACATTCTGTAGTTCCAACTATCAGTGGGGAGGTGTTGCTGACTATAGTTGCACAATGTGCAGTTCAATTAGGCTCAGGTCAGCTGGGACTGCGCATTGTGCAATCCCAGTGACCAAGGCTTAGGACTGGCTCCTGGAATTGTGCACTGCGCAACTGGAGCCATGCCTTGGCAGCCTCTGCGTAATTTACAAAGCTAAGGTAGAGCCTTGAGATCCAAAAATGCGTAGTGCATTCTTGGGAAGAGCTAGATACGGGCCAAGGAAGCCCAAATTTTCCCAATGGAAACATGAAAATGAGAAGATCTGAAAGTAGAAGTGAAGGTGGGTGAATATCTGAGTGAATGATGATGCATGCAAAAAAAACAAGTGCAGGAATCAACCAAACTTAATAACCATGAAGCATGTGGAGAGAGTCGCTGCAATAGCGACCGTTAGTGCAAAAACGGGGTTATGCATGCGACACTTGAGAAAGGAAATGCAAAAATTAAAACAACACTTCTACAAACTAAATCAAATCAAAATGCTAGTGGTCATTCAATAAAACGGGTAAAACAACACTCTCACAAGCCAAGAAAACAAAAATGACATAAATAGCAACAAAAGACTAGAAAAGCAAGACTTACCCGGAAAAGCTATGACAATTGTGCCGAAGATTCCTAGATCTCCTTGGGAATGTCAGAGCTCCAAGATCGAATGTGAAAATGAGCTCTGGCAGCATCCATTAAATAAATTTGGCTGATTTAGGGTTTATGATGCAAAGGCCAAAAATATAGGAAAAAAGGACACATGGCATAAATTTCCAAGAATAACTTAAGTGTAACTCTAAATGCTAAAAATAGATCCCTATTTTTTAGGGATTCTTTTTCCCTTTTTTATTTTTTTTCTTTTCATGGAAAAAGTTTCCATGCATGCACAAAGAGATTGTGTAGTTCCTAGGGAAACTGGATAACTCACTAGATCATGCATTAGACAGATGCTAAGGGAAATCTTCTGCGCAATTCCTGGACTGAGTGGCTCAGGCTACCTCTCATGCTCTAGGCAATTTCCTAGCTAAAGGCAACTTGTTAGCTAGCTCCACACAGTTTTGGAGCTGAAGGCTCACTGTGGGCTTGGACTGCAATTCCTGGACTAAAGGTTCGTAGCCCTCAAGGATTGCGCAATTCACTAAGGTAGGCCTGTAACTAGGTTGAAACCAAGTGAAGAGATCGGCTTGCAGGTTAGACATAAAATAAAGCTGGAAAACACAAGCCCTAAGCAAAAGATAAATATTAATCAAATCATAAGTACATGGGTCAGCATAAGATGAGATGTTGTGATTTTAGGAGGGAGGCTCCTAAATGGAGCATAGGAAAAAATTTGGAGGGTGGTTGTAGTCGCTACAACATTGGCGGCACACTAGTATACCTCCAACTCTTTGTATGGACCTTGTCTCATGTAAAGAAAGTCTAACTCTTCCATAAGTATTGTTTGATTCTTTGATCATCATGGCTTCTTCACTAGCTTGAGTTAAAGATGTAGTCCCTAGCGTTCTCTTTATCAGCAGCACGCATACCAAGCCAAGTCAACTGAGTTGTTTCGATTGGGGATGAGGGGTATGTTGATGCAGAAGTAATATACACTATCGGAGTTTTAGCTTCATCTCTGGTTTTGCTCCACTGCCAGCAGGCCTATACATTACCCTGGCGGAGTCACTTCAGGAACACAAGCATTTCCCCACTGCTAGCGAGCATGGACAGTACCTCGACACAGTTACTTGCTTCACCTCCCTGTGCAGGAAGCCTTTCTCTTCTTTTGGATTTTTTTTTTCATTTTTTTCGAAGAACTGTGCATAGGCACTTATCTATTTCATGAGGCGGAAGAGGGATCCTGACTTATTGAGAGCAGAAGAGGTTGTCCCTTCAGATAAGTATGTTAATATATACCTCTAACTTACTTATTAAGGTTTCCCCCTCACCTTACTCTACTTGACTAATTTGACAAGGGTTAAACGAATATAGAAAATTGATTAGAGTAGGCAGTACTAGTTAAAAGTGAAAGCATTGTGATTTCACCAAGACTCACTCTAAAAGGAATGTATTTTCCATCAGGTTATCATCAACTAAAAGAAACGCAATATCTTCATAAGGAGAGGGAATAGACATATAACCAAATGTTTATAGTTGTACAAGTCATCTTGTATTTCACCCTACTTGTCTTAAGAAGCCAAACACGGTTTCATGGGAAAGTTAATCCTACAGGTGCATAAAAAAACAAACAAGCAAAGAAAAGAAGTAAAATGAAGAAAAACAAGTAAGCAGAAGCAAACAGCAAAGCAAACAATACTCCTACTCCTAAGCTAAGTAGAACATGGGCCTACTCACGTGAATTGATATTTCCAATGCAACCACCAGCGCATTAGTTGAACCATGTGAGTGATGGCGTGACTCACAAGAAAGATATTCAATCCAATCAATAAAAAAGAAAGATAAAACAATGCAAACCAGAACGTTCGAAGTTTGATTACGTCTACAGAAAAGAAAATATTGAAAGCACATTAAAGGCACTCTACATATGTATCATGGTGTTCTATCACATTATGCATGGACGAAAAATATGTACACTCTTTTGAACGTGATAAATGAGAAAACTTTAAAAAGAAAGAAAAAAATTGTTTCTCAACAGTGCTCGCTACATATGACTCCTCCAATGCATGATAAATAGGACCGCGTGATTGTGGTGGAGGATGAAAAAGTTGTAAACTAGATTTATTTTCAATTTAAACAAGAGATTTGATGAGGATCCTGGGGTGATTCAATAGATTTCTGATCGGAAGTGTAACTTTCCTCGAGGCTACGAGAACCTGACATAACCATCAACTCGGGATGAAGTGTCTCGATAGCTTGAGGAGTTTCCACTTCATCATAAGATGGACCATCAAATACATGTGGCTCCAAAATATCGATAGTAGGTGAATCAGAATTGTGACCAAATGAATGAGTGAAAAGATCACGAAGACCACGATCAGACAAAACGATATGGACATCGGAATCCTCATGATCTAACGAATCATATAGAGGGGTTGATGAGAAACAAAAAATTTCACCCTCTGACTTTCCGAAAATGAAAGATGAGAGATCAAGTGGATTCAAGAAGAAAGATTTTTCCTCTCCACAATCAAATGACGGGCTGACATTCTGTGTGTTCTGTGAATAATCGGAAGTAAAAACATCCAGGGATAAACTTTCACAAAAGAAACAAAAAAATGGTAGAATCGCATAAGATGTCAGGATAAAGTGGACGTGGCATGAATAGAAGTAGGTCATCCTTCACCGCAACGTCTTCTTTAGATTCCCACACATACTCATCAAAAATGATAACACAGGTTGGCTTCTCAACACCAACTCCGTCCATAACTTGATCCTCATGAACACCGCATGTGAAGTCTAGAACGGATGAACACAGCACATCAAAATCCACAGGATCAAAGGAAACAAAAGGCTGAGGTTGAGTAGATGAGACCATGTGACAACCATTAGGATTGCAGTCTCAATCTATGCAAAAATCTAGAGCAAGTCAGGTGGGAGGAGGTGACAGTTCAACAGGTGGATTCACAACTTCTCCCACCTCGTCCTGCGGAGCTAAAGTTTTTTTATGAGAAGAGGATGGAGAGCCACTTGTGACAGCAACCTTTCCCACCTCATATTTAGAAGCTCTAACACCGAGGTATGCTGGGAGGGGTTTGAATTATTCTAATTCATGTGGATTATTAGATATGTGAACAAGATACTTAAACCTTTCTATGAGAAAGTTCCAATCAACTTCATCTTCTAGAAATTCAAAAGCGAGATGACAGAAGCGTTGATAAAATTGCGCAACAGATTCATCAGGTGTTTTTCATAATTTGAAGATTTTTCAATTAGGTTCTTTGCAGTCATAACGAAAGAAAACATGACCTAACTCTCTAATCATATGATTCAAAGAGTGAATAGAGTTTGTGGGCAATGTGAGACATCATTGCTTAACGCTCCTTTTGAACGTGTAAGAGAACAACCCACAGGAAATGTCATCTGAGGGGACTTCATTCTTGTCACGGAAACCCAAAAAGGAAACTTAGTATCTTAACAAGGATATTCTACCTTCACCATCATATTTAAGTTGTGACAAGTCATCAATAACATCCTCTGACACATCGAAATCATGAGCGTGAGAAAAACATGTCAAGGTTGAGATTGTGATGTAAGTCATGAATGATGTGTAGAGATTCAAAACATAATTTGAGGGCTCGGCTTGTCATCTGGCCCTCCTTATAGTGCCAAAAATGTTGACAGTGTTGGGCCCACCAACATTCAAGGGTATCTCCTTGGTAAGAAGTCCCAACTAGACCTCAGACCATTTGGAGTAGGAATCCCAGCAGTGGGTGGTATTGTAGTGCATTGAACGTGGTAGCACACAGAGATAAGTATGATGCTTTGATCGGAAGCAAGTGTGTGACCTTGGACCGAGTCAAGTGACATGTGTGACTGTATCTAGGGTTTCTACAGTAGGGTTACACCATTCCTCTAAGGAGTTGAGATAAATGTCAAGAAAAGAACATCAATACTAGCCAAAGTCACTAAGAGAAGTGCGCAAGCATAGCGAAGGTGAAGAACCACATAAATCTACCTAATCATCCTCACACATGTGACAGCTTGATAGTTGCAGGTAGGCTGAAAATTACGGGTTTGTAAAAAGAGGTCGAAATTCCAGAGACATCGAAAATAGAGGTGCAAAAGTCATTTTTTCTAGTGTTGACTTTAAAAGAAAAAAGAAAAAATAATTGTTTGAAGGAAGCCTTGTGACTTGGTCTTGGAGAGGTTCTTAGGTCAAGGGTCTTGGTATTGAAATTCATCAATTTAAGGTTCTATAAGATGAAGAATTCATTTAAGTTTTCCTCTCAAGCTTAGAGAGGTTTTGGCCCTGGCTAATAGCCTACATCTTGTGTCATTTGTCTCATTATTATTTATGGTTTGGCAGTTGTTTGGTAAAGAAAAATACATAATAATAATCAAGTCAAAGAAGAACCTAATTAAGAAAAAGTAAAAATTCTTCACAATCAATTATCATTGCAAGAGAAATCACCTATTCTGCTGCCCCTAGATTTCTCAACATGGTATCAAAGCTAAGGTGACAAATCAAGGAAGGGAAACCCAATAAAGGACACTCAATCACTCAAGGATCGAAGTTCTAGTAATGTATCAAAAGAATCAAAGCATGAAGAAGATATTATAATCTCCAAGGCTTTTTGAAAATATGGACTACATCATCATCTTGAAGAAATTTCATTCAAGGAAAGAGTCTATACTTGAAGCATTCTTGGGAATCTCGCTCAAATCATCATCACAAGGAAGAAGACCATAAAAGACCCTACCTCTACTCAAATTGAAGAGATCTACAAATCAAACTAACTTGAATTCTACTCATCCAAAAGAAGGAATGTCAAGTACGTTGTCATGATCATCAAGGATTTAAGGTGATCTCCCTCTCTTTGGATCACTTTTGAGAGAAGACACCTTCTTCAAGAAGAAATCTTCTACTTCCATATCATCATCAATATCAAGAAGGAGACATATTGAAGATATTGTCATCAAGGAATATATTCTCAAGTAAGTATTTGTATGACCTCATCTAAATCTATCAAAACGTAATTTTGCAAGGAGAGAAAAATGTTGGTTGGGTCTACAAACTTTCTTGCATGGAAGAAGAGGATTGATTTGATCCTCATACAAAATGAATTAGTAGATCATGTTAAGGGCTCAATCACTAAACCTCCAAAGGAATATTCTCAAGCACTTGAAAGGTATATGAAAATGGAAGTAAGGGCTCAAATGATTCTCATAGAATCCATCAAGGATTCCCTCATTCCCTATGTATCAAAATTAGAAACGTCAAAAGAAATATATGACAAGCTTCTAGAATTGTTCTTTGTAAGCACTACAAGAGAAGTAATCTCGTTAAGGCAAGAACTCTACAAGATTAAGATATAAAAAGAGGAAGGAATAGCCTCATACTTTATGAGGGTGTTTGAAATAGGGGACCAACTATAAGAGTTGGTAGAAATAATGTCTGATAAGGAGATTACTACCATAGTGCTCAATGCACTACTGAAAGAATGGGGCAACTTCACATCAAGCATATATGGGAAAAAGGAACCTACTCCATTCAATGATTTATGGTCACTATGCAAAATTGAAGAAACCAGGTTGAAGGCAAAGACTGATGTAGGATCAAATGAGAAAACTCAAGCATATGCTGCCATGGCAAAGAGGAAAGGTAAGTTTGGGAAAATTGGTCCTCAAAAAAGGAAGAAGAATATGGTGAAGGTTCAATGCTATGGATGTCAAGAATATGGGCACTAACAGAGATATTGTCCTAAGCTCAAGAAGGAAAACAACAAAAGGGGAAGGGAAGAAACCTGCATCACTGAAGAAGTGGAGGAATCTGAAAAGAAGAAATCCAAGAAAGAGTGAGTAAAATATCTCTACTATGTATGATTGAGGTAGTCTTCCTCACTTAGTTCTTTTCAAGTTTTTTTTTTTTTTTTGGTAGTATAGCTATCATGGTAGGAATCAATAAGAAGAATTATAGGATTTATCATGGCATCATATAATCATATAATTGAAAGCAAGATCTCATGAAATCGTCTTAGAAAATCATGAAAGATAGCTGAAATAGAAGTCTATGGAAGTCACCTATAGAAGGATGTAGCTCTTGGCAACCTCATTAGAAGCATGAGTAGTACTGATGGGAAAAAGAAAGTCATAAAGTATAAATCTCATCATACATAATTCAAGAGGAGAATTTTTTGGATAAGGATTATCAAGATCCTCCATTGGAATCTTCATTTGCAGATTCACCTATTGGAAGAAGCAAGTGTCTCACCAAGAATTCCACCTTGTATGGGATTCTTGGAATAATGATATGATGTCATAAGAAGCGAAGCAGGTCCAGCTGATTGAATTTCTTTCAATCAAGGGAGTTGTTGAAGAAATTCTATATGACCTAAAGGGAGAGATGAATATGTATTCATGTATTTAATTGAGTCTTGTCATGTAGTTGCAGATAACATGGATGAATGCTCTACCTCAAGAGAATGATCAAAAGAAAGGATCTCCTCCTTTGGAAGGATGCATGAAGGCATGGTTCACACATTGACTAGATGAGATCAACATAATATGTCCTCATATGAAATATGAGGTGGTTAACAAAGTTGAAGGAACTATGATTGGAAGTTCCTAGGAATAAATATGTGAATAAAGAAAGGAAGAGATTGTGAAAAATACAACTATTAAGAAGGATGTCAACATCCAAGTCCTAAAATATTTGACTATCATATCTCCATGGTAAAGATATGAAGATCTCGATGAACGCAGAAAAAGAAAGAGACCCTTGACATTGTATATGTTTTTGGAGATGTGTCAATATGTATGCAGGATGTTGATGTTGTTAGTGTCAGTATTTCCATCCTTCCTCCAGTGATCAAATATGCTCTTACAAAGTGATTTTGAAGTGTCAAGGTCAAATTTTGTCATTTCAGTGAGTCTTCAAGCAAAATTTGGTCACTAGGCATTAGGTCTAGGGTTTGCTTTCACTCTTTTCAAAATTGTCCAAATTCCAATCTATGTCACTATTCAGCTGATTCTATCATCATTCATAGGGTTTTCATTATCATGTCAATGTCTAATGAGTCATTTTACACCTTGTTCATGCTTCAGTTGCGCCTAGGCAAGGTCATTTCCCTCTCCTAGGGTTTTGAAAGCTAATTTCTCTTGGATGGTCAAATCATTACCAAAACTTGTATCCAGATGTTCATACACCTTCCCCTATCCTTAAAGTACCTTATCAAACACTTCCCATCTCTGAGATCCTCCAAATTCCTCATTTTTGCACAAACCCTAGTTTCTTGCCACAACTTGGCAATTTTCTAGGCTAGGCCTGTGTTTTGCCCTTTTGGATCCCTTCCCCTCACTCGATATCTGAGATTCCACTTTCCCCTGCTTCCTAAAATCCCTCCCTACTTCCCAAAATTTCCTCAAGAATTTAGAAGCCCATTATCCCCTTCATTTCGCTTCATTTCGACAAAATCCCTTGTTCCACACATCGGGATAAGTTTCACTCAAAAGATGTTTCAGAGCCATAAAAGATGAATTTTGGAAAAATGAGAGAGGTTTTTGTCCAAAACATGACAAATAATAAAAACCTCCTTCACGTTTTACACAGGTGTCATGATTTTAGAGAAATGTCAAAAATATCGTTGCCTCAGGAGAATCGAATGCACCTCTGAAGTGACCTTGGTAAAATCACGTTTTCTCCTAGCTTGGTAGGCCAAATGACTTCATTGATGAGTCACGTGATACCTAGACAAAAATATCTTTCCAATGAGCTATCATGAGCTCAATTTGGAGTTGAGGAAGGCATTCAAAAGTTGACTGCAATAGCACTCTGCCTTGAGGCAGCCTCATTTGGCACATTTTGACCAGTCTTGGGAGATTTGATTTTTGATAGGGAAAATCAACTCCAAATTAAAACATTCCAGTTGTGTTGGAACGTAGACTCAAATACCTTTCCAACAAGCTATCCTGCGCCCAATTTGGACACTGGGAAGGCCTCCCAAAAGCATCTGAAAGTCGCGCTACACATCAGGGTTTTGGCTCAACGTGTAGCGCGCCGCGCGCTACCCTTAAGTTGGGGAGGTCCATTTCACAAAAACTCAGCATTTTTGGATTTTTAATGACAAAATACACTTTCTCAACCACTTCCAAGACATTTCATGGAGATTTGAGCCCCCAAAAGGACAAAAAACAAGCAAAAAATGACCTTCTGCCACTTTTTGGACACACAGGAAGCAGTCTTGGGAGATTGCATTTTTGGAGGGGCAAATGGCCACCAAATTGCGAAATTCGACTTGGGCTGGAGTGTAGACATCCATACATTTCCAAAAAGCCCACTTGTGTTTCATTTTGATGCCGGGAAGTGCCCCAAAAATGGGATGAAAGGTGCGCTACGCGTTGAGAAATGGTGCGCTACGCGTCAGGGAAATTTGCCAGTTTTGCACCTTCAGCTCAGGAAAACGCAGCATTTGACCAGTTTTGACTTTTTGGTGGGATTTTTCATCTTCCTTGATGTAATTGATGTAATTTTATGTTGACATGACACTTTTTACCTATTCTAGAAGATTCATTCATAAAATGGCAAAAAATTAATGAATGAATTGGTTTCCTAGCTTATAGAGGAAAGTTGTTTTGATTGCCTAGATTGTAGTGCTCAGTTTAGAATTGGTTGAAACAGCTCCTAGGATGATGAGATCGACCCCTAGAGGCAAGGGAATGTGTTAGCTTGCCTATATTATGTATTTTCTTAGTCATTTTCATGGTTGGACTCTTAAGGGATAAGCTTAGACTGTATTACACATTGTATCTCTGCAATTTTGGCAAAGGAAAGACCAGGGTTTTGCAACACTATTTGGGATTCTTGTGGTTATTTGTGTTGATGGTGTGTTTCTCTCATGTACTTGTAAGTTTTTTATGTGTATCATTTTCCTACTCTTCTCTTCTGCAAATTAAGTAAATGAAGTGTTAAGGTAGAATTCATGGTTTCTATGCTCTGCCTTTAAGTTTGCTTAATATCTATGTTTTCATCTGTTTAAGGAGAACTCTCGATGGTTTCTTGCTCTCCTTAGCTCCTCACCAGTCACATCTATCCATTCGCTTATTTCAAAGGCATCAAGACAGTCTCCTACCTTGCCCCAAAAAGACCTCTGCAAAAACTGTGTCTCATCCCCGCACCCAAAATTGTCGTGCTCAATTTTCCAACAAAACCCTAAAAATTTAAAATCAAACTTTCCCCATCAGTTTACTAGCCTAAAATCAGTGTTATTTATTGGTCATCTCAGCCCTTTGAAAACCTTTGCCGAGATAGACCCGGAGAGAGCCCTCTCCTGTCCCCGTAGGGCTAGCTACGAGGCTAAGTGGTTTGATGTTGCCTTGGATTTTGTCTTTTTCAGCCTGAGGCGAAATTCAAGCACTAACATATTGGCGACCATACTGGGGAGAACAAATGGTTTGCTTGTTGATGTCATTTGTTTTATAAGATACAAACGGAGCCTGAAGTTATGCCAGGTAGCCTTCGAAACGCTTTTGCTTTGCATTAGCGGAAGTAGATAAACGTTGCTTCAGTCAATCTCCGGTCTAGCTTGTAAACGTGACATCTAACTTGTTAATTACCCCAGTACATGTATCAAGTTCAGATCTGATTGTTGATGGTGGACAACGATCAGACACTGACAAGGCTGAAATCATTCACTAGTGACTCCTTCACTGAAAACTCCAGAGATCAATGCTTCATGGTGACTTCACTGCAGGAAGATTAGTAGCTTTGAGCTTTTCAAAATGGATCGGGTTGCAAGAAGATATGCTCCCATGAGCCGAGATCACATCCCTGGTTTTCCAAATAAAATTCCGAAGGTAGATTGGTCAAGGAATTTGCCTACATTTAAAGATGATGGTAGGAAGGACGTTGCTCTACATCTGGTTAGATTTCACATGAATATTCGCAAGTTGAAGGTTGATTTTCCTGAAGATTGCTTGATGAAGATATTCTTGGCCACTCTAGAAGGTAAAGCCCAATCATGGTATGAAAGTTTGTCGTCTGCTTGTATTTACTGTTTAAAGGATTTTCATGCTATGTTCATTGAACGATATAAGGACTCTTATCCATCATTAAATTTGGTTCATGACTGTTGCAAACATGCTTCAACTTTTATTGAAAGCCTTGAGAAATATTATGAAGATGATAATTTTATGGATGATGAGATCATGGAGGCTCTGTATGACAATCCATTTCAGCAGCATAAAGAAAACTTAGAGGATACTTGTCCAGATGATCAGGACATTTTGCAGCAGAATCAAGATCAGCAAGTTGAAGATGGTCATATGGTGGAAGATGATGAAAGAGAGGGTTCTATTACAGATCTGCCCACAGAAGAAGACAGCGTGCAGGGTAGTCAAGATTCAATTTCAGAATGTGATGCAGTCAAGTCAGCTATTTCAGATCAACATTCAGATCATGATGACCAAGAATACCTTGTGCTGAATCCCATCAAAGAGAGCTCTGCTGTTGAGATCATAGATAGAGTTGTGGATTCAGATGTTCATAAAAAACAGAATGAGATCTTTGTGCAAGTAAGTGATAAATCTCCTTTCAATAACTCAGTAATAAATGATAGTTTGAATGCCCTGTCATATGAAGATAATTACTGTTTAAGCAGAAGAAAACAAAAAGCATTGTCTCCTTTGTCTGAAGATGAGATAAATCTACTTTTGAGAGGTCTTGTTACAGCCCAAGCTACAGCAGATTTGCAGTGCACACATAGTCAGGAAAGTGTTGGAGAAACTTCTTCCTCTTTTGAAAAATATGACTGTCTTATAATCAGTTTTGTAGACCAGCAAAGAGATAATTTTTTCTTTCACAAAGATGATAAGGCTGTCATGTTTGATAATCTCGAAGATTGTTTTTTGTTTAAGAATGACCGACAGCACATTCACACCACAAAAGATCAAAACATTCAGGATTTCCATTCAGATTCCTCTTCATATGTTTCATGTGCTGAAATGCTTTTCCAAGAAGAGATCTGTCCATCCATTTGTTCAGAGTTTTTTGAATCCCATGAGCATACTTTTACTAAAGCACATGATGAAGGCCGATCAGAATTTGAAACAAAGGACACCTTGTTCTTTCAGCAAGAGGTGGCAATGGCAAATCTTCATGTTTTTTACGATCCTCTAGCAAGTTTGTTGCAGCCAGCAGTGAAAGTGTTTATTACAGTGTTTTGTTGTAGCCATGGTCAACTATGTTTTTGGATGCCCAGTGATAGGTTTGTACTATTGACCAGAAGATCTAATCAGGAGAATCAATCAAGAAGGCATCTGCTTGATTGGTTGCATTGGCATTTTGATATAGTTTGATGTATATTGTCTTGTAAGAAACACAGGTGGTTGTCATCATGATTTCAAATCTTGATGGACTGCTGCCCCCCAAAAAGCTTTGAAAAGTCTTGTTTGAAGTCAGTCATGAGTCATTTGTGTTTGGTCTGTTGAGTGAGTTTTTCAAGTTATTTCAGTTTGTCATCGAGTCGGTTTGAGTCAAGCTTCAATTAAGTTTCAGTCAGTTTTCAGTCAAGTTTTCATTCAATAAATGTGTCAAAGTTTTGTGTCAAAGGTGGAAATAATGACTCCATCGCCCAATGGATGAAAGCACTGGTCTGCTCTCCCAAATATCTGTTGTTCTTGGCACCCCCAAGGAGCTACCATCCCCATTGGAGCCAATGTTAGTGTCAGTCTTTCCAGCCTTCCTCCAGTGATCAAATATGCTCTTACAAAGTGATTTTGAAGTGTCAAGGTCAAATTTTGTCATTTCAGTGAGTCTTCAAGCAAAATTTGGTCACTAGGCATTAGGTCTAGGGTTTGCTTTCACTCTTTTCAAAAGTGCCCAAATGTCAATCTATGTCACTATTCAGCTGATTCTATCATCATTCATAGGGTTTTCATTATTGTGTCAATGTCTAATGAGTCATTTTACACCTTGTTCATGCTTCAGTTGCGCCTAGGCAAGGTCATTTCCCTCTCCTAGGGTTTTGAAAGCTAATTTCTCTTGGATGGTCAAATCATTACCAAAACTTGTATCCAGATGTTCATACACCTTCCCCTATCCTTAAAGTACCTTATCAAACACTTCCCATCTCTGAGATCCTCCAAATTCCTCATTTTTGCACAAACCCTAGTTTCTTGCCACAACTTGGCAGTTTTCTAGGCTAGGCCTGTGTTTAGCCCTTTTGGACCCCTTCCCCTCACTCGATCTCTGAGATTCCACTTTCCCCTGCTTTCTAAAATCCCTCCCTACTTCTCAAAATTTCCTCAAGAATTTAGAAGCCCCTTATCCCCTTCATTTCTCTTCATTTCGACAAAATCCCTTGTTCCACACATCGGGATAAGTTCCACTCAAAAGATGTTTCAGAGCAATAAAAGATGAATTTTTGAAAACTGAGAGAGGTTTTTGTCCAAAACATTCCAAAAAAGAAAACCATCCTTCACTTTTTACACAGGTGTCATGGTTTTAGAGAAATGTCAAAAATATCGTTGCCTCAGGAGAATCGAATGCACCTCTGAAGTGACCTTGGGAAAATCAAGTTTTCTCCTAGCTTGGTTGGCCCAACGACTTTCTTGATGCATAAAGTGCTAACAAGACACAAATAGCTTTCCAATGAGCTATCATGAGCTCAATTTGGAGTCGAGGAAGGCATTCAAAAGTTGACTGCAACAGCACTCTGCCTTGATGCAGCCTCATTTGGCACATTTTGACCAGTCTTGGAAGATTTGATTTTTGACAAGGAAAATCAACTCCAAATTGAAAAATTCATATTGTGTTGGAAATTAGACTCAAATACCTTTCCAACAAGCTATCCTACGCCCAATTTTGACATCGGGAAAGCCTCCAAAAGGCATCTGAAAGTCGCGCTACGCGTAGGGCTCAGGCGCGCTACGCATCAGGGTTTTGGCTCAATGCGTAGCGCGCCGTGCGCTACCCTTAAGTTGGGGAGGTCCATTTCACAAAAACTCAGAATTTTTAGATTTTTCATGACAAAATACACTTTCTCAACCACTTCCAAGACATTTCATGGAGATTTGAGCCCCCAAAAGGTCAAAAAACAAGCAAAAAATGACCTTCTGCCACTTTTTGGACACATAGGAAGAAGTCTTGGAAGCTTGCATTTTTGGAGGGACAAATGGCCACCAAATTGAGAAATTCCACTAGTTTTGGAGAGTAGACATCTATACCTTTCCAACAAGTCCACTTGTGCCTCATTTGGATGCCGGTAAGTGCCCCAAAAGTGGGATGAAAGGCGCGCTACGCATTGAGAAATGGTGCGCTACGCGTCAGGGAAATTTGCCAGTTTTGCACCTTCAACTCAGGAAAACGCAACATTTGACCAGTTTTGACTTTTTGGTGGGATTTTTCATCTTACTTGATGTAATTGATGTAATTTTATGTTGACATGACACTTTTTACCTATTCTAGAAGATTCATTCATAAAATGGCAAAAAATTAATGAATGAATTGATTTCCTAGCTTATAGAGGCAAGTTGTTTTGATTGCCTAGATTGTAGTGCTGAGTTTATAATTGGTTGAAACAGCTCCTAGGATGATGAGATCGACCCCTAGAGGCAAGAGAATGTGTTAGCTTTCCTATATTATGTATTTTCTTAGTCATTTTCATGGTTGGACTCTTGAGGGATAAGCTTAGACTGTATTACACATTGTATCTCTGCAATTTTGGCAAAGGAAAGACCAGGGTTTTGCAGCACTATTTGGGATTCCTGTGGTTATTTGTGTTGATGGTGTGTTTCTCTCATGTACTTGTAAGTTTGTTATGTGTATCATTTTCCTACTCTTCTCTTCTACAAATTAAGTAAATGAAGGGTTAAGGTAGAATTCATGGTTTCTATGCTCTGCCTTTAAGTTTCCTTAATATCTATATTTTCATCTGTTTAAGGAGAACTCTCGATGGTTTCTTGCTCTCCTTAGCTCCTCACCGGTCACATATATCCATTCACTTATTTCAAAGGCATCAAGACAGTCTCCTACCTTGCCCCAAAAAGACCTCTGCAAAAACTGTGTCTCATCCCCGCACCCAAAATTGTCGTGCTCAATTTTCCAACAAAACCCTAAAAATTTAAAATCAAACTTTCCCCATCAGTTTACTAGCCTAAAATCAATGTTCTTATTGGTCATCTCAGCCCTTTGAAAACCTTTGCCGAGATAGACCCGGAGAGAGCCCTCTCCTGTCCCCGTAGGGCTAGCTACGAGGCTAAGTGGTTTGATGTTGCCTTGGATTTTGTCTTTTTCAGCCTGAGGCCAAATTCAAGCGCTAACATATTGGCGACCATACTGGGGAGAACAAATGGTTTGCTTGTTGATGTCATTTGTTTTATAAGCTACAGACGGAGCCTGAAGTTATGCCAGGTAGCCTTCGAAACGCTTTTGCTTTGCATTAGCAGAAGTAGATAAACACTGCTTCAGTCAATCTCCGGTCTAGCTTGTAAACGTGACATCTAACTTGTTAATTACCCTAGTACATGTATCAAGTTCAGATCTGATTGTTGATGGTGGACAACGATCAGACACTGACAAGGCTGAAATCATTCACTAGCGACTCCTTCACTGAAAACTCCAGAGATCAATGCTTCATGGTGACTTCACTGCAGGAAGATTAGTAGCTTTGAGCTTTTCAAAATGGATCGGGTTGCAAGAAGATATGCTCCCATGAGCCAAGATCACATCCCTGGTTTTCCAAATAAAATTCCGAAGGTAGATTGGTCAAGGAATTTGCCTACATTTAAAGATGATGGTAGGAAGGACGCTGCTCTACATCTGGTTAGATTTCACATGCATATTCGCAAGTTGAAGGTTGATTTTCCTGAAGATTGCTTGATGAAGATATTCTTGGCCACTCTGGAATGTAAAGCCCAATCATGGTATGAAAGATTGTCGCCTGCTTGTATTTACTGTTTAAAGGATTTTCATGCTATGTTCATTGAACGATATAAGGACTCTTATCCATCATTAAATTTGGTTCATGACTGTTGCAAACATGCTTCAACTTTTATTGAAAGCCTTGAGAAATATTATGAAGATGATAATTTTATGGATGATGAGATCATGGAGGCTCTGTATGACAATCCATTTCAGCAGCATAAAGAAAACTTAGAGGATACTTGTCCAGATGATCAGGACATTTTGCAGCAGAATCAAGATCAGCAGGCTGAAGATGGTCATATGGTGGAAGATGATGAAAGAGAGGGTTCTATTACAGATCTGCCCACAGAAGAAGATAGCGTGCAGGGTAGTCAAGATTCAATTTCAGAATGTGATGCAGTCAAGTCAGCTATTTCAGATCAACATTTAGATCATGATGACCAAGAATACCTTGTGCTGAATCCCATCAAAGAGAGCTCTGCTGTTGAGATCATAGATAGAGTTGTGGATTCAGATGTTCATAAAAAACAGAATGAGATCTTTGTGCAAGTAAGTGATAAATCTCCTTTCAATAACTCAGTAATAAATGATAGTTTGAATGCCCTGTCATATGAAGATAATTACTGTTTAAGCAGAAGAAAACAAAAAGCATTGTCTCCTTTGTCTGAAGATGAGATAGATCTACTTTTGAGAGGTCTTGTTACAGCCCAAGCTACAGCAGATTTGCAGTGCACACATAGTCAAGAAAGTGTTGGAGAAACTTCTTCCTCTTTTGAAAAAGATGACTGTCTTATAATCAGTTTTGTAGACCAACAAAAAGATAATTTTTTCTTTCACAAAGATGATAAGGCTGTCATGTTTGATAATCTCGAAGATTGTTTTTTGTTTAAGAATGACCGACAGCACATTCACACCACAGAAGATCAAAACATTCAGGATTTCCATTCAGATTCCTCTTCATATGTTTCATGTGCTGAAATGCTTTTCCAAGAAGAGATCTGCCCATCCATTTGTTCAGAGTTTTTTGAAGCCCATGAGCATACTTTTACTAAAGCACATGATGAAGGGCGATCAGAATTTGAAACAAAGGACACCTTGTTCTTTCAGCAAGAGGTGGCAATGGCAAATCTTCATGTTTTTTACGATCCTCTAGCAAGTTTGTTGCAGCCAGCAGTGAAAGTGTTTATTACAGTGTTTTGTTGCAGCCATGGTCAACTATGTTTTTGGATGCCCAGTGATAGGTTTGTACTGTTGACCAGAAGATCTAATCAGGAGAATCAATCAAGAAGGCATCTACTTGATTGGTTGCATTGGCATTTTGATATAGTTTGATGTATATTGTCTTGTAAGAAACAGAGGTGGTTGTCATCATGATTTCAAATCTTGATGGACTGCTGCCCCTCAAAAATCTTTGAAAAGTCTTGTTTTAAGTCAGTCATGAGTCATTTGTGTTTGGTTTGTTGAGTGAGTTTTTCAAGTTATTTCAGTTTGCCATCGAGTCGGTTTGAGTCAAGATTCAGTTAAGTTTCAGTCAGTTTTCAGTCAAGTTTTCATTCAATAAATGTGTCAAAGGTGGAAATAATGACTCCATCGCCCAATGGATGAAAGCACTGGTCTGCTCTCCCAAAGATCTGCTATTCTTGGCACCCCCAAGGAGCTACCATCCCCATTGGAGCCAATGTTAGTGTCAGTCTTTCCAGCGTTCCTCCAGTGATCAAATATGCTCTTACAAAGTGATTTTTAAGTGTCAAGGTCAAATTTTGTCATTTCAGTGAGTCTTCAAGCAAAATTTGGTCACTAGGCATTAGGTCTAGGGTTTGCTTTCACTCTTTTCAAAATTGCCCAAATGTCAATCTATGTCACTATTCAGCTGTGTCTATCATCATTCATAGGATTTTCATTATCATGTCAATGTCTAATGAGTCATTTTACACCTTGTTCATGCTTCAGTTGCGCCTAGGCAAGGTCATTTCCCTCTCCTAGGGTTTTGAAAGCTAATTTCTCTTGGATGGTCAAATCATTAGCAAAACTTGTATCCAGATGTTCATACACCTTCCCCTATCCTTAAAGTACCTTATCAAACACTTCCCATCTCTGAGATCCTCCAAATTCCTCATTTTTGCACAAACCCTAGTTTCTTGCCACAACTTGGCAATTTTCTAGGCTAGGCCTGTGTTTTGCCCTTTTGGACCCCTTCCCCTCACTCGATCTCTGAGATTCCACTTTCCCCTGCTTCCTAAAATCCCTCCCTACTTCCCAAAATTTCCTCAAGAATTTAGAAGCCCCTTATCCCCTTCATTTCGCTTCATTTCGACAAAATCCCTTGTTCCACACATCGGGATAAGTTTCACTCAAAAGATGTTTCAGAGCAATCAAAGATGAATTTTGGAAAACTGAGAGAGGTTTTTGTCCACAACATGCCAAAGAAGAAAAAACTCCTTCACTTTTTACACAGGTGTCATGGTTTTAGAGAAATGTCAAAAATATCGTTGCCTCAGGAGAATCAAATGCACCTCTGAAGTGACCTTGGGAAAATCAAATTTTCTCCTAGCTTGGTTGGCCCAATGACTTTCTTGATGAGTCAAGTGATATCTAAACACAAAGAGGTTTCCAATGAGCTATCATGAGCTCAATTTGGAGTCGAGGAAGGCATTCAAAAGTTGACTGCAACAGCACTCTGCCTTGAGGCAGCCTCATTTGGCACATTTTGCCCAGTCTTGGGAGATTTGATTTTTGACAAGGCAAATGAACTCCAAATTGAAAAATTCTAGTTTTTTTGGAAGTTAGACTCAAATACCTTTCCAACGCGCTATCCTGCACCCAATTTGGACACCGGGAAGGCCTCCAAAAAGCATCTGAAAGTCGCGCTACGCGTAGGGCTCAGGCGCGCTACGCATTAGGGTTTTGGCTCAACGCGTACCGCGCCGCGCACTACCCTTAAGTTGGGGAGGTCCATTTCACAAAAACTCAGAATTTTTTGATTTTTCATGACAAAATACACTTTCTCAGCCTCTTCCAAGAAATTTCATGGAGATTTGAGCCCCCAAAAGGTCAAAAAACAAGCAAAAAATGACCTTCTGCCACTTTTTGGACACACAGGAAGCAGTCTTGGGAGATTGCATTTTTGGAGGGGCAAATGGCCACCAAATTGAGAAATTCCACTTGTTCTGGAGAGTAGACATCTAGACCTTTCCAACAAGTCCACTTTTGCCTCATTTGGATGCCGTGAAGTGCCCCAAACGTGGGCTGAAAGGCGCGCTACGTGTTGAGAAATGGCGCACTACGCGTCAGGGAAATTTGCCAGTTTTGCACCTTCAGCTCAAGAAAACGCAGCATTTGACCAGTTTTGACTTTTGGGTGGGATTTTTCATCTTCCTTGATATAATTGATGTAATTTTATGTTGACATGACACTTTTTACCTATTCTAGAAGATTCATTCATAAAATGGCAAAAAATTAATGAATGAATTGGTTTCCTAGCTTATAGAGGCAAGTTGTTTTGATTGCCTTGATTGTAGTGCTCGGTTTAGAATTGGTTGAAACAGCTCCTAGGATGATGAGATCGACCCCTAGAGTCAATAGAATGTGTTAGCTTGCCTATATTATGTATTTTCTTAGTCATTTTCATGGTTGGACTCTTGAGGGATAAGCTTAGACTGTATTACACATTGTATCTCTGCAATTTTGGCAAAGGAAAGACCAGGGTTTTGCAGCACTATTTGGGATTCCTGTGGTTATTTGTGTTGATGGTGTGTTTCTCTCATGTACTTGTAAGTTTGTTATGTGTATCATTTTCCTACTCTTCTCTTCTGCAAATTAAGTAAATGAAGTGTTAAGGTAGAATTCATGGTTTCTATGTTCTGCCTTTAAGCTTGCTTAATATCTATGTTTTCATCTGTTTAAGGAGAACTCTCGATGGTTTCTTGCTCTCCTTAGCTCCTCACCAGTCACATCTATCCATTCACTTATTTAAAAGGCATCAAGACAGTCTCCTACCTTGCTCCAAAAAGACCTCTGCAAAAACTGTGTCTCATCCCCGCACCCAAAATTGCCGTGCTCAATTTTCCAACAAAACCCTAAAAAATTAAAATCAAACTTTCCCCATCAGTTTACTAGCCTAAAATCAGTGTTCTTTATTGGTCATCTCAACCCTTTGAAAACCTTTGCCGAGATAGACCCAGAGAGAGCCCTCTCCTGTCCCCGTAGGGCTAACTACGAGGCTAAGTGGTTTGATGTTGCCTTGGATTTTGTCTTTTTCAGCCTGAGGCCAAATTCAAGCGCTAACAGATGGTAACAAGGAGATGTCATGATAAAGCACCATCACAAAGGTAATTTTTATTTAATTTTCATTTCTATTTTTGAACAATATGTAGATGGGATAATGCAAGGCTACCAAGGGAAGAGTTGTAGATATCATCTACAATTGATACTCATGTGGTAGGATGAAAGATATTGAAAGAAACATGACATGAAGAAGGTAGCAAGGAATGAAGGAAGGCTAGATATGGACTAATGGATCACTTTTCGATCAAAAGAAGGATGACATGATACATGAATGAAAGTGATGGATGGTCTGTGGCCTACAAGAAGTCCCAAAAATATGTAGGCTCCATAAACAAATAATAAATTCATGACATCGAAAGAAAAATTCCTATAAGAAGTTGTTTGTCCCATGATCTCCACCTAAAGAATTGTTGAAAGAAAGTCCCTGGTCAATAGGGACCTTGGTTAAGTCCCTGGTTAAGAGGGAGCTTGAGTACATTCCTTTTATAGGAATGGGTACATTCCTTTTATAGGAATGGTTACATTCCTTTTATAGGAATGGGTACATTCCTTCATTGGAATGGGTATATCATCCCTATCTGAGAGGGAGAGATAGACACATCATTCTTGTCTTCACTTGGGAAGAAAGAATGGAGGATTGGGTAAGCATCTGGAATCAGATACTCTTTGAGGATGTGGTAGGGAATAGAAGATAAGAGTAGTCATTGAGGACTGATATTCTTTGAGGACTAGGAATCCAAGGTAAGAATAGTCTTGGTTGAACCTACTATGAGAGAACCCGGGTGGGTTATGTTCCAAGAGAGAGAATGATGAGGGTGTCTATAAATCGTTGGTCTCGCTGGCATTGTGCTCTAATATTGTGGAGAGATAGAGTGGTTAGTAAAGGCCCTGATATGTGACAATACTAGATGATATGATGCTAAACAGATGGGATACCAATCTGACTATTCCTATGATAATTCTTTAGATTGAGAATGTCCAAGTACCTTGTATGGATTATGAATACATCCCTAGTTAAGAGGGAGTGTTAAAATATGTAACTAGTTTTGTCTTCATAATGACATGTGTAATCATGATTTTATGTATTTAATGTAATGATAAAAATAAATGTATTATTATTGATCTTGAGGCATGGGTTTCATGCTCAAGAAAAAAAATGTATTTTTAGGTCAAGCTCCCATTGTGAGCTCTTAGGATTGATCATTGAGTCATAAAGTCAATTAAGTCGATGTCATGTAATGAATACCATTCGTAAATGTTACATATTGTAAAAGAGAATTTATTTGATTCATTCTAAGAGTAACAGGCCCTCCAAGACCTTGTCACAAGTATTCAATCAAGTCGGCCTTCCAAAGAAGTTATAGATCGTTCTAGAAGGAGACATTGACCTATACAAAGGGACAAGTCGGCTTATTTAAATCGAGAGAACACTATATAAAGGAGTACTCATCCTCACTTGGAGAATAATCCATCAAGCATCCATGAAGAAGAAATAAGTGTGAAAAAGGAAGGAAGAAAACATCTTGAGCAATGAAGCAAACAATAAGAAGATCAAAGGATTTTATGTTGTTTTTGGGTCTCTCCTCTCACACGTCTAACTGCAATTAGGGTTTTTTTCAGTATGATTACTTCAATCCTCTAAGGAGTCAAGATAAAATTCAAGAAAAGAACATCACTACTATCCAATGTCACTAAGAAAAATGTGCAAGCATAGCGAAGGTAAAGAACCACACAACTATTCCCAATCATCCTCACACGTGTGACAGCTTGACAGTTGCCGGTAAGCTGAAAATTACAAGTTTGTAAAAATAGGCTGAAATTCCATAGAAATTCGAAAACATAGGTGCATAAATCAGTTTGTCTAGTGTTGAATTGAAAAGAAAAAAAAGGAGTTGTTTCAAGAGAGCTTTGTGACTTGCTCTTGGAGAGGTTCTTAGGTCAAGGGTCTTGGTCTTGGAATTCATCAATTGAAGATTCTATAAGAAGAAGGTTCATTTGGGTTTTCCTATGAAGCTTGTAAGATTTTGGCTCTGGCTGATAGCCTACATCTTATGTCCTTTGTCTCATTGTTCTTTATGGTTTGGTAGTTGTTTGATGAAGAAAAACACATAATAATAATCAAGTGAAAGAAGAACCTAATTAAGAAAAAGTAAAAAGTCTTCACAAGCAGTTACCATTGCTAGAGAAATAAACTATTATGCTACACCTAAATTTCTCAACAAGTATTTCCCTAGTTGTACTTACAAAGTATAGCTCTACCAATTTTTCATATATTTCTTTTTATGTCTTCAATTTTCCTACCAAGGGAATGAGATAATCCTTGATAGATTCAATGATGATTATTTGAGCCCTTATTTCTCCTTTCATATATTTAGATAATGCTTGATATTTTTCTTTAGGAGGCTTTGTGATGGATACCTGACATAATCAAAAACTTCAGTTTCTGTAAGAATCAAATCTATTCTTTTCTTCCATGCAAGCTAGTTTGATGTCCCAACAAGTTTATTGTTCTCCTTATAGAAATTAGTCATTTGATTTATAGGTTGAGACATGAATGTAAATTACTTACTTGATAAATGAAGATGCCTCCTTGAAGATGATGTCTTCCACTAGAGTGTGAGATTTAATATGAGGGAGAGATAACAATGCTTCTTCTTCAATATGAGGAGAGATGTTCTTCTTCCTTCAAAATGCTTGAGGTGTGATATTTTATTCAATATGAGGAAGATCACGTTGATTCCTTTGATGATGATGAAGTGTTATTCTTGCTTCTATTAGCACTCTATAAATTCCCTATGCTGAGGAGAGAAATTCCAAAGTAACCACAAACCACTTCATGCCATAATCTAGCCCTTCTGGCCTTGGAGAGGGATCTCTCACTTAGATTACTGAATTGATCTGATATTAGGCTAGGTAAAAAGTTAAATAAAGGTTTGTTTCAAAAGTTTGTTGATGAGAAAAGAGACAAATCCATTGGGCATGGAGTCATGTCAAATCTATCTTTGTCCTATAAGATGATGAAGAGAGGAAGGTGTTCTCCATAGGGGCAAGGTAGGCAGCCTTGGTGGTTGAATTTAGGTTAAATCGTTGTATAGGGTGATTGCAGTCAGGTGAAAGACAACACATAGAGCATCAATATCATATATGAATTCTAAACTATTGCTTTAAGATCAAAACATTGATAACTTGGAAAACTAAATCATAGCACCATGAAAGATGAATTCTAAATAAAACATTCGGTTTTCCAAGCAAGAAGATATAAATTTAAGAAGTGTAAACACATGAAACAACTTCCACAATCAAAGGAGCACAAACCACCAAGATTCTAACACAGGAATCCCTGCAAATCACCTCATAACATTCATTCATTCACTGGCAAAGTTTTCAGGAAATACAGTGCACAAAAAGTATGTTCTTCTCTAATCTAACCAACATAACCCATTACCATTTTTTTCATCTCTATATACATCATGAGGTTCGATCTCCCACTCTAGGTGGTCAAAATAATTGACCAAAACAAACTTTTAACTAAATACATCAAATTTTTAGTGCATATACTGAAAAATAGGAGTGGTTTTCCTTACAACCAATATAAGCCTAAAACATCACTAACTTGGAATATTTGAAAATAAACATTAAATACACCTCCTAAGACAATATTCCACCTATCTTCATGATCTAAGCTACTTCTAGAAGACAAAAAAATGAATTTTGAAATGAATTGATGCTGACTGTCCAGAGTTGCAGTGCATTAGCCAGTTTCACAGCAAATTGAAGGATCCTCCGTGTTCTATATGGTTGCAGCCTTCCTCTGTCAAAATGGAGAAAATGGGTATGCTTCAAATATCCCTGTGATGGTACTAAACCTCTTAGATAAGATTCAAAGTGCTTGCAGACCTCCCTTTGGACTATCCCCCACTTTCGTAACAAGACTGTCTCCTTTTGCAACGCCTTCAAAAATATGAACATATGGTGACTTTTTCCTGATATAAAGTGTTGGAAGCATCAATGTGAATGTTTTAACCTTCATATAACTCCCCTTATGACAATAAAAACTTCAAAACTTCACTATCCCACCAGTACCAAAGATTATACAAAAGTGCAGCAAGTCCTTGCTGCGTTTTACAACCTTCACCAAAACTAACTTATTTCTTAGCAAAAGACAAAACTTTAGAGTTGAGTGGTACCCTCCTACTAAATATTTACCTTTTTACTAGCCTCTACTAGTATATCCAACTTGCCTCTCTTCCTCTTTCTTCCAGATTGTTTGGCCTCAATGAGCTTCAGCGTTACCAATCTGATTATTCTTTTTAACACCAAATACTAAACATACAAACTTTTCACTTGCATTTGTAGGGGCAAGGTCCACTTCAACTTGTATTTAGCTTTGCTAAGGACACATTCAATAGATTCTAACTACCTAAATAAATACAACTTATCCATGTGATCCTTTTCTGCAAGTTGATCCACCTATTGTTGAACTCCTTCAAGCTCTTCCAGTAGTTTCTCAAATTCTTTTTTCTCATCAAAAGCCATTTTTTGTTCAGGCTAAATAGTCTCCTTTATTTTCATTTGCACCTTGGAAGGAGACCTAGTTCTAGGTCTCCTTGACTGCTCAATTTCCTCCTTTAACTCTTCAACATCAATGACCAGTTTGCCTTTGCCTTTTTCAGCATGTGCTAATGTTTTCTTTGATGGCTCTCCTTCACTAGGTTAAATATTTTCTTGTGATACTTTGTGCCTAAGTTTCCTATTCTCTTTCTGAAAATATACTATTATCAAATGGACCTCATCCAATTGATCTTGTAAAGCTCCAATTTTCTGGTCCCTTTCATTAATTTCCGCTTCCTTTTGTGTACTTTCTGATTCCATAATTTGAATAGGTGTAGATGGATGACCTACAGGAAATATCTTGGTTGCATCTCTTGTTCTTGGTACCCTTACCACTTTTTTAGCTTCAAGTGATAAATGAAGCTTCTTAGCACTTCGATTATCAACTAGTTTGATTTTAGTCAAAGGTTTTTTTATTGAGCTTGATGTTGTAGGTGAAGCTTCTTTAATCACAACTGATGGGGTGCCTTTCTTGGTCTTCTGGATGTTTAAAGATTGTGCTACCCATCCTAAAGAAATCAAAAACTCCTAACATGACTTCTCCTTCTCTCAAGCTCCTTTATCACCATCAATTTAGTTCATGAAAAATGAAACAAGCTCGCTTCAATGTGATTTCCTTTTGATTGAACTCTATGAGACATCTTACATAGAATCCTAAACAAAGAATAAGGAAGATTCAAAGGTTTCATGCTATTAAAATGCATTAAGAGCCTGATGTGATAGTGATACACTTTATTGAACCTCCCTTCACATGTGAAGCACCTTTGAATCACTTCATATAGTTTACTATGATGGTCTTGTAGATGGCTTCTTGGCACAGAAGAACCATATCCTTTCCGGTGTTTTGGTTTGAGAAAGTCTTTGAAATCATCCAAATTAAACTCCGTACCTTTGAACCACTCCTCTCCATTCAAAGGGATCTCAGTAGCCTCGTCTATTGATTGAGTAGAGACTAGAAAAGTTAGTGTTCCCACTTTTTCTTGCAAACCATCAAAACTCCTAGAAAACTCCTTTGTCAACTGTAGATGATACCCCTAAATCCTTTAGAAAAATCTCATACACCCTACTTGTTTAAAAGCCATTCTGATGGTTGGATCTATGTTGATGGTTGTGACATCTTGTGGCTCAAATCACACAATGGCACCTCCCTTGTGCTTCTTGTCTTCTGGAGTTGACATGATCTTTATTTTGCAACAATGAATAGTTTTAGGGTTATGAGCAATTGGTTTTGTGTATTAATGGAGGTGTTATGATATTAAAAACCTCTGATGATGCCTTAAGAGACAACAAGAAATTTCAAAAAAACTTAAACAATGCAGACATCCTCAGGAAAACCCTACAGAACTTGCAATTTCACAACTATTGATAGAGAATTTAAAAGAGACAGTCGCAGCACAAAAGCCAGAAATGCAGCATTGAAGGTAATTGATTTTTCAAACACTTTCAAGCATAGGCACTTAAGGGAAGCAACTTTGATTTAGTTTTAAACCCAAGACACCTATTTTATGTAGAGGTTCACATAGAGAAAAAGTGAAATGGTAGTGACAAATGAGGAATATAATACAATGTATGGAACTGCAACAAATTAGGACAAAACACAACACAAAGGAAAAAGCACAGTGATTTCTAAAGAGCAGTGATAGTGAACTTATCACTCTTGTAGGATTTTTATGGTTTTTCCTAAATTCTACATGAAATTTGAGAGTTCATTCAAAAGTAAGGAACAAAAATAGACCTGTATTTGCTCCTGTGAAGAAAGTTTGACCACTGACATGCGAAAATTATAGCACTGTGTGAATTCGATGTGCCCCTGCCTCCCTTTCACAGTGAATAAAACGAGCAAACCAGTGCCTCTGACGAAAATGGTGAAGAGCTAAGCATTGTGGAATGGAGAAAAAAGCTCAAATATACATGCATAATGGCCTAGAGAAGAAATGAGAGCATTGATCATGATAGGAAAAGGAAATAATGAATGTGCAACACCTTCTGAAAACACAACACTTTGGGAAAAGGGAAGGATTGTCCTTCTAACCGTTATTTCCTGCTGAGATCATGAGTTATCCTTGAAGTGACATTCAAACTCACTTCAAATAGCCTTCAAATCTGTGACTAACTCATCTCATGATTGCTTTGATGTAGACATAGCCTCTAGACTTATGTGACCTAATTATAATGACTAAGGATGGTGACTAACCCATAATAACTTAAGGACTTGTATTACATGATTTTTGTACTCTTTCCAAAGTGGCCAAAGACTTCCCATGAGTACCCTTTTAGTAAGGAGAACACATGACTTTAGACATTGGACTCTTAGCAAAATAGACACCTTTACATAACACTTGATCTAAACCTAGACCGTTTTAAACAATAACATTTATGTCATCATGACCAATATTTACAAATATGACCTTAGATACATAACAAGACTAATATGAGAAAAATTCCTAGACGTAGGACACTAACATAGGCCCCAATGGTGATGACATCCTCCCTGTGAGGTGGCAAGAACATCGTAGACTAGTAGACTTATCCATTGGGTGCTTTATTGAAAGGACCTACAATAATTTTTCTACTCTTGAAAATGAAACAGAATGTTCTATTTGTAACAACTTTGGTCATGAAGATTCTGAATGCAGGAGTAAGTTTCGGCAAATAACTCAGAAGGAGCAAGCTTCATTGAGTCCCAAAACATGGAGAAAGAAAGAACCGCATCCAGAAAGATGTGGTATAGCCTTATATGCAGAAGGACAGGAAAATCAGTGGTACATCAACAATGGATGCTCGAAACATATGACAGGTGATAAAGAAAAACTCCAGTCATATAGTGCCTTAGAAAAGCAAAGGAAGGTCTCATTTGGAAATGACACCCCTGCACTCATAAAAGGTAAAGGGTCTGTTATTTTGAAAGAAAAGGTCAAAGCTGGAAATGTTATGTATGTTGATGGCTTAAATCATGATCTATTAAGTGTCACTCAAATGTGTGATCAAGGAAATGAGGTGATATTTCAATCAAATGGATGTATTGTTCGTGAGCTTGATACAGGAGAAACAGTGATCAAAGGCATAAGAACTTTAAATAATTTATATATACTTAAGGGAGGACAACAACAATGCTATCTAAGCAAGAATGATGAACATTGGCTATGGCACAGAAGGCTTTGGCATCTAAGCTTCTCTCAGATAAGGAAAGCATGCAAATATCAGGCAGTTCATGATCTCCCTGACATCAAAATTCCAAACAATACAATATGAAAATCATGTCAGTTTGGCAAGCAAACCATAACTAATTTCCCTGAGAAGGAAGGATCAACTAGTATGCCACTTGAACTTGTCCATACTGATGTATGTGGTCCATCCAGGAAAAGGTCACCTTGAGGAGAAGAATACTTCATATTGTTCATTGACAACTTTTCCAAGATGTGTTGGATAGGACTTCTGAAGCATAAAGACAAAGCTTTCGAAAAGTTCAAAGGATTCAAAGCCTTGGTTGAAAACGAATCAGATTGCAAAATCAAATGCCTCAGGTCTAATCGAGGAGGGGAATTTACCTCAGATGAATTTTTTGTTTTTTGTGAAGAACATGGAATAAGAAGGGAATTCTCTACTGCAAGGACTCCTCAGCAAAATGGAGTAGTGGAAAGGATGAACAGAATGGTTCAACAAATGGCTCGTGCTATGCTTGATGAGTCTGGAACTCCCGCAACCTTTTGGGGTGAAGCCGCATTTGCTGCAATTACTATTCTCAACAAAACAAACGCCGCATTTGCTGTAATTACTATTCTCAACAAAACAAACGTCCGGGTAAACAGCACTCAAACTCCTCATGAAATTTGGTATGGTAAGACTCCCACAGTAAAATACTTCAAAAATTTTGGAAGCAAATGTTATATCAAAAGGACTGATGAAAAACTTGGCAAGTTTGAACCTAGAGTAGATGAAGGCGTTCTCCTTGGTTACTCTCCCCACAGCAAAGGATATAAGTGTTACAATAAAAGACTTAGAAAAATTGTTGAAATTATTGATGTAGTGGTTGATGAAGAAGGAAACATTCCTAAGCAAGTAAAATCTGAAGATTTCGAAGATGATGAGGACTATCCTTCAACATCAAATCAGACTTATGATGAAGAAGAAACCCATGAGGCACCAGAAGAACAGATAAGGATAGAAGAAAAGACTCCATCAAGGTACGTTCAGAAGAATCATCCAAAAACTCAAATTTTGGGGCAGAAAGAGGCAGGTGTACAAACAAGAAGAACTATCTCAGAAGCTTCAAGCTATCTAGCATTGCTTTCCTCCACTGAACCACGAAATGTAAGTGAAGCATGCAAAGATGAATGCTAGGTCAAGGCCATGAATGAAGAACTTGAGTAGATTGAAAAGAATAATACTTGGGAGTTGGTTCCTAGACCAAATGATAAGAATGTCATAGGGACAAAATGGATATTCAAAAAGAAGCTAAATGAAAATGGAGATGTTAATAGAAACAAGGCCAAACTTGTTTGTAAAGGGTATGCTCAAAAAGAAGGTATAGACTTTGAAGGAAATTTTGCACCGGTTGCCAGACTTGAAGCCATAAGAATGTTCCTTGCTCTTTCTAGCTTTCAGAAGTTCAAAGTATTTCAAATGGATGTGAAATCTGCCTTTTTAAATGGAGACTTAGAAGAAGAAGTGTATATTGAGCAACCAAATGGATTCATCCTTGGAAATGATCCAAAACTTGTATGCAGACTTAAGAAGGCACTCTATGGTCTTAAACAGGCTCCAAGGGCTTGGTATTATCGTCTGGACAAATACCTTCATCAACAAGGTTTTTCAAAAGGATTAGCAGATAGCAATTTATATGTAAAAATTGATAATGATAAATTGCTAATACTTGTTATGTATGTTGATGATATCATCTTTGGTAGCAACGAAGAAGCCATGAGTCAAAACTTTGCTTTGATGATGCAGAAAGAATTTGAAATGTCCTTGCTTGGTGAGCTAACATATTTTCTTGGTTTACAAGTCCAACAAAATAAAGATGGTATCTTTTTATCACAAACCAAGTACCTCAAGGAGATCTTGAAGAAATATGGCATGGAAGATTTGAAACCAGTATGTACCCCTATGGTAACAAGATGCAGCCTCAGCGCAAATGATGATTCAGCAGCAGTACATCAACCAACCTATAGATCCATGATTGGTAGTTTTCTCTATCTGACAAGTACCCGACCAGATATCATGCATGCAGTAGGAATAGTTGGAAGATTCCAGGCAAATCCAAAAGAAGCACACCTTCAGGCAGTTAAAAGAATTTTCAAATATCTTCAAGGAACACAAAACTATGGCTTATGGTATCCTAGAGATACAGATCTCACACTTCATGCATATATAGATGCAGATTGGGCAGGAAGTGTGGATGAAAAAAAAATCACTAGTGGTGGTGCATTCTTTATGGGTTCCAGATTAGTATCTTGGTTCAGCAAGAAACAAATTTCAATTGATTTATCTACAGCTGAAGCAGAATATGTGGCTGTTACATATTGTTGCACACAACTCCTTTGGATGATGCAAATTTTGCAAGATTTTCAAATCACTTGTACTCCACCTATCTCTATTTTATGTGATAATACAAGTGCAATCAACATTTCAAAAAATCCAGTCATGCATTCAAAGACCAAGCACATACCTATCAAATATCATTTTCTCCGAGAACAAGTGCTTGAACAAAAGGTCAAATTGGAGTATGTTCCCTCCAAGGAACAGGTTGCTAATATACTCACCAAACCACTGCCCAGGGAGACATTTGAATACCTCAGACAGAAGCTGGGAGTAGTTGATGCATCATCTTGCTGTTGAAACTTGTCTGTTTCAGAGAAAAGTGGTTGTACGCGAGTTTAATGAGGAGAATCCACATACATACGCCAGTTTATGTGGATACAGTCGCGTATATGTTGGTTTGAAGACAAACAATGGGCCAGGCTCAGGATGAAAAGAGTTTGATATGGGTCTGACAGAGACCATCTGGCACAGGTTCAGGGGGAGCATATATATTCTTCTAATAATGCATTGTTGGCATTATCTTAGAAGATCTTGGTTCAAGTTCACAATGTTTTTGGTTTTAGGTGGAACAGGTGCAGAAGGAGAACATGGTTGCTGGTCTGAATGATGATTGACAGATGTTGCTGATGATAGTTGTTGATAAATATCATAGCCTTGTTGTAGATATTTCGTCTCTATGTCATGTATTTCTTTTCTTATCAAGGTCATGTAACGACCTACTTTGGTTTCCCCACTATGCCTAGGATGGATAATGTAATGTTCTTGTTTTATCTTGTGTAAACTTTTGGTGTATCCCCACTTGGTTGGGTGGATGAGTCAATCCCCACTTGGTTGGGAGATGGATGTATGTATGAGTCTTTGGTGGTAGGAAGGTCATTTATGATGTATAAAGTTATGTATCTTCTTGTAGAACATCTTCTTGCAGACCTTGCCTACAGTCAGGGGGAGCATGGATAGCACAGTAGAGCAGAGATTTCAGCATGAACTCAGGGGGAGCATAACCCTTTGCACTTGATGACAAAGGGGGAGAATGACTTTGAGTGACTTGGGGTTGCCATCAAGTCCAAAGGGGAAGATTGTTGGCATTATGACAGAGGTTTGGCGCTATGACATAGGTGTTGTCCTTGATGGAAACTCACTCTAATGACAGATCATTGTTCAAGCTCTCAGAATGAAAGAAAAAGACATATACGCAGGTTCCTCTTAGCCAAATCACATATACACGCGGGATTGATGATCAAAAGGCGCGTATACGTATGCACGCACTTTCATGCAAGGAAAAATGTGTACATGTGGGAAAACTTATTTTTAGTCCACGGTATTTAGACCTATGGTTGTGGACCATGGTATTGCATCCGAAGTGTTGAACCCAGGTATTTGGTCCCAAGTATTGGTTCTATGTGGTTTTGGACCTTTGTATTGAGTAAGGCCTAAGACTATAAAAGGGAAAGGAGATCATTAGGCAAAGGTATTCACTCAAGCATTGAATATCTGATGAAGAGCAAGATCTAGAATACTGGTCATTGGGTAATGGTGCATAGCTGGATTTGAATCAAGGAGGAACCTGAGTGCTAGAAGAAGGATAAGTTCTATTGATGGGTCAAGATCTTAAGGCTTGAATAGTAGTATCTTTGTGTGATTTTGATCTTTTATATTTGGTGCATGACTTGATCTATAAATCTGATAATCTGGGTATAACTGATGTCTGAATACTTGAAGCGTATGCATGCAGGTTCTTCATCTTGAAGTAGTGTACGTCTCATAAAATATGTTTTAGCTACTTCTGTTTATTGCTGCATTATTCTGGCTTCAGGATTGGTGTCTGGTTACTATTATTGTTTTCTAGGTATAGCATTCAGAGAAGTGATTGTTTGATTCAGTTTTGGTTGGTGCAAGGAGATTGATTGATGCGGATAGACTTGATGTTTGATTGATGTTATTCATGGATCCAGTCTGAAAATTTATGAAACGTGGTCCCTGGAAGAAAAGAGAAGGTTGTAGCCTTCTGTAGGTCAGCACCTACGTACTAGTACCTCAGCTAGTACAAGAGCTAAGGGGGTTGTAGCTCCCTTCCAGGAGAAGCTAGAGAACGAGAGAAGGTTGTAGCCTTCTACAGGTAGCAGCTTGCATACTGGTATAAGACTACACCAGTACATAAACATTGTAAAAAGAAGTTTTTAATCAAAAGAAGATAGAGACAAATTGCAGCAGGTGGTTTTCATCCACATTGGGTTTCCACCTTATATCTTGTGTTCTTATGTGTGACTGTCTATTCCGTTTTACTGTTCCTGGTTACTGTTTATATGGTTTGATGCACATATTAATGATCAACATCTGAAGAATAATTTAAATTACAAGTCTGTTGGTTATACGCTAGTTTCCTTAACTACAATTGCGTACATACGCGGGTTTTACTAACTGAAGTAGCGTATACAAATCTGATTGTGAAATGAAAAATAATCGACCTGATAATACTGATTCCCCCCCCCGCTCTCAGTATTATTTCCAACATATTTAACTAACAACTTACCATATTTTTTAACACATCCATAAACATTATTATTTACCAATAATTATCAATAAAATATTTAATCTATATTAATACACATAATTATATGATTTTTTGATAATATTTAATCCATATTAATACACATAATCATACGATCTTTGATCATTTAATATATTAATAAAATTCTCTTTTTAGGGTTTTTAGTGTTGACCATTTTTTCCACCTTATCATTCCTATTTATATTCTACCTTGGTTTGATCAGTTTTCCACATTTCATATTATCTTGAAGATGAACCACAGTTGGGGGTTTGAAACGTTGATTATCTAAATAAAATTATGCAATGGATCTAGAAAACCATTTGAAACAAAATTACGCAGGGTTTCCGCCTCTTTGATTGCACTTTGTTTCAGTGTTGATGTTCACTTCTTCAGTAATTTCTCTAGTATTAATTTGCGGTTCTTGGTTATTGCTTACAGAACTGTGACTCTTTTTCGCTTTCATTTGCAAGTATTATCAAAAAGCTCTTGTATTTAATAACAACTAGATATGTGATAAATAGGCATTCTGGATCAACGTCTTGCCATGCTTCAACTTCTTTTAAATTAAAAAAATGCAAGACCTTGCAAGCTGTGCAAGGTGGCTTCAATTATTTGTTGAAAATGCAACAAGATGATGGAGCTTAGTGAAAAGAAGTCGCCTTCACTAAGTGGGCCCAAAGGCTATTTTTGGCACAAAGTCTATTTTTAGACTATGTCTATTTTTAGACATATGGATCATGGTCTATGAGTTGCAAGATGCTATTTATGGATGATTGGTCATGTTGGTAAAAATAGATGGACTTCTATTTTTAGACATATGGGTGGAGTCTATTTTTAGAATGCCAGTCTAAAAATAGAACAGTCGAATATTATTAGCTCTTAATAATATTTGGACTCTAAACATTATCTTATCCTCTTGCAGCACTTTAGTTCGAGCTACGGATGTGGCACATGCAACTGTCAGAAGGAAATACGCTTTTCCTATGGGTTAGTTGAGTTATTGCATGATGGACTTCAGTTAGAACTCAAGTGATTGAGTTTGGTGGAGTTGATTGAGGAGTTAATGGAGTTGTGTTCAGTTTGACTTAGTTGAACTAGTTGTATTTAGTCTAACTATCAAATACACTAGTGATGAGTGATGTGAATTAATTATTAATTAATTCACTAATTATTAACTCATAAATCAACTAAAGAATACATCAGTTAACTCAGTGCATGGACAGTTTAGTGGAGACAAGTGTTAGAGGTGGGTGAAAGGGTGAGTCTACTATCAGTTGTGACTATAGCTGTGCATGAGATTTTCACAATCATTAATTGAGATTTCCAATGAGGATTGTGCAGTAAAAGCCAAGGGAAAAAGAACTTGGATCAGATCTATTCTCAACTTGGATTGCGCAGTAGAGGCAGGAAAACAGTGGAGGAGATTTGAACCTGTGACTTGTTCAGATCTGAGCTAGTTTGTGTGTAGCAGGTGGAGATAGTACTGAGAACTTGTGAGGAGTATTGTACCATGTATTGTTACATGTTCTCTATCATTATAATATACAGATAGTTGGGGGTTTTCAGCTTTATGCTTTCCCCATTACATATTGTGTTGATATGTGTGATTGATGTTTCAATGTGCGCATGCGATTGTTTTAATTCCGTAAATTGATGATCAACGTAGAGGAGGTTATGTATTATGCATGCATTCCGCAAATAGTGTATAATCAGGATAATCTCTATGAATAAGTGTTATATTTTTCAAAATTTCTACATGGTATCAGAGCGAAGTTGATCATCAGATCTATTATTCAGAAAGTGATTACATTTTATTTCTTCAGGCAGAGTCTGTAATCAGGCTAGGTAGCCTCTGGATTCATCCTTCTTTTGGAAGGTGAGATATCTGGTAAATGCCCATACAGTCAATCTTTGTACAAGAAATACTTTGTTCTCATGAATTTTAGATCAGAAGCAGTTGAGTTTTGAGCTGATGGAATTCGAATTTGCAGCAGTGTTTTCTTGGTGTCGAAGTTGAAATGTCTTTCAACGGATTGCGATTGGAGTATGCCCTTGAAGGCAGCTCGAATTATATTGCATGGAAAGACAGGATGGAGGTGGTGTTAGATGAAAATGGGTTGAAGGAGTTCATAGAGGCTGAGGTCCCAAAGCCTACTGATGCCTCTCACGTTGAGGCTTGGCAAAAGAAGACAGCAAAGTGTCGAAGGATTTTGTTTGAGGGCATGAAGGATCACATTGTATCCAGCCTGCATGGAAAGGCTTCTCCATACTTCATGTGGAAAGCGTTGACAGATTTACTCCAAAGCAAGAGCGACCAGAGGAAGTTGGCACTCAAGGATAAACTCAGAAACATTAAGTGTGAGAAAGGAGACAGTATGCCCAAGTATCTCACGAAGTTCACCCAATGTCGGGATGAGCTAGGAAGTGTGGGGGTGACTGTCGATGATGAGGACTTGGTGAGCTTGGCTCTCCTTGGTCTTTTGAAGAGTTGGAATTCCTATCATGACTCTGTCAATGGTCGGGAGAAATTTCCAGGATGGGAGAGACTTTGGTTTGATCTTGTGCAAGAGGAGATCAAGCGGAATACCAGGGACGGATCTTCATCAAAGGCATCTCATGAAGAAAATTATGCTTTAAGCTGCCAAAGCAAATAAGGGAAAGAACAAGAAAGCTTCTCATTCTGGTGTGAAAGGAAAGAAGCAGGACATGTCCAAGGTGAAGTGCTTTCACTGTCACCAGCACGGACATTATGCCACAAATTGTCCGCAGAAGAAGAAAAATAAGCAAGCTGCTGGATCTGCAACGAGAGAGGCCTTAGCCTCGCAGTTTGAGCTGGATTTTTCGCTGATCACATGCTTCGTATCAAGTGTGATGGGATCGGTATGGTTCTTGGACAGTGATGCATCTTTTCACATGACAGGAGATCGAGATTTGTTTTCTGATCTGGATGAGAAAGACCTTGGAGTGCACATCGAGATCGGCGATGATGGTAGATACAGTGTGACCAGTATCAGTACCATTTCCTTTGAGAGGGAGTCTGGTAAACCCTTCGTATTGAAGGAATTGATGCATGTTCTAGGATTGAAGAAGAATCTTATCTCTGTGGCGATGTTAGAAGACAAGGGATATGATAGTGTTTTCAGTAAGGGAAAGGCTTTCCTGCGCAGCAAGACAACTGGAGAAACCTGAAAGATAGGGGTTTGAGTCAAGAACCTTTACCAATTGATGGCAAGCTGTGGCACGGGAGATTGGGCCACCTTCACCATGGAGCCTTGAAGATACTGCAGCAGATTTCTATTGGGTTTCCTAAAGGCACTCTTGCGCAGTCAGATCAGTGCAAGGGGTGTACTTTGGGAAAATTTGTGAAAGCCCCCTTTCACGAGAAGGATAGTCATGCCACGATGATCCTTGAGAGAATTCACACAGACGTGTGTGGACCTTTCTCAGTAGCTTCGACAGCAAAGCACAAGTACTATGTGATCTTTGTTGATGATTTCTCTCAAAAGTGCTGGATCTTGTTCATGCAGAAGAAGAGCAAGACATACTCAAAGTTCTGTGAGTTCAAAGCACTGGTCGAGAAGGAATCGGGGAAGAAGGTGAAGGCTCTTAGGAGCGACAATGGTGGTGAATTCATCTCTAGCAAGTTCAAGGACTTCTGCAGCGCAGAAGGGATTCGAAGAGAGCTCATAGCTCCCCATAACCCACAGCAGAACGGGGTTGCTGAGCGGAAGAACAGAACGTTCGTGGGTGTTGCACGGGCGATGTTGCATGATCAGGGCATACCCCTTCACTTGTGGGCAGAGGCATGCAATACTGCAGTATATGTGCAGAACCGTTGTCCTCACAAGATACTTGGCATGAGTACACCCAAGGAGGCTTATTCTGGTAAGAGGCTTGATATTTCCCATTTGAGGAATTTTGGTTCTCCTATTTACATGCATGTGACGAAGGATGCCAGGAAGAAGATGGAGCCAACTGCAGAGGTTGGGATATTTTTGGGGTACACTGATACTCCCCACAACTATCGTGTGTATTTTCCAGACAGTCGCAAGACTGTTGTGCGACGGGATATCAAATTTTAGGAGGAGAAATTCATGAAGTGTTCGCTTGAGAGGGAGCCACACTTGCATGTAGATGAGGAGCTATTAGTTCCTAAGGATGAGCTTCAAGATGTGGATCAGCCACAAGATGAAGTTCATGGGGTGGAAGAGACCACTCATGCAACGCCAACCATCAGAGGGCGAAAGCGCACTACAGAAGCTGAGCGACTGGCTCAAGATGCAGAGAAGGTTGTAGGACCACCTACAGCACAGCGCAGATAGAGACAATCACCTGATCGGTACACTGGATACATGGCTCTTGTGAGCAAATGTGTCGTGACTGAGCCATCCTCTTTCGAGGAAGCTGTGGAGGATCCCGCATGGGTAGATTCCATGGTGGAAGAGTATGATTCGATTGTCAGAAATAGTGCATGGGAGATTGTCCCAAGACTGGAGGGGAAATCAGTGGTGGGTTTGAGATGGATCTACAAAGTGAAGCAGGCAGCTGACGGGAGTGTGGAGAAGTACAAGGCAAGATTTGTTTCCCGAGGCTTCTCACAGATAGAGGGGATCGATTATGAGGAGACCTTTGCACCTGTCGCAAGGTATTCTTCCATACGGACGATTCTTGCTCTCTCAGCGCAGATGGGGTGGCACATCCATCAGATGGACGTGAAGAATGCGTTCCTCGATGGAATCATTGAGGAGGAGGTGTACATAGAGGATCCTGAAGGTTTCGAGATCTTCAGCAGTGAGTCGCATGTGTGCAGGCTCAAGAGAGCGTTGTATGGGTTGAAACAAGAACCTCGTGCTTGGTACACACGGATAGACAGTTATTTCACCGGACTTGGATTCTCCAAGAGTGAGGCGGATCCTAACCTATACCAGATTGTGGTGGAGGGTAAGTTGTTGATCATTGTACTTTATGTAGATGATTTGATTTTGACAGAAGATGAGCTATTGATACTTTCATGCAAGGAGGATCTTGCTAGAGAATTTGAGATGAAGGACTTGGGCCTCCTTCATTATTTCCTGGGATTGGAAATTTGGTAGCGCAATGATGGACTATTTGTTTCTCAGGGTAAGTATGCTCGAGAGATACTGGAGAAGTTCAACATGCATGGCTGCAAGCCTGTTGATACTCCTCTTCTTGGAGGTTGGAGGAAGGAGGATGCTACTTCAGCGGAGGTAGTGGATGCCACTGTTTATCAACAGTTGGTGGGGTCGCTTATGTATCTGGTCAATACACAACCCGATATATGCTATGCTGTTAACCAGCTTTCACAAGCTATGGTTAAGCCAACCAAGCTCTTCTGGAAGGCAGGCAAGCATGTATTGCGTTATCTCAGAGGCACATCGGGATATGGATTGTGGTATAGATAAGAGGATGAGGTGAAGCTATGTGGCTTCACGGATGCAGATTGTGCAGGGATCCCAACAGACAGAAACAGGTACCATCATATCAGAGATTGTGTGCAGCGGAGAATCATGTCACTTTCATACATTCCCACGGAGGATCAGGATGCTGATATCTTGACAAAGGCGCTCACCAGGAGCAAATTCGAATACCACAGAGGCAGGATATGGGTTGCAGATAATCCATATCTTGTTGAGAGGGAGTGTTTAAAATGCAACAAGATGATGGAGCTTAGTGAAAAGAATTCGCCTTCACTAAGTGGGCCCGAAGGCTATTTTTGGCGGAAAGTCTATTTTTAGACATATGGATCATGGTCTATGAGTTGCAGGATGCTATTTATGGATGATTAGTCATGTTGGTAAAAATAGATGAACTTCTATTTTTAGAAATATGGGCGGAGTCTATTTTTAGACTGCCAGTCTAAAAATAGAACAGTTGAATATTATTAGCTCTTAATAATATTTGGACTATAAACATTATCTTATCCTCTTGCAGCACTTCAGTTCGAGCTACGGATGTGGCACATGCAACTACCAGAAGGAAATATGCTTTTCCTATGGGTTAGTTGAGCTATTGCATGATGGACTTCAGTTAGAACTCATGTGATTGAGTTTGGTGGAGTTGATTGAGGAGTTGATGGAGTTGTGTTCAGTTTGACTTAGTTGAACTAGTTGTATTTAGTCTAACTATCAAATACACTAGTGATGAGTGATGTGAATTAATTATTAATTAATTCACTAATTATTAACTCATAAATCAACTAAAGAATACATCAGTTAACTCAGTGCATGGACAGTTCAGTGGAGACAAGTGTTAGAGGTGGGTGAAAGGGTGAGTCTACTATCAGTTGTGACTATAGCTGTGCATGAGATTTTCACAATCATTGATTGAGATTGCCAATGAGGATTGCGCAGTACAAGCCAAGGGAAACGAACTTGGATCAGATCTATTCTCAATTTGGATTGCGCAGTAGAGGCAGGCAAACAGTGGAGGAGATTTGAACCTGTGACTTGTTCATATCTGAGCTAGTTTGTGTGTAGCAGGTGGAGATAGTACCGAGTACTTGTGAGGAGTATTGTACTATGTATTGTTACATGTTCTCTATCATTATAATATACATATAGTTGGGGGTTTTCAGCTGTATGCTTTCCCCATTACATACTGTGTTGATATGTGTGATTGATGTTTCAATGTGTGCATGTGATTGTTTTAATTCCGTAAATTGATGATCAACATAGTGGAGGTTATGTATTATGCATGCATTCCGCAAATAGTGTATAATCAGGATAATCTCTGTGAATAAGTGTTATATTATTCAAAATTTCTACATTATTCATGGTTACTTGTCCAACAGTAAATGGAAAATATAAATAAATTATTTATTTTTTCTGTTTTTTGGTCAAATATATCTTGTCAAATGCAATATTTCCTACAGACTTTGGCAACAAAATACCTATCTATAACAATTCTTGGAAGCAATAGTGGTTTACCTCAAAGCCCATAACTCAAATAGTCGTATTATTTCCTCTTTCTTCATGTCTCCCTTTTCCCCAGACGAAAGATTGAGCTTTTCCATATATTCAATGGAGCTCTTATCTAGTTATCATGCAAATAACTTGATTTACAAAAATATATTGAATTAGACAAAAAAAATTGAAGTAGCTTCTTGCCTCCACAATATGGAATAACACAACTGCATGGGTTCTTCATTAAAATTGAAGTTAGGGTTATGCAGAAAGTCATCAAAGACATGGCTCGAGACAAGGGTCGTTATCAAATATGCCATCATGAAGAATCTACCAATTTTGAACAAATTCACTAATTGAAAATCCAATTCATTTGAAATAAGATCAGCCCACTCGAATACACATTCTTTTTATATGAATAATGGAGCAAATAGAGAATGGATCTTGGGACACTGGTTGTAGTTTCTTGGCCCATTAGACAGGCACACAACTAATAGAACTCTCTAAATAGTTGTGTAAACAAAGTAATATCTAGAAAGGAAAGATCATAAGAAACCTCAAAAGTTGGCGAAATGAACTCTTGAATGATATTCGAACCACCTACCTGCGACGATAAAAAACTCTTTGTTTATGAAAAGGTTAAGCATATATTTGGATTTGGTAGCTTGAATATGCGCTTGAGAGTATGTTTGGATGATAGCATAATTTTTATCGTCTTTAAATCAAATTTATGTGCGCACAAGCAAACGATTTCTCTAAAATCAAATACTTCTAAAATGCATGCAGCATTCTCTAATTTGTCAGACCAAATCTTATCGTCATTCTTCTCCAACGTGGACAGATTCACATATCACTAATATGCACCCAACCACTGAAAGCTCTAATTTACAAGTGTAAGTGAATTAATAGTATTAGTGCAAATAACTTATTTCCTTTCCCTAGTAGCCATTTTTTCTTTGTACTTTTAAAATATTTTGTCAAATAGTAACATCTTCACTGCCCTTTAGGCATAGATTTATCGATATGCTAAACAACCACCACCTGTTACTATTTTTCATGTGAAATATCTTTGATAGAACACTCCCAATAGTTAGCAATTCAAAATAGCAAAGTCCGCCATTTACAGGAAATTGTAAAAATAATATGCATAGTTTAAAAAGGCCACAATTCTGCCCAGAAAATAGTAGAAATTCTGGCATGATTTTTAGAAAACCCGACACATATTTTTGGAAAACTGGATTACAGTTGGCAAGCTTCAGGATTTTTGATATCGAATTCATTATTGATAGTACTAAATTTTTTGTTTTTGCTTTGTTACTATTCTACATGTGAAATATGTTTGAAGAAATATTTTGAATAAATAGAAATTCAAAAATAGCAAAGTTGGTGTTTCTAAGAAATAGTGGAAATAATTTAAAAACAAATCTTGAAATTCGAAAACCATTTACTCCATGTACGAAACAAATTAAATGTGAATCTTTTCTAATAATGACAGCTAGCCTATAAGCTATCAATAATCATATCCACTACTATATCTGTGTCATTTTACAGGTAATAACATTTATCGTTCTGTATTACTCATCGATTCATTCATTCACCAAAAGAAAACTGAACCATTCATGTCATTATATTGAGTACGAAAATGAGGAAATCATACTCTGCACAATGAAATTTGTTTCCCAGTTGTGCATAACGCTACTTTGCAATTTCATGCCTTTTCCATTTGCATCATGTCCCTTCTGCATTGATTACAATTATGGAATTGCATTAGTATCGGTTCAATAACAATAAAACTTCAGGCACAAACTTAGTGTCCAATTGAAATAGAGATAAGCTTCCTCTGTATAATGAAAAGTCTGCATACAATTATAGTTCTCAACTTACTAGGTCAAATCTTTCCTGCATATATTCAAAAATAACTGAATTTGCATTCATAATAACATTATTAATTGTTTTTTGCAATTGATAAAATTTATTATTAAATCATTTTGATTTGTCATAAAGTTAAATTAATTTAATTTACTTTTATGATTTTTAGGTTTATAGTTGTTTAATAAAAGCTCTCATTGTGCATAAGTGGCTTCTTGCACACAATCTAAGCTTTAATATGAGCTTCGGACAAGAAAATCTCTGGACAATGAAACACATTTTTATATCTAGCACGACTTATTTAAATACTTATTTTCTTTAAAAAAAATATGTACACGTCTATAACTAAATTAATTACAAAGACTTATTTACAATTGACTATTGCAAAATGAAATATGGAGATTTTGTACAATGATTCAAAAAATAGAACCCATAGTTTATTGTATTATTATTGTTGTCATATTTTGTTGTGCGGAGTTTTTACTCTTGGCAAGAAGCTTACTATGCGCAATCAAAATTTTCATTCTAAACCCCGCACAATGAAAACTTCATACAATGAAACATTGATGTCTGCAATTATCACTTTTGTACATGCATTCATAAATAAAGACGTCTGGGACAAAATGATTAGTCTTTCTATATGAGTAGCCTTCAACTGTAATCAATGTATTCATATTCAAATGCTAATCATGAAAAATGTAATATATATCTAACAACCAAATATTTTTCCAAAAGTTCATTTCCATTGTAAATAGAACCGAAACATAGTAATGAGTATTTTTGCTTCATAAGCCTTGAACAGTAACGAAGATAGTTATAGTGACAACAGTTGTATTCAGGTTCAAATCCTAATCACTATAGCTATCATTAAAATAAATATCACAAATGGAATAGATATCTCTAAACCAAAACTCCTGCTAAACGTTCATTTTCATTGTCATCAATTTCACACTATTACATAGATATAAAATCTCAAAACCATAGTCTCATGAACTAATGTTCAATCAATGTTCTTGAAGAACACTATACAAACCCATGGTCCAAAAAGTAGTCTTTTTTGCATAAAACATTTATCAAAATGCTAATACATAAGTCAGAAAAGTAAATGCATTCATCCCAATGGGGACTGGGATTGGGCTCCCATCAACCGTAATCTCTAAAAGTCATATGCAACAAAGAACAAGGAACTACATTAAGGAATTAGACTATTCCATCATAATGTACCCAGAAAATTTCAATAGTTAAATTATATGAAAATAAAAATAAATGTTCCAATGTATTAAAACACTTACAATATGCAAAACCACAACCCGATTTCATTTATCTCTTAATTATCTCTTGAAATCATGCTTTCTGCAATGAATTCCTTTACTTTAGCTTCAATTAATTCTTTCATCGGAGCGATAATAATGTCTTGTTTAGCCCCATTCATTGAATATTTTCTCCTCAATTTATCTAGTTTCTTCTTGCAATTTCAAAGCCAAGGCAGAGTACTCTTCATTAACACTAACAAAAGCAATTAGCCATTTGCTAATTTCCTATGCACTGAAGTTAGTTATATATTCTTTTTTTCTTTTTTTTTGATCCAGTAAGAGTGGAGCCTTCCATTAATCGAGAGAAAATACATAATGTACACTTTTTTAATGGAGCCAAGAACAACAACACCAACTCTATGAACTCTCATCAGACAGTTGGATTGACACAACCCCATACCTTACTCAAACAAAACTACAAAAGGATTGATGCTTAAACCACCAATGCACTACTCATCCTCAAAGCTATGCTCTGGAAAACCTCCTGTCCATAACCTGAAAGATAAATTTGATGACGAGGGCCCACATAGCCTATGACCCACAGTATCCTATGGCCCACATATCCTACAGCCCACAAAGCAACATTAAGTGACTATAAAACAAGCATTAACCTATGGTTGACTTGGCAACCCAAAGACCGAGCGATCCCGCCATTGAAGATCCGATGGTTTTTAACTAATTTCGGGTCAACAACTTACCCCCTCCTTAATTCGCCTTTCGTACCCGATGATAAACCAAAACTATCTTCCTATAATTTTTCAAGTCCATTTTGTGGATTCGCCTTCGATTATATTGATGACCCAACTACCATGCGATCCAACCCTCGTTGATCCGACGGTCCAAACTTGATTTCGGGCCGAAAAAATGGCCACAATTATTTTTCCATTCGAACTCGATGAGTGGCCTAAACCACCCCTCTATAGTTTTTCAGGTCCGTTTTATGGGATATCCTTTGTGCAGCTATCCACCGAAAATCCATAGGATGCTGGAGTTTTCTGCCATCTTTGGTCAGCTACTTGTTAATCTGCCCGTTGTTTACCACTTGCTTCTTCCCTGTTATTGGTTCACTTTCGCCTATTTCCATTGGTCTATTTACTGCTTATCTCTCATAAATTGAAAATACTCCCTGTCTATGATCACCTTTGTGACAGCCCTTGCGCACATTCCCTAAGGGTGTCGCCTCCTAAGCATAGCTTCTGTTATCTCTTATGCAGAGCACTCCTTCATTCGCCAGACGATCCGCTAACCTGTTGGTTGTTCTGCGCACATGAACAAATCTGAGTGTTCTTAGGGTTCTCAGGTGGGATTGTATACGTTGATAGACCTGCAATAACCGCTAGTGATTTGATACTTTTTCTAGTGTTGTGTCATTGCCTATATTTTTGACCGAATTAATTATCAATTCAAAGTCTGCTTCTATGATGGCATTGTGAAGATTGGATTTAATCAAGATTTCTAGGCATTGCTCTAAGCCCATGAGTTCCGCCATATTATTAGTGGCATTCCCCAAATGACTATGAAATATGACTTTTATGTTTCCCTTCTCATCTCTTATGACTCCTCCATAGCCAGCAACCCCAGGGTTTCCCTTAGAGGCTCCATCTATATTAAATTTCAAAAAGCCATGAGGAGGTAGTTGCCAGAAGTCCTTCCCTGCTATTGTATGTCTTACGATCTTGCTTATGCCCTGGGCGAGAGGCAACTTGAGACCAAAATGTGAAAGTATGTGAGCATCTTGGTTTAGAGGAGGGTTCTTAGAGGGTTGCTTTAGAAGGGTGCTCACCATTTCTCTGAGTTGTCTTATAATCTTAGCTATGATGCTTTGGGTTGAGCCAATTCTATTCTTGAAAATCCTATTGTTGCATTCTTTCCATACATCCCAGATCAAAAAACCTGGTACCAGAGTCCAAGCTTTGTTGATTATTTCATTTTCTGAGAAGTCTTTCCTCCAGTTCTTCAAAGTGCCAGTGATGCTGAATTCGTCCCTGTCAGTTTGCCTAAAGATTGAGGCTACCCAATTCCACAAGGTAGAGGTGAATGGGCAGAGGTTGAGTAGGTGATCCATTGTTTCTTCTTGTAGACCACATAACTGGCATCTAGATGGACTAGCTAAACCTCTTTTTCTAAGATTTTCCCAAGTCAGAATTTTTTTATGTTGCACCAACCACATGAACAGTTTGATTTTCATCCAGTGCAGGTTCTGCCATAGGTCCTTCCATATCTTATCAGGGTTTGGAAAGTCAAGCCCAGTGGCAATTATTTTGGCTTCTTTGAGGTTGAAGTTTCCTTCGTTGTTTCTTCCCCATCTTAGTTGGTCAGATGATGTTGAAGTCAAAATATTTCTCTGTTCCAGGATCATTGCAAGAGCTTCTACCTGGGTCTTCAAAGGGGTCTCTTCACTGTATACTAGGTCCTTCCATGTTCTCCATTTGCCCTTGTCCCTTGTATGTTCCTAAAATTCACTTACCCTGAGTAGCCCTTTATTGTCTGTGTCATTCTTGAGAATGGCTAGTTCTTCTCTACATAGGTTAGGCTCCTGCTACCAGTTATCCTCCCAAAACTAAGCTAGGTTTCCATCTCTGATCTCCCAGAAACTATGCTTCTAAACAATGGCTCTATTCTCCCAAGCATTATTCCAAATGTGGGAGCCCTGTCATTCAAATATGATCCCTTTCTTCCCAGTTATTTGCATACTTTTGTTTCCAAACCTTGGCCCAAGGATTTCTTGTTTCCTTTAGCCATCTCCACCATAGTTTTTCCCCAAAAAATTTGCTTAGGGTTTCTAGATCATAAAGTCCCAAACCTCCATGGGTCTTGGGTTTGCAGAGTTTTTCCCAAGCTACCAGAGCCCATTTCTTTTTCTCTTCCCCTTTGCCCCAAAGAAAATCTCTTTGTATGTTCCTGATGTTTTGTAGAACTCCTTTCATAGCAGGAAGAGCTGAAAACATGAAGATGGGGATGGTTTGCAGGATAGCTTTTGTAAGCACTAGTCGTCCTACTAAATTCAAAGATTTGCTTGTCCATTTCTTGATTTTTTCCTGCATTTTATTAGTCACTGGTTCCCAAACTTCCTTACTCAGAGGTTTTTCTGTGAGAGGTATTCCCAGATATTTGGAGGGTAGTTGATCTCTTTGAAAGCCAAGAATTCTGGTGAGATTTCTCTGAATAGCAATGTCAGTATTAAAAAAGAAAATTTTTTATTTTGTGAGGCTTACCTCTGTACCAGTGGCCATAGCAAAATCGTTCAGGATTTGTTTGAAAGCTTTAGCTTCCTTGACCGTGGGTGTACCCTGCAGCATAGTGTCATCCACAAATTGTTGATGAGTCAAGGTATCCCCATTCAGGGTTAGTTTGAGACCCTGGATTCTTCCTTCCGCATTGGTTGATTTGATCGCTTTGCCTAATCCTTCCATCATGAGAATAAAGAGGAAGGAGGAGAGTGGATCTCCTTTTCTGAGGCCTCTCGAAGGCCTAAATGTTATGGATGGAGAGCCATTAAGTAGGATTGAAAAACTAGCTATGGTAACAAGGGCCATTACCCATCTTATCCAGTTGTGGTCAAAGCCATATGCTTTTAGTACTTCCCTGATGTATGACCAGCTTAGCTTATCATAAGCTTTCGCTAGGTCAAGCTGTATGGTCATACCCACTTGCTTATTTCTCTTGAGAGAATGAACCACATCTTGAGCTTAAATGTGTTATTTAGAATTTGCCTTCCTTCCACATATCCAGTTTGCTCCTCAGACACAAGAGTTGGAAGAAGGGGCTTGAGTTTGTTTGCAATTACTTTAGAAATAATTTTGTACACCACATTGCATAAATCTATGGGTTTGAATCTATCTAGTGTCATCGCTTTTTCCTGCTTTGGAATTAAGGCTATGAAAAATGCATTAAGCACCCTCAAAATTGTTTTAGATTTTCTTGAGTCCTCCACAACATCAAGGATATCTTGTTTGACTATTTCCCAGCATGTTTTGAAGAAGTCTACATTGAACCCATCCAGGCATGGAGCTTTCCCATTTTTCATCTCTTTGATGACTTCATTAACCTCCTCTTTAGTCACTGGCCTGTTAAGATTGTAATTGTCTTCCCTGGTTACAAGTATTGGAATGTACTTTGTGAAGATGTTGATAAATTGTGATCTGTCTAAGAGAGGCTCCTTTGCTATGCTTTGGAAATTTTGTACCAGAGAAGATTCCATTTCTTTGTGGGTACTTAGCTCTTTCCCTTGAGTATCTCTGAGTTTTTAAATCCTGTTATGTGCCCTGTGAGCCATGGTTGACTTGTGAAAAAACTTTGTGTTTCTTTCCCCTTCTTTAATCCATTGCACTCTCGATTTCTGTCTCTAGAAGATCTCCTCTTACTGGCATTTGTTTTCCCATTCCTGTTGCATAGATTTAGCTTGCATTTTCCTTTCCTTGGTAAAGCCATCTATGATGAGGATCTGGTTAATTCCCTGTAGTTTATGTTCAACTTCTCTTTTGGCTTTGAAAATATTGCCAAATTAATTTTTGTTCCATTCTTTAAGCCTGAGTTTGATGTGTTTCAGTCTCTGTTGTAGTAGGAACATCTTTGTTCCTTGAATGGGCATGTCTTATGCCCACCATTTTCCAATATTAGTGATGAAGTCAGGGTGAGTGAGCTAGACATTTTCGAATCTGAAAGGTTTGTTCCTTGAAGTGCCTATAAAAAGAAGCTTCAAGCTGGATAGGGCAGTGATCTGAGCCTCCGAAAGGAAGCATTAAAGCAGTCAAGTCAAGGCCAGTGAGAAGGAGGTCCTCCAAGATTATGAATCTGTCTATTTTAGAGGCAACTTGAGAAGCCCCTCCCCTCTTATTGTTCCATGTGAAGGTGCCATTTATTGTTTCCGTATCCACCAGCCTCATGTCGTTTAAGAAGTTCTGGAAGGCAATGGAGTCTCTACCTAGTGTTCTAGTTCCGCCTTTTTTCTGTAAGAGATATGATCATATTAAAGTCCCCTCCCATAATCTAGGGCATAAGAGGATCTCTCTCTCTCAGCTCCTCTAGTGAGGTGAGAAACCTGAGTTTGTCTTCAAGTTTTTGAGGACCATAGACATTTGTGATCATATAGAGTTCCTTGTCACCCAAAGGTTGGATAACCATCGAAAGGTAGTTCCTGGATGCTTCAGAATCCAGGATTCCAAGTTTCTGGGGATTCCAAAGAGTGAGAATCCCTCCTGTTGTGTTGTTTGCTTTAAATTCTAGATACTCGTACTTAATGAACCATTTGCTATGTATCTCTCTGATTTTTTCTATTGAACATTTTGTTTCCTGAATAAACACCATATCTGGTTTTTCTTCTTTTATTCTATTGTTGAGATTTCTTTGTTTTCTTTTAATTCCTAGACCCCTAATGTTCCAGGTTCTGAGCTTCATTATGAAAGGTTTGTAAATTAGTAACTAGTAATATCTTTCATCTTGCCTGAGTTAATCATGAGTTTCCCACACTCTTTCAGCAGCTCATTTTGTCTCTTCCTTCCTCTTTTCCAGCCTAGGTTCTTGGAAGAGTGTCCTAGTGTTACCTCCATCAGTTTTACCCCTCTATTTTCCTGGCTATCATGGTTCCTTTTGACTCCAGAACCCTTTTCTTGAGATATCCAAAGGAAGAGCTATTGCACTCTGTCAAACTCCTCTTGTGGTAGAGAATCAACACCTTTGGTGGTTCCCTACTCCAGGAACTTTTCTAGATCAAGATTCTCCCTCTCAAGAATCTCCTATAGTTCATGGTCCTCCGTACCAACTTCACTTGGGTCATCTCATGGTCCCTGCCAAGTTCCATAGTGCTTGGCAGAACCTCCTTTAGTTTGTCGTTCTCATGTATGTTCTCCATGCTAGCATCTTTTTCCTTCTCTGCAGGATTATCCTCCGGTTCCAGGTTCATTCCATTGTTCCCATCTTCTTCTTCTAAAATCTTGAAACTGTTATGACTTGGTTGCTTATCCTCGTTAGTTTTCTTTTGGTACTTTTTTCCTCCTTTCCCTTTGCCTCACCTTGGTGAATCCTTCAGGATCTTTGCCTGTGTTGGTTTTCATATTGTCCTCCAGTTTGTTTAGTGGGCAGTCTCTGAAGAGGTGCCCGTGTTCATGACATTTATGGCATCTGAATGGGACATGTTCATAGTCCACCACCTACACCCATTCTTCATCATATACTTCTAAAATGATTTCGTTCGGAAGTGCTCCTAATAGGTCCATTTCTACACATATGCGGGCGAAGGAGGTATATTTACCTCGCAGAGTCACATCTGATATTTTTAAAAAATGACCTAATTTATTGCCTATGGCTTTTAAGGATTCTTGCAGCCAATAATCTAAAGGTAGGGAGTAGAGTCTTATCCATACCGGTATCGATGTGAATGTTTCTTGTTCTGGGACAAAATTCATCACCCATGATAGCATGTAGAGGCCTGCAATAGCATAGAAATATTGTCCTCCTTTGAACACTCTGTCTTTAACCTCTAGGTTTGTGAACACCACCGTGAATAATCCCTTGGACCTAAGATGAAGTTTTATATCTCCCTTTGTTTTCCAGTGGTTTCTTATCCATGTGTGCAAAGCCTTCTCCGTTGGCCATATTCCCATAAATTTGCATATAACTGCGTATGCTGCCATGTGATCCCTGTGCACCTGTAGCACTGGATCATTAAAACAGCCCAGGGTTTAATGATAGATCTGGGTTTACAAAGTCCCGTCATGGTCTTGTGCTCAGTTTTCTGACTGTTGTCTCTTGTTCTCTTCTCTCTTCTGACTTCCTCGTGATTCTCTTCCTATTCATGAGATTGGATGCTTTCTAGCCTTTTTGTGCTGATCTTCTCCGTTTCTTCCTCCATTGGTTTCTTGAATCGATTCGAACCAACCTCCTTGCCTTTGTTCACAACTACATGACTGTAGGAGGAAGTGAAGCTCCCCCCTCCTTGCCCCTCCATGGTTACCAGCTCACACCTGTCGCTCCCTATTCAAAACCCTTGTTCCACTTCGCCGTACAATCACTAAAGTCAGTTATATCATCAAACTATGTTGCCTGTGATTGTTTCAGCTTCTCCAATTTAGCCATCATCTTTTCTTTCATAAATAATCCACTCATATGCAATGCACAGGCTATTTAAATCCCGAACAATCTCTACCACCTTGAGATATGCATTAGCTCTTCTATTTTCTATGCCTCCACACTAAAAAATAATGTCCTCTAATGTTCTAATTTTCTCAAACCACGTGTTATGTAATTATATAATACGTAATTATGTTATGTAATTAGTTATTATGTAAATTAGGTCACGATCAAATATCATGAAAATTACAGCCAGCCACTGCTACAACTCTTGTTCACTCCTTGTACAGTATTTTGTTTGCGCTCTCTGCCCAATTTGTTCTTTCCACCCTCTTCTCTTCCATCAAACTTTCATCTGTCCCACCGTTCACTTTCCACGCATCCCAGTTCATCGTCCTCCATTTCTCCTCCCTATTGCTATCTTTGCCACCATCCTTCCTCCAGTCTCTACACCGCCCAAACCTCATTCCCTATGTCCAAGTCCATTGTCATCCACTTTCCCTCCCTGCTGTTATCTTCGCCGACATCCTTCCTCCAATCTTTGCACTACCCAAACCTCATTCCCCACGTCCAACTCTCAGTTGACCAACCGCTCACCCTGACCGTCACTCCATTCGACTACCAATTCCATCTGAATTTCTCCATCGACCTTTATAAAGTTATAAAGTGTAAAGTATTATATTACTATTATAAATTATAGTAATAATATAATTATAATTTATATAATTATATAATTAAATAATAATAATAATAATTAAAATATATATATATTAGGATCAAGTTAAGAAAAAATAAATTGGATAAGTATACCCCATCGCATACCCGATAAATGGCTTCATCAATGTCGATGGCCGATTTAAATAAAATATTGGTAGATTTGGAGACTAAGGTGACTGAACATGGCGAAAAAATATAGGAGCTCCAGAATACATCAAAGAGAATAAAAGTCAACTCAACCAGTACCATAATGAATTTAAAATGGATCATGCAATCCTTTCAAATACGGTGAACTAAAATCATAGTCAAGCAATGGTGATGTTGACCTGTATTTGTGACAAGTTGAAGATTACACCCAATCAAATACCCCAAAATAATGAAGCTACTCAACATCTCAATTCGTCAGATTCATCAAACTCGTCAGACTCACATGAGAAACCTGAGTCCCCAAGGGCATCGTTCATACCCCTTCAACAAAATAGTAACATGAATTTTCAAAATATGCAGCTTGCGAATCAATACCCTCTATTTACTCCAATAGTATTGACGTATCATCGAAGAGAAAAACTTGAACTCTCCAAATTTGACGGTAACGAGAAGTGTAGTGTTGCTTGGTTCAACAAAGCAAAAGAATATTTTGATATTTACATTATTAATAATGAGGATGAAAAGATCATATATGCATCCATTCAGATGGAAGGAGAAGCATATAACTGGTATATATGGTGGAAGAAGACAACACTTGCCATGAGTTGCAAGAAATTCAAAAATGCATGTTTTAAGAGGTTCCAAGGTGTCAAGGAGGAAGAATTTTTTTTAGCACTCACCAGGTTGCAACAAAAAGGCGATGTGGATGAATACACTCAATAATGGGAAATGTTAGCCACACGAGTACCTGGAATATCTTAAACTCGTCTCATTTGAACATACATCATAGGACTTAAACCCCATCGACAGGCGAAACTTGAGCTTCATGACATTAATTTGATAGAAGAATCAAGACAAAAAGCAAAACATGTTGAAAAGAAACATGAAAAGATGCAGTATCCAAAGGTTGAAAGAGTATATTCGAGACGAAGATTTTCTCAGGGTGTGAACACGGATAATACAAAATATGTTCCACCACATCTTCGTGAAGGAGACAAAACTAATTTGGAAATGCAAAGGATGAAAGAAGGTAAGTGTAGACGTTGTGGCGAAAAATGGGACCCGAGACACAGATGTGCTAAAGGGAAAGAAACCAAGAACCTATATACATGTGAAGCAACTAATGATTCAGACAATGAAGAATCAGACGAAGAAGAAATTGAATATTCTACACAAATTTCTCCAGAACTAGATGATCAAAGTATTCCGTAAGTATCATTATCAGCCATGACAGGTATATCACAACCCTAGACATTAAAATTAAAAGGACATATTAAGAAGAAAAATGTAATGGTTTTCATCGATACTCGTAGCACCCACAATTTTTTGGACTCAACCATGGTGAAGAGACTCAACTTTCTCACATTTCCCATGCCCAACATGAAGGTTATAGTAGCTGATGGCAAGAAAATTGAAAAGGTAGGAAAATGCCATAAAATCAAATTGTAGATTCAAGACTATAATCTAGAATATCCATTCTACACTATGCCATTAGGAGGAGTGGATGTGGTTTTAGGTATCCAATGGTTACAAACCCTAAGAATTTATTCTGCCAACCATCAAAAGCAATTTATAAGATTTAAATGGGAAGGATAGAAGTACAAGTTATATGGATTCCAGCCACCTGAGAATCAAGTTGTATTGTGATCCCAAATGATGAAAATGATTTGGAAGGGAGCACTAGTGTCATCAATTAGAAATATTAACTTCGAATCTGGTCAATGAAGAAGCTCCAGAAGTCCAAGAGCTATTTCAAAAGCACGAAAAAGTCTTCCAAGACTTGCCAATGAAGATGCCTCCTAAAACATAAATCAAGCATATAATAGACGTCAAAGCAGGATCAAATCCCATCAACATCAAACCGTATTGATATCCATATCATCAAAAAACTGAAATTGAGAGATTAGTCCAAGATATTTTAAAGTGTGGCATCATCACAAAAAGTAAAATTTTGTATATTGCTCCAACTATACTAGTGCGAAAGAAACACGAATCATTCAGATTATGCATTGATTATCGAGGACTAAACAAAATAACAACTAAAAATAAATTCCCAATTCCTTTTATCGATGAAATGTTGGATGAACTACATGGCGCTAAATACTTCTCAAAATTGGACTGAAGGTCAGGGTATTACCAAATCAGAATAAGGTTGGAAGACATAGAAAAAACGGTGTTCCGAACACATGAAGGTCATTACAAGTTTAAAGTAATTCCTTTTGGTTTAACCAATGCACCGAAAACATTCCAAGCTACTATGAACAAGCTATTCCGTCCATATCTAAGGAAATTTGTGTTAGTATTCTTTGATGACATTCTAATTTATAGTAAAACATGGAAGGAGCACTTACAACATGTCGAACAAGTTCTTACTGTATCAGAAAAACATCAGTTCTATGCCAAGATGTCCAAATACACTTTTGGGAAGGAAGAAGTAGAATATCTTGGACATATAATATCCAAGGAGTAAAAGTATATCCTAATAAGATCAATCCTATAAGGGAATGGCCCATACCATTTAATATCTCCAAGTTAAGAGGATTCTTAGGATTGAATGGATATTATAGAAGATTTATTAAAAACTATGCCCATATAACTGCACCCCTAATGAACCTTCTAAAGAAAAACTCATTTCAATGGAATGATGAAGCAGAAAAGTGTTTTGAAGGCTTGAAGGAAGTTATGTCTAATGCCCTTGTATTGGCAACTCCAGACTTCTAAAAACCATTTGTAATTGAGTGTGATGCCTCAGGTTTTGGCTTAGAAGCAGTGCTAATGCAAGATGGACACCCAATCACGTTTGAGAGCAGGAATCTCAATAAACAAGAATTTCTCAAGTCTACATACACCAAGGAAATGTTTTTTATTATGCTTGCATTAGCCAAATGGAGACAATATCTCTTGGGAAGTAAGTTCTTAATACGAACAAATCATAGTAGTCTTTAGAATCTCCTCCAACAGAAAATGATATCTACAAATAAACAAAAATGGATCAAAAAAATTGTTGCCTTCGACATGGATATATTACATAAAAAAGGTAAACATAATGTAGTAGTTGATGCTCTGTCTAGGAAAGACGAAGAACCATCACTACTTTCATTTTTAGTTATTGTTCCCGATTGATTTAATGAGATTTGAAGTGAATATGCTAAAGATCCTAAAACAAGTGCTATAATTAATAACCTTCCTCAAAATTCAAAATTTGAATGGAAAAACGATATTCTATGGTACAAGGGAAGAATTTATCTGGGTTCAAATTCCAAATTTAAAGCCAAGATTCTCAAAGAGTCGCATGATTCACTGTCAGTCGAACATGTAGGATTATTTAAAACCTACTATAATGCACACCAGACATTCTTTTGAAAGGGAATGAACAGTGATATTAAAAAATATGTAGCAGAATGTGATCAATGTCAGCAAAATAAAAGTGAGAACATTAGGACCCTAGGGTTGCTCTACCCCTTAAATATCCCAAACTAAAAATGGGAAGAAATATCCATTGATTTTATTAAGGATTACCCATGTCAGATGGGAAAGATAAAATTCTTGTAGTAATAGACAGACTCACAAAGTATGCACATTTCATAGGAATTAAGATATCAGATTTAGCAAAGGAGATTGCCGAGATATTTTGCAAGAATATCTACAAATTACATGGATTCCTTAAATTCATTATTAGTGATAGAGATCCCAAGTTTAAAGGGAATTTTTGGTAGGATATTTTCAAACATATTAGAACATACCTCAACATGAGTTCTGCATATCATTTGCAAAAGACAGTCAGATAGAAAATGTTAGTAAGTTCTTAGAAGCTTACCTTCGGTTTTATGCAATAGACAAGAAAAATAAGTGGGCTTAGTGGTTACATCTTGTTGAATGGTAGTACAATTCAACTTATCACACTTCCGTAAAGTTGGCCCCATTTCAATCTCTATACGGATATGAACCTCCCAAATGGAAGGATTTGGCCATTTCCAAGACAAGAGTTCCAGCAGTAAAAGAGTAACTAGAAGAAATCCAAAAAAAAAAAATCAAACATTAGAAGAAAATCTAAGTATTGCATGAAATCACATGAAGTAGCAAGCCAACCGACACAGAACATAGAGAGAATTTGAAGTTGGATAATGGGTATTTTTTAAACTTCAACCTTACAAGCAATTATCGATAAAACAAAAAGGGAAAACAAGTTGGCACCAAAGTTTTATGGACCATATCAGATTAACACAAAGATCATCCAAGTAGCATACAACTTAAGCCTTCCAAACAAAAGTCAAGTTCACAATGTTTTCCATGTATCTTGCCTTAAAAAGGCATTGGGCAGACACCAATCAGCATTAAAAATGCTTCCAATATTAGATGATGAAGGCAAGTTCATCTTAGAACCAGAAGGAATTGTTACCACTAGGGAAAGGAAGTTGTGATATTGAGTAATTAAAGAATACCTTATCAAGTCGAAAAATCTACCAGAAGAAGAAGCCTCATGGGAGATAGAAGCTTTTTGCCAAAAACATTTGTCGTTGAGTATGCTTTGAGGACAAAGCATATTTTCAAGAGGAAGGCAATGTTATGTAATCAATTAATATGTAATTGTGTTATGTAATTAGTTAGTATTTAAATTGGGGCACGATCAAAGATCATTCCCCTTCCTGTATAGGTGCCCAAGGGCTTCTTTAAGCCAGGTCCCTACCTATAAAACAAATCATCATTCAATAATTAATATATATCTATATATATATATATATATATATATATATATATATATATATATATATATATATATATATATATATATATCTTATCTGAGTTTGTGCGCTCCACCATATAGCCTTGATCTGCCTCATCTGATCAACATCCAACAAATCTTATTTATCTTTTTCTAGCATGGATAGTAAATCAAGCTCCCAGCTAAAATTTAATAGGTCATTGTCTATGAATTCCATGTCTCCCTCAAGCTCGCTTTTGACCAACTCGATAGAAGACTTAGTTATCTACTTTAAATGTCACAGATCAAAAGAATCTTACCATGAAGATTCAATAATTTGCAATCTTTTGGATATATTACTAATAATATATGATTTCATTGCATTAAGAAGATTGATAGGTTTCTCAAATCTATTGGATCTATTGGGACTAGAAATTGCCAGTGGTAGACCACATATTGCTAGTGGAGTCTTCATCAAAGGACCTAGTGATCTGATGATAAGATCTTAGACAATTATTAAGGTATTACAGACTCATGTGCATGGATATGCCTATGTTACTTTGTGCAATGGATTGATAAGATTGCGAAATACATAGACAATGAATAAGTTAAAGAACATAATAGACAAACACACATAAACACAACAAGTTTAATAAGGATTTCACCCAACACTCCTGGGCTATGTCTCCTGGTCCAGCCTTCAGTGGTGGCCTTTCTATTATGTCTTCAAAAACAGAGTTTTACAACAGTGAGCTCAAATTGAGCCTCACACAATAGATACAAAACAATAAGGCTTTACTTGAATCCCCTAAGTCTCTTTTGAGTACACAGACTCTCCTCACTAACTCTATGTCTCTATCACTCTATCTCAGCACTGTGTGTCTCTGTTTGCTCTCTGTCTGTGGCTTTAAAGTCAATCGACATTGTCTATTCATTTCTCCTTCTCGGGCTCTCTCGCTTCCCGACCTTTGTCTGCTCAGATCCCCCTCTAAGCCTTAGTAATCATTGCTAAATGCTTTCAGGGATGGTGGCCACCTGTTCTGTAACGAAATGGGTCATCGAGCCTTTGAAATCCCCGGAAACAACGTTCTCTTTTTTCTCAGAGAAATACACTAAAAACACAGGAATTCTCCAAACTGTCGTTTATCAGATTTGAAATAATATGAATCAAAATTATAACTCCTATCGGGTCCGCCTTTATGTTGCTCATCGCATCTCCACCGTTGATCTGGGAAATCTAGATCCAACAATTGTGGTTCATTTCAGGCGACTCTTTCGTACGGGGGTTAACCGCCCGATAAGGGTGGTTTTCTCTCTCTAGGGCCTAGACATGTGGCAGCCAATGTATGGGCTCGGGCGGAGCCCAACCAAAACCTCTTACCACCTTCGGCCCGCCTGAAATCCTGCATGTTTTGTGATTTCCTTTGTATTTAAAAATACATTAAAAATATGAAAATCCCACTCATATCGGACTTGAATTAATATATATTTGCATTAACAAACCCCTTCGGGTCTGGTTTCATCGCATCGGCGCTTTATCCCTTGTATTTCGTTTATTTAACGAAAATGTGATTTTCACTTAAAAGCCCTTTTTCCGGACTTGAAATATTATCAAATAACATTTATAACTTTATCGGGTCCAACTATCACAAGTTATGTTTATATCGGCCCCGATCCATTGAAATTCTCCGATGCGATGTTACGATTGCGACTTGTCGCTAATCGCATATCGCATAGACCCCCGGGCCTTTTGGTAAGTGCTCCTCTGTATTTGCTGATTGCGATATTGCGATTCAACTTGGGCCATCGATCTACGCGCTTGATCGATGGTCCTCGTTGACCCCACTGATTGCTATCGCATATTCTGTGTGGTCTCCGCCAATAGCCTCTTCTTGCCACCGCCGATTGCGATTTGCCGATCGGATCTGGACTGTTGATCAGCCAGATCCAACGACTCCAATGCAAAGTTGCTTTAAGCTCCGATAGCTCTGTTTTCATTGTTTTCTTCATGTTTTTGCCTCCCGATAGTGTTATCCGACTATTCTAAAACTTCCTCTTATGCGATAGTTTTTGGGTTTTGAATACTTAGAGGGTTTTCTAGGATCCATTTGGATCACCTAGGCTTAGATTATCTTCTAGCTCTTTTATTTTTTCCTTCACCTTCATATTTTAAGCTTTTCATTAGCTAATATAATATCGAAGCCCTCACCACTAGCTTGATGCAATTTCATCAACCCTTGCATCGCAACCCCAGGAAAATCAACATTCATTTCTACTTGATCAACAACCTTTTTGTTGCAAATTTTTACTTTTTCAATATTCAATCTCTTACTACCCCTTTCATAATTTGCATCCTACAACATGATAGAATGATCAACGAAAGTAATGTACTCTTCGGTAATTTGCTCCATCATTTGTTGGTTTTATTGCAAACAAGTACTAACCCAATCAAGTAGTACATCGCTATCAAATTCCATGTTCATGTCCACTACAATGCTCCCTATTTCAGGAGGACCCTTAGATCTAGTTTATTCAGTCATGCATGCTCTTTCTAGATCTACTCTATAAAGAGGCTCTTCGTCATTCCCACCACTTGATAGTGCATCACGAACCATTTTTCACTTACAGTAGGTTTTTTTGCTTTCTTCACAGATAGATGAAGTCAAACCAACACTATGTGTGGAAGATTAAAATTGTCCCGTAGGATTTGTGCCACTTTCTTTTATCTTCCTCCCATGCCGATGATCTCTATTTTAGCAATCTCTTTAGCATCTACTAGCATTTTTTGATCTTTTGTTGATACACTATGACTTTCCTCACTCTGCTCTCTAGTTCTTGGAAACAAGTTCCCATACCTAATAGACTCTAGGTGTTCCATGAAAATTCTTCCTCTATCAAAGCCTTCAATAGCTTTAGATTCACCTAAGTTAAAAGCATCTAAATACTTTGCAAGAATGTTAGCATGAGTTGTATTTTTCACGGTGACTTTTCCAACAATGAATGGAAAAGAAATAAATTGTTTTTTCTTTTTCTTTTCAAATGTAAGTAGCCAATGACGATATTGCCTATAGACTTCAACAACAAAATACCTATCTAGAACAAACTTCGGTAACAACAATGGCCTATCTTCAAAACCATAAGTTCAAATAACCGTATTTCTTTCTCTTTCCTCATGTTCCCCTTTGCCAGATAGGAAAACCTTAGCCTTTGTAGATATTCGAGGAGGCTCTTGTCCAGTTACCATGCAATACACTTGCCTTACAAACACATCTTGAATTAAACAAAAATTTAAAGAAGCTTTGTGCTTCCATAATATAGGATACTATAACTTCACTGGTTCCTCGCCAAATTGAATTTAGGATTACAGGGTAAACCGTCAACTGCATGCCTTGACACAAGAGTTCTTTATCAAATATACGATCATAAAGAATATATTGTTCTTGGATAATCTATCTAATTGAACAACTAATTCATTGGAAATGACATCAGTCCATTCAAAAATATAGTTATTTTTGTATGTCTCGTAAATCACATAGAAATGCATTTCAAAACATTTGCTATACTTTATTGGCCTATTATGCAAGAAAAGCAACAATGGAAATCCACAAATGGTTGCCTACACAATGCAATATCTACCAACGAAAGATCGGAAGGAACCTCAGAAGTAGGAGAAATGAATTCTCGCACAATGTCAATCCCACCTGCTTCTGGCTTCACAAAGCTAATCACATTGGAAAATTCCAAATTCCCATACGGTCTCGGTAAATTGATTAATCGTTTAAATGCCTTCAGATTCAGAGGAACCTTTGTTTCTCATAGATTAATTGTCCCCACTCTTAAATCAAAATTATTTGCACAAAGATAAATAATTTCTCTAAAATCAAATACCTCCATAACACACCTAGTTTTCACTAATCCAATAGTCCAAATCTTTTTGCTTGTTTTCTCTTCCATTGACAAATTCACATATCACTCATACGTTTTAGGCCAGTCAAAGATATCATTGATGTTAACAAGTGAGTTAACTATATCACTGAAAATAGCCTCTTTCCTTCGTCTGCTACCCATTTTTGCTTTGCAATAAAAAATACTTTGTTAATGAATAATGTTTTCAAATCCTGTTTAACTTTACAATTCTCCATTTTATTCACAAACATCGGTTGTTACTATTACTCGTGTGAAAATTGTTACACACGACACTCTGAATAAATAGCAATTAAAGATACAAAAGCCAACTTTTACGGAAAGTAATGGAAAAAAATTCTGAAATTCCAAAAGCATCTTGTCCATTTACTCCACACTTTTCTCCTGCTTCAAGATCATTGATATACGTGTCGTAAGAAACATAAACTTATGATATATAATAATAGATGTTGTCTACCAAGCAGGTAAATTTACATGCACAACCAAAAATACTTGCAATCTGGCAATTTTTTTTTTCAACAAAACTATGACAACACAAATGTTTGAATCATGTTTTTGATAGTGGAAATGGATTCAACATCATCAAAAACCCCATTGACACCCAAGATCTTGAAAGTTGACAACTATAACCTGGAGTTACAAAAACTTTCTGCTATATTTTATCAAGAATGTGCCAGAATTTCCATTGTTTTTCCTAACAAATTTCAAGTCTCGTTAGACTGTGGTTGTGATCATGGAAGTTAGCTTAAAAATATTAATAAAAACTACAAATATTAAAGTTTACAAGGATATTCAAAAATTAATATTATGCGGACACGTATTCAACTACCTTCTACGACAAATTGACTTGACAACCGGTCCCCACTACTATGTAAAAGACAACCAAATTTGATTTACGTATGACTTGACACATTATTTTGAACATTAAGACGCAAATCTAATTGTCAAGACACATTTAATCCAGCTGGATGGAGTCACATGTATTCCCCCGCACATTCCTTCCACATAGCTATCTCACGCACAACTTGACACGCAGTTTCAATGTAGTGGGAAACTTATTCCACACAGACAGATTTAATTTTAAAATCTTCCATTTAAAACTTTTATAGATTTAGCTATGTAGAAAAGTAGTTGCATACACCTATGAATCAAATGCATACATCAAGCTTGTAAAAAAATTGCAAAATGAAAGATGTGGAGAGGAAAGGGTGCACAAGGTACTTTACTCCATAAGCGCAAAAACAATTTAATTCCTAGAAACAAAAACTTTAATTCGTAATGTAACAAGAAAAATTGCAAAAAGAAATTTGTAAACTAGAAATAATGAATATTTTGTGGATTAAATACTTATTATTATTATGCAATGTTAGATTAAGTGTCTTTTTAATGCATGCGAACAAGTATTGTTCTGCGGGAGAATGTATGTGCACAACAAAGACGGGAAACGTTGATACATTATGTTCACCAGTATATTGAATAAAGATGTGCACATGTACGTACTAGGTAAATTGAATGTTATAAGCACTAATATTTACGTGTAGCAATCTGTTTTCAGTTAATAAAGGAACATAGATCAAAATGATAAAAAATCTCAATAACAACTTTATCTTCAATAAAAATATTTCGTAACATGTTTCAAATGCAAAATAGTAATAGGTAGTGATTTTTAGGCAAATTAATCAACAAACATTTGAAATCACTACTATGGTAAGGGAAAATGTCATTTAACATTAGAATTCATTCGAAATAAAAAACCAACGACTTCAAGTAAACTACACAAGTCAAGGAACATAAACTAACACTTTGTACATTTACATACATTACACTAATTAATTAGCTGTCGTTTACAATGTATCCAAACCCCACATAATTACTTTAATTATAAGCTTTGCACAAGGGAAAGATCCTATCATTATTATGTTTACATATTTGTTAAAAAACCTAATGTTTCCAGTCTTCAAACTTTAACCTCTAATAACATCTTCTTTCTATGAAATTCAATAATATTGAATGCATACGCACATACAAAACATTGCAATGAAAAAAGTTTATGTTCCTTGCTCCGCACACCAGTTCTCCCACAACTGTTACTATTACCCATGTCAAAATGGTTACACGCAACTTGTTCAATAATTAGCAATTGAACATACCAAAGTTAATCACCATTGTGTGCATTTACTCCACACTTTTCCACTGCTTTAATATCACGGTTATATGTTTCATAAGAAACATAAATTTAACATACAAAATAAGTTCGAACTATTTGTGATCATGATAACTAGCTAAGAAATTGTCAAATGCAAATAGAAAATCGGCAAAGGTCAATCGGTTTAAAAGCTTGCAGTATTGTATAGCTTTTGTATTTTTGTACTACTACTACCATCCACGATTTAATAGAAATACCATTGAGACACTATTGAAGTTGCAACCTTAGCTTTGGAGATAACAGTTTATGTAAGGCAATAGAAGCTCGAACAATACTCCAAGTTTTTAAATGCAATTCGCAAAGAGAAAATGTTACATGATCCATTATTCAAAATACATAATCGATTAGAAAAGGCTCTTATCGATATCAACAAATATCTTCTTTCCTTTATCTGCTAACGATTTCAAATCCTTGTCGACTCGTTTCCCTATAAATCACCACCTATTACATTTTTGCATCTAATATTTCTCACAAAATATTTGTATCAGAGATAAAGATGGCATCCGGATCTTTCTATCGCTCCAATTTTTGCCCCGTCATTAGTATTGAATTCACAAATGTAACAAGTAAGAATGTGTGTGCGAAAGAAATTTACCGATGGGAAATTTATGTGAAACGTTAAACATTCCGCTATTCGACAAATGTAATCAAGATGAAATGAGTTATTTGTTTGTATCACTACAAATAATTTTTTTTCCTCACTATACTAGCTATTTCAAATGTTTGCAAACTCGTTTCCCTATAAATCACCACCTATGACTATTTTGCGTCTAAAACACGTTACACAAATAAAGTTTCCGTCCATATTTTTTATCATCCTGGTGTTTGTCCTCTGATTAATAGAAAACACTGCTATAGGTAAATACCAGTCCTCACATCATTTAATTCACCAACTATGCACCTGCGCACATATTTAGTCAATGTACCCACGCATATACAGAATGAGAAAACTACACAAACATTAAAATATCAAATCTAGAAGCATGATTCTCAAAGCATTAAAATATTAATACTAATGTATACTTTCAAAATAACACAAATGCATATGTGCGGGACTACAGAGGAAATCCATTATGCGGAAGAAGCTCTCAAGCTTTCACTATACAAACCTCCACACTCCGCGGAATCAATTAATAATAAAATAACCACTGGTCTTATGTCGGAGTGCGAACAAAGCTTTCAAGTTTTTATTGTGCAAACCTCCACACTCTACACAATCTACTAATACAATAAAATAAAAATAAATGTGCCTAATTACACATAAATCACCATAATAATACACGTGGTAGGTTAGATTGCACGTGTATTAACTCCAAAAGAATTAAAACGCAACACCAATTAAACAATCCTTTTGCACATAACTCATTCCACACATATTCATGGCTCTATGCAATTTTTATTCCACATAACTACATCTGTAAAAGTTTTAAATCGAAAACCATTTAAAATTAATTTTATCTTTGTGGAATAAAATCATCTTTGTACTCCCACTAATTAAAAAGAAAAACATGCCTAGTTACAAGAAATAATTGTTAGCTCTGCTACATTCCTCAACATTTGAAGGCCATAAGCAAGCCTGGCCATGTTGCTGCTGTTCAAAGAGGACCCGTATCAGTCATCCTCCACCTTCTCCTTCACCCCACTTACTCCCTTTCACCCAGCTACCTCCGTTTTTTGCCCTTCACATTCGGCATGAACCCCTGATCTTAAAGCCCCAAAGAGCTAAGCCTAAAGCTCCATAGCCCGTAACCCCATGACCGCGCGCCTTCGTAAAGCCTTTCCCTATCACATCAGTCATAAACATGTGCAATCTCTTCCGCCACGATCGGAGGGCGATCGCTTCCCCTGCTACCATAACCTAACCACTCGTTAACTCGTGAAAAGGTGGTTTTCCTCTTGTCCCATCCGCCACGCGTCATCACCTAAGTGGGATCGCACGACCGTGTACGATTACCGCCCATCCCCCGTATAAATACCGCCTGCCGCCGAAACCGCCTTCCCCGCGCATGAACCACCCACACATCTCTTCCGCCCGATAGCCGTTGGATCTGCCCGCCCGAGATCCAATGGCTCACGATCATCTGCTCCCGTTTCTCCCGATATCTCCCGTTGAGCCATATCTGTCGTCCATCTTTGCGATCCAATGGCCGATATCTATCCTCCGCCTGCTCGTACATCCTCCATGAAGTCAACACACCCTGGTCACACCGTGCACCCGAAGGACAACAATGATCATCTACCAAGTACCTCGCACATTTCATCTCCAACAACCGCATTCAAGAAACAGAGTGGCCAAGAAGAAAAGGACCAGCCTCAAGCAGTTAAATGCAAAAAACATGAGCACTGTGGAAAATCCGATCTCCATTCAAAAATCACACCACAGTAATCTGCAAACCAAAACAGTTAAATGCATTTATTAATTATGGAACTTCTTTCATACAACACTCTACCTTCTCGAGAAGTACAGCAAAGCATCAGAAAAGATTAGATTCACTCACTGAAGCAGGCAGATTGTACTAAAGACTCCATCAGGCAGTTAAAGCAGTTGGTGGTCCATTATGACCCCTCCATGCATAGAATAGAAGAGAATTTTTTGTAATCAACCTCTATATATACCCAGAAAATAGATGTAATGAGGGTTGATGGTTGTAGTTTTGATGTAAGGTTCAACTTCTGGAGACTATAACTACTTTGATACTTACAGCGTCTGGTCTTCATTTTCAGCTAATACAAGCTTCTTTTGTTGTTAATTGCTCACTTTCCATTTCTACTCTGTTCTAGGTTGTGCCTGTTATGCATTTGTTCATGTGCTCTTGATATTTAGCATTAGAGGGGTTGTCATTCCACCTCTGTGTTGAAGTCTAGTATGTATCATTGAATGTGTTATGCAGGTTTATGTTTACTTAATGCCAGAGAGCTGTCATCTTGTCTGTGCATTAGGAAATAGATTTGCAGACCTCTTTACTGGTTGCAACCGACCATCACATGGTCTTGTGCATCTGCTGGTGTGGTCAGTATTCTCCATGTTCACCTAATCCTCAAACTGTGAGTAATTGGTGGTCTAAAGCCTTGTAGTCTGTGGGTGTTCACCCATGTCTGGAGTTAAGCATAGTAGAAGTGGTTATCTGGCTTGAATATGCATCATTCCCTCCATTCATCCATTTCCAACATTTGTTGAGTTTGTAATGTTCCCGAGCATCTCTGAGATACAACCTAGGAGAGTTTCTTGGGGTGATAACATTAATTGGCGCCGTTGCCGGGGAGAGGAGATTGAAGCTCAGCTTCCTTGGGAGACGACACAGTTCCAGATTTTGATGATAGACAAAGTCTGGACACATTTATGGTTGTAATCATCTATCTGGCGACTCCACTGGAGGAAGACCAACCTTTGGCGACTCCACATTATACTCCTGGCTTAGTTTGTGAGACACACTCAAAGAAATCCTCAGAAATCACTAGCTGTTCCAGTGCCTGACCCTGAGAAGATTGTTAAACTGAAGAAAACATCACAAAAAGGAGCATCAGGATCAAGTAAGCCCAAGAAATCTTATTTGTCTCTACATGAGAAGTTTTTAGTTGAGGATACACAATTTGAAGATATAGAGCCTAGTGTTGCTAGTGAAGAAACACCTGCAGAGATTCATAAAGCTCCTTGTCCATTTAGTTCCCCTTTGAATCTCAGTCCAAAGAAAGCTTCCCATACAGTCCAGAACATCTCATTGTCTCTATCATCCATTACATTGCTTCAAACTACCCAATCTGCGAGTGTCCTTCCACATACCCCAGTCATGCAGGACAGCAAGCACCTACGAAGATGGAAAGAATTATTACTGCTAGGTATGGACCTTTGGTCCTGCCTATTCCTTTGAATCCCATGCCTGCGGGAGAATATCAGAAATATATGCCCAAATTCACTGGTACAAAGGGAGTAACAGCTGAAGAACACCTCGAATCCTTTTATAACTATGCTGATAACTTGGATATAAGTGAAAATGATGTGTGGATGAGAGTTTTTGTACAGAGCCTTGATGGAGAGGCTAGAAAGTGGTTCATAGAATTGCCCCCTGGATCTATTGCTGATATTGAAGCCTTAAATGAAGCATTTTTGAAGCACTGGGGAGATAAAAAGGACTTGTTGTATTACCACACTGAGTTTGGTAACCTGAAGAGGGAAAATGGGGAGTCATTGCCTGATTTTAATAAAAGATTTAATCATATGTATAGTAAGATACCAGCTGAAGTAAAGCCTACTCCCACCTCTGCCAAACTCACTTATGCCAATGCTTTTGACTCTAATTTTTGCCTATTGTTGAGAGAAAGAAGATGTGCTACTCTAGCTGACATGCAGGATGCAGCATTAGAAGTAGAGTCTAATATTATGGTTGCAGAAAAGCTCAGAAGTCACGCCGATAGAAGAAGGCAGAGAAGTGAGGCTTCTTCTTCCTTTGCTTCATCTTCAGAACCCAAATTAGACAAAATGACTAAGATGATAGAGTCATTGGCTGCTGAAATATCCAAGCTAAAAGTTGAGCAGAGTTCCTGAAAGGCAAGGCTTCCAAACACATTTGCTCCAAGAAACCCAAACCCATTTAGAAGAGCAAATGAACAGTTGCAAATCTTTCAGAGGGGAAAAGAACAAAAAGTTAAAGCTCCTTTTCAAAATGTAGTCATGGAGGAGGAACAATTTGAAGAAGAGGATGAAATTCATTGTATGGAAGATACAGGAAGTGTTGCCTTTTTTACATTGGTTGCATATGAAGAATCACTGTTGTAGGACCAAATCAGTCAAAAATGGGACAGCAAGGTTGTTCTGTGGACTGGTGAACATTAAAGATACAATCTGAGGTCACAAGCAAGAAATGCCGAGGAGAATCCTGCCCAAAGAGCTGTTGTCAAAACAAAGTCACAGAATACCAGACAGAACAAACCTGCAGTTGAACCAGTCATCCTCAAAGCACCAACTCAAGAGGTAAGAGGTCCTAACAAGTCCCTTTCCCCTTTCAGTTTTGAAGCAGAAGTCCAGAAGTTAAAAATATATGTGCCTCTGTTAGAACTTGTAAAGAGTGAAGTTTTTAGAAAGCCTATCCTTGAGGCTCTTGAGTTGCAAGCCTCACAAACCTCCACTAACTCTGTCAATTTGCAAGATGATAGGCCTGTAGTTGTGCTTAGCCCAATGACCAAACCTACTGATGATAATTCTCCATCATTTTATGTCTCCTTGACCATTAATGACAAAATCCTCCACAACTCCCTGCTAGATACCGGGGCCAGCCACAATCTGATGCCTAAAGCTATCATGGAAGAGTTAGGCCTTGACATCACTAGACCATATCACAATTTATTCTCATTTGACTCAAGAAAGGTGAAATGTCTAGGGTTGATTAAAGATTTAGCCATTACCCTAACTCAGCTGCCCATGAAGAGCATGATGATGGATATTGTGGTAGCAAATATCCCTCCAAATTTTGGCATGTTGTTGTCCAGAGGATGGATTAAGAGACTAGGTGGTACATTATAGAATGATTTATCTTATGCCATTGCCCAAGTTTTTGGAGGAGAAAGAAGGAGATTGTACAGAGAAGCACAACTGGCCTACATCATCAGTGATGAGAAGAATCCTTCTAATCATCCCATATATGCTATGGACACTGATTTTGGAGCATGTATCCTCCAAATAGAAGAATCCCAGAAGGCCTCAATGCAGCTTAAGAAACCAATAGTTCAGGCCGAGGAAGAGCAAGGAAGTCAGGTTTGGGAGATGTTCTTTGATGGAGCATGTTCCAGGGAGACTGCAGGAGCAGGGGTGGTGCTGGTATCTCCAGAGCAAAAAAGCACACATCTGTCTTTTAAGCTGGCTTTTCAAGTCACCAACAATATAGCAGAGTATGAGGCTCTAATATTGGGCCTTAACGCAACAAAAGACAGAGGAATCAGGAACCTAAAGGTGTTTGGAGATGCTGATTTGATCATTCAGCAAGTAAACAGAACATTTCAAGCAAAGCACCCAAGGTTGAAAGCATACAGAGATGAGGTATGGAGACTCAAAGATTCTTTTGATGATTTCTGTATTTCATATATCCCTAGAGCCAAAAATCAGCTTGTTGATTCCCTTGCTGTGTCTGCTAGCATGTTTATCCCTCCCATGCCTCCCAGACTAGTTTATGAAGTCCAAATGAAATATAGGCCATCCTTACCTGATAATGTCTAGCATTGGAAAGTTTTTGAAGATGATGATGAAATAGATAGGTTTCTGCAAGTTATTGGTGAATTTTCAGAAATGCAAATTGACCAAGAGAATGAAGCCTTGCAAGAAAGTTCCCAGTTCCAACTTAGAAAAAAAATTGGAAAAGATAGCATTATCCAGGTTCCCAGCAATCATATTCCTAAGGGTCTAATTCCTTTAGAAAGACTATTTGACCAGAATGATGTGCCGTACAAGGCTACCCAAAAAGAATATCAATCTGCAGTCTGTAAACATAATATAGGGAGTCTAGACCAGACTAGATATATAAATCTGTCCACCCATCTGTCTGCTGCTCAAAATGTTGAATACTACAGTCTAATGAAGCAATTTACTGATATGTTTGCCTGGGAATATACTGACCTAAAAAACTATGATAAAAAGATTATTTAGCATAAAATCCCTTTAGAGAAAGATACCATCTCTTTCAAGCAGAAGCTGAGACCAATAAATCCTTTGCTCCTTCATTTGATTGAAAAAGAAATAAAAAAGTTGTTGGCTTCCAAAATCATAGTCCCTCTCAGATATTCGAAATGGGTAGCCAACTTAGTGGTAGTGAGGAAGAAAAATGGAGAAATCAGACTCTGTGTTGATTTCAGAAACTTGAACAAGTGCTTAAAAATTACAACTATCCCGAGATCAAAGAAGGATATCCAGTCCTTTCTGGGCAAGATTAATTTTGTGAGGAGGTTTATACCAAATTTTGCAGAACTAGTGAAGCACATTACCTCCATGTTGAAAAAGGGATCAGAAATCAAATGGACTGATTCAGCACGAGGATCTTTCGAGTCCATTAAGAAGGCTATTATGGAGGCTCCCACTTTAATAAGCCCAGATTACAGCAAGGAGTTCCATATATTTTCATTTTCCTATGAAGACACCATTGTGACAGTTTTATTGCAAGTAGATGAAGAAGGTTCAGAACATCCAGTGGCATTTTTTAGCAATACATTAAGGGATGCTAAGCTAAGGTATGATATTGTGGAGAAGCAAGCATATGCTCTTATCAAGTCTTTGAAAGCTTTCAGAATTTACATCCTGCATTCCAAGATAATTGCATATGTACCCTCTGTTGCAATAAAAGATGTCATAACACAACCTGATGCTAATCGAATAAGGGCTAAATGGATTGCAAAGTTAATTGAATTTAATATAGAACTGAAGCCCACCAAACTTGTCAGAGGTCAGGGTCTTGCCAGATTGTTAGCTGAAGAAAATTGCAGAACATTGGACATAAACCTCATGGGCTCAATTTCAGAAAATGGTCAAACAGAAGAAGAGGAAGCAGCTGAACCAGAGAGAAAGCAGCCAGTAGCAGAAAATCTAGCTTCTTGTGATTGGTATTTTGCAATAGTTAAATTCTTGTTGAAGCTAGAAATCCCTTCAAGCTTTACTCAAAGTCAAGCCAGAACTGTTAAACTTAGGGCAGCGAAGTATTGCATTCATGAAAATCTGCTTTATTGGAGGGATCCTTCTGGAATCCTGCTAAGGTGTCTAGATAAAGAACAGTCAATGAAAGCTATGCAGGAATTTCATTCCAGCATGTGTGGAGGACACCATTATTGGAAAACCACTGCCCATAAGATCCTCAGAGTTGGTTACTATTGGCCCACCTTATTTTCTAATATATTTTCATTTGTCAAATCTTGTGACAGTGTCAAAGATTTGAAGGGAGACAGCAGTTGAAATCCCTGCCCTTAAAACCAATACATGCAAAAGGCCCTTTTCAGTAGTGGGGCTTGGATTTCATTGGAGAAATCAATCCACATTCCAGTGGCCAACATAGATGGATCCTAGTAGCCACTGATTATTTCACTAAGTGGATTGAAGCAATCCCGACCAAAAAGGCTGATCATAATGTGGTCATGAAGTTTTTGACAAAACACATCTTTACCAGATTTGGTTGTCCACATAAAGTAGTCACAAACAATGCAGCAGCTTTCAGGGCAAAAGAGTTGGTGGATATGTGTGATTCAATGGGCATTAAGTTGGTTCACTCCACCTCATATTATCCCCAAGGCAATGGTCTAGCAGAATCTTCTAACAAGAGCTTGATAAGGATAATTAAAAAGCCGCTGGAAGATAATAAAAAGAATTGGGATTCTAAGCTCAAATATGCATTGTGGGCTGACAGAGTGACCGTTAATAAATCCACAGGGAATTCTCCTTTCAAGCTGGTATATGGCACTGAAGTTGTATTCCCAATTCAGTTAACTCTCCTTGTGGAAAAATTCCTTCAAGAAGAGTAGAATGAGGAAGAAGATATGGCAAAGAGGATCACGGATTTGGCAGAGGTACATCAAATCACAGAATAGCTGGTAGAAAAGTCTGCAGCCCATCAAAAGAAGATCAAGGAAGCTTTTGACAGAAAGACAAAATCAGATAATTTTCAAGTTGGAAATCTAGTTCTGAAATGGGATTCATTGAAAGAAAAGAAAGGCAACCATGGGAAGTTTGATGTTTTCTGGACAAGGCCTTTCATCATTTCTCAGATTCAAGGGAACAATACCTTCATGCTGAAAAGCATGGGAGGAGAAGCAGTTTTTGATGGCCCAGTTAATTGGCATTTTTTGAAAATTTATGTGGTTTAAGGTATTTTGGCCTTAAAGTTGTAAATATTTTGTTTTATCAGTTAGGTGTAAGCAAAGTAGACTCCATGCCCAATGGAACACTAGGAAATTTTGCTAATTTGGTTTTCACAAGAAAGGCATTGATCTACAAGTTCTTGAGACCTCATAGGGAGGATCTCATCCCCAAAAGGAGCCAGTGTTAGCTCTGCTACATTCCTCAACATTTGAAGGTCATAAGCAAGCCTGGTTGTGTTGCTGCTGTTCAAAGAGGACTCATATCAGTCAACCTCCGCCTTCTCCTTCACCCGGCTTACTCCCTTTCACCCAACTGCCTCTGTTTTTTGCCCTTCACATTCAGCATGAACCCCTGATCTTAAAGCCCCAAAGAGCTAAGCCTAAAGCTCCATAGCTTGTAACCCCATGACCGCAGGCCTTTGCAAAGCCTTTCCCTATCACATCAGTCATAAACATGTGCGATCTCTTCTGCACCGTCCGATCATCTCCACCATGATTGGATGGCGATTGCTTCCCCCGCTACCATAACCTAACCACTCGTTAACTCGCGAAAAGGTGGTTTTCCTCCTGTCCCATCCACCACACGTCATCGTCTGAGTGGGATCACGTGGCCGTGTACAATTACCGCCCATCCCCCATAAGCAATGTGATAAATATCACCCGCCACCGAAACCACCTTCCCTGTGCGTTAACCACCCACGCATCTCGTCCGCCTGATATCCATTGGATCTACCTGCCCTAGATCCAATGGCTCACGATCGTCTGCTCCCGTTTCTCCCGATATCTCCCGCTGAGCCATATTCGCTGTCCATCTATGCGATCCAACGGCCGATATCTATCCTCTGCCTGCTCGTACATCCTCTATGAAGTCAACACACCCTGGTCACGCCATGCACCCGAAGGACGATAGCGATCATCTGCCAAGTACCCGGCGCATTTCATCTCCAACAACCACATTCAAGAAACAGAGTGGCCGAGAAGAAAAGGAGCAGCCTTGAGCAGTTAAATGCATTTATCAGTTATGGAACTTCTTTCATACAACACTCTACCTGCTCGAGAAGTACAGCAGAGCATCAAAAAAGATCAGATTCACTCACTGAAGCAGGCAGATTATACTAAAGACTCCATCAGGCAGTTAAAGCGGTTGGTGGTCCATTATGACCCCTCCACGCGTAGAATAGCAGAGAATTTTTTGTAATCAACCTCTATATATACCCAGAAAACAGATGTAATGAGGGTTGATGGTTGTAGTTTTGATGTAAGTTTCAACTTCTGGAGACTGTAACTACTTTGATACTTGCAGTGTCTGGTCTTCATTTTCAACTAATACAAGCTTCTTTTGCTATTAATTTCTCACTTTCCATTTCTACTCTGTTCTAGGTTGTGCCTGTTATGCATTTGTTCATGTGCTCTTGATATTTAGCATTAGAGGGGCTATCATCCCACCTCTGTGTTGAATTCTAGTATGTATCATTGAATGTGTTATGTAGGTTTCTGTTTACTTAATGCCAGAGAGTTGTCATCTTGTCTGTGCATTAGGAAATAGATTTGCAGACCTCTTTACTAGTTGCAACCGGCCATCACATGGTCTTGTGCATCTGCTGGTGTGGTCAGTATTCTCCATGTTCACCTAATCCTCAAACTGTGAGTAATTGGTGGTCTAAAGCCTTGTAGTCTGGGGGTGTTCACCCATGTCTGGAGTTAAGCATAGTAGAAGTGGTTATCTGGCTTGAATATGCATCATTCCTTCCATTCATCCATTTCCAACATTTGTTGAGTTTGTAATGTTCCCGAGCATCTCCGAGATACAACCTAGGAGAGTTTCTTGGGGTGATAACAATAACCATAAAAATGAATGCCATGGGTCAGATTGTACATGTACTAACTCCAAAAGAGTTAAAACACATTACAATTAAAAGATCCTTCTGTACAACCTTCATTCCACACATACTCACAACTCTATGCAATGCTTGTTCCACACAGATACATCTATAAAAGTTTTGAATGGGAAACAATTTAAAATTAATTTCGTCTCTATAGAATAAACTCATTTTTGCACTCTTATTCTCTCGCACATGCCCTATCCTTTGCATTTCTCAACTCTGTATTTCGACCCCCATCCTCTACACAATGAAATCTTCACACAAGGATACATGGGAGCATTTCATACATTTATCTAATTTTTCACACATGGAGCAAACTTTTCATGGCACAAATTGTTACTCAATTGACTCACTCATAGCATGGTTCACATATTCATTTTACCGCACAACACTTCTTCCTCACATGGATTGAAAACACAATTTATTTAATATTGCATAATATGAGTAGCTTTTATAATCCAATGGTTATGATAATTTTTACAGCAAGAGCATTTGTTCCCCAATGATTAGAGTAATAGCTTGCTAGCTTTGAAAATTGTTCTCCTCGCATAAGATCGTACACCAAAGTTCCGATGACATATTTAGTAACATGAAAGGAAAAATTAGAGAAAAAATGATCAATGTAAAAAGTAACATTAACAAATTGCTTTCATAGCCAACACGCCTACATATAATGTGTCAAAAATGATAAGCCATCTAAGCCAAAAATTGACATCTAAGATCTAAAATCACTCTATCCTCCACACAGTAAAAGCTTCGCTTTCAACCATCGTGTCAGTGTCAGAGCACCCCCATTTATGCAAATAACCTTGTTCCCTCGCACATACTCCATCATCCTGGAAATAATTCGTCCTAAACACAGTAAAAGCTCCGCACATGAAAACATAATAATATTAATTCGAAAAGTGTTCATCCCCCTTCCCCCCTCCTCACCTATGAAAAACACCTACAACCACATCAATTCTGGCATGATTGAGTAGAGTAGAGCACCCCCATCTATGCAAAGGACCCTCATTCTTCTGCACATACTCCATCCTTTGCCCAATAAAATCTCTGCACAAGGAAACATAATAATAGTAGTTGGAGATTTGTTCACACCCCCCTTCAGGCCTATGCAAAGAACCGACAACCGTGTCAATTCTTGTATCATTGAGTAGAGCATTAACATAATATTGTCAATGTCATAGCACTCACCAACGGAATGGCCACTCACAAAATTACTTGTATTTTAATTTTGAAATAGAGCAGAGTAGTAACAAAACGGAGAACCCTCATCTATGAAAAGAACCCTCATTCTCCCGCACAGTAAAATCTCCACACAAGGAAACATAATAATATTAATTGGAGATTTGTTCAGCACCCCCCAACTCCCCCCAGGGCCTATGAAAAGAATCTACAACTACATCAATTCTCACATCATTGAGAAGAGCACTAACATAATAGTGTCAATGTCAAAGCACTTACCAACGAAATGGCCACTCACAAAATCAATTTTTTTTTTAAATGAACTGTCAGGCACTAACAAATACCAAAAAAAAATGCCCTCCATCAAGGGAATTTTGTCCCATTAGAGCTTCCTCAGCGAATCGAAAATTAGAAATAAGATTTACTGAAAATTAGGAAATTATTTTTGAATTTATGCAAAATGAGAAATATAAAGCATTTTCCCAAAAATTTGGTTAGAATTGCAAAAACACAGCCAAATAATGCATAGTGGACTCACCTTCACCACAATACGAATGTTATAGTGCCTCGCGAGGCAAAGACTAATAAATAGAAATCTATATAGAAATTAAAGTTAAGAGTAAAAAGATAAGTTATATTTATTTTAGAGTAACATATAGATGATATATTTTATCATAAAATATTCTTGTAATAATATTATAGTCATTTAAAACTGTATAAAAATATTTGGTTATATATATATATACCCCGATCAGGGTGTGAGCCAGAAATTAAGCACTCAAACAGGGAGTAATGGTTTATACAACGGTGTACAATACCACTGCCCTCACACGCTCGAGGCAATTGGTACAATGGCCCCTTGCACGATGGCATGCAGTGTATATGGGAAAGGTGGTAGCGGGAGTAAAGACAACATTGGTTTTAGTAACAATGAAGGAGGGAAGGTTGGTGTTGATCGGAACAATTACGGACAAGGAGACTAATGCAACGGGTGGGTTCTGTGGCGCCACCAACAACGACAAGATTTCTGACTGTGCGCGAAGGTTAATGAGTATGTAGTCATATATATCTCCGCTCTCGTAATGTTGACCTACTCTAGTTTTCGTTTGGGGGAGAGGGGAGGAATTATGTGTTAGGCCCTTATAATACTAGTGTAACCCCTTATTGTTATTAGTACAACCCCCTTATTATATTGTTGTACCAATGTAGTCCCCATATTGTTATTATTGTGCCCCATAGAAGCCCACTATTGTTATTATTATGCCCTTACATTATTATTGTTATGTCGGCTCCGATTATATTATGAACCCTAAGACTCCTATATATAGAAAGGAGATCTTGTCATCTGTATCATCGAAGAATTGTTCATTTGTGTAATGTAAAGGAGGTTTCCCCCTCAAAGAGGCTTATTCGAAGGTATTGATCTATATTTTCTATCTTTTTGTGAGCTGGTTTCATAACATTTGGTATGAGAGCTTTGGATTCTAGGGTTTCGATGCTCCAAATCTGTCATTGTGGTATTTTCGCTATAACTTTTTTCTGCGACATTTCAGAAGCTAAAAAAAAAATCCATTTGAGAAGAAATCTTGCTAAACCGCGTCCAAATTTCAAATCTTGTCTCGCTATATTTTCGGAGATATGATATGAGGAAGTTAGGGTTTTTGCAAGCTCCAGAATTTCATCTAAAACAGGTCATCATGGTATTTTCGCTATAACCTTTTCGCTACAAAGTTTCAGAAGCTAAAGAAAAAACCCATTTGAGAAGAAATCGTTCTGAATCTTGGGTCCGAATTTCAGATCTTGTCTCGCTATATTTTCAGATATATGATCTAAGGAAGTTATGGTTTTTCAGACTCCCAAATTACATCCTAAATAGGTGACCTTGGGAAAATCATCATAACTTTCTCTCTAAGCAACAAATTGAAATTTCGTAAGAAGTTACAGAAAGAGGACGGACTGTAGTTTTATGTGCATAGTTTTTAGATCTGAAGGTCGAAACAGTGACACGTGGCACATCGTACAAGTTTGCTCTACTGAAACATTATATAATCAGGTCACCTTAGGAGATTGGGAATAACTCTTTCTTGGAGAATCAAATTTTGATCAAACTTGTGGGGTTAGAAAGAGGACTTAGTGGGCTACTGCAGGAGACAATTTTAGGAATTTGATATTTGAAAGTACAAAGTTACAGTCATTTCAAGATCAAGCTCATGAAATCAAGAAAAGGCAATATGAGGAATTTTGATGGAAAGTGTCCAGTAAATTGGATACTACAGATGGAGCAATATTTTGATCTACATGGTGTACCACTGTTACAAAAGGTATGTATTGCATCTTCATATTTAGAACCGAATCAATTTTTATAGTATAAAGGGCTTTGTTCTCATAAAAAACTTGTTACATGGTCAATTTTCATAGAGAAAATGATAGCACATTATGAGGATACACAGAGCAACACCACAACAATTGGAAGAGAAAAAAGAAAAAAGGCTTTGTTACAAAGTGGAAAGCAAAATTATGGCAACAAGGAAGTCTACCCCTCACAACTATAAAGATGGAATTGTTGTTTCTCCTAGCCTTCCACAACCTACAAGGGTTACACCACAACAATTGGAAGAAAAAAGAGTGTTGATTGATTCAGGCAGTACCCATAATTTTATTGATTGTAAGATAGCCAAGGAATTGAATTGCTTCCTATATCCAGCACTGGAGTGTCAAGTGATGGTTGCAAGTGGAGGAACCATAAATTGCTCTGGAAAGTGCCATAATATCAAACTATCCATGGGCAAATATGTATTGAATAGCCCAATGCTTTCCATTCCAATGGGTTGTGCTAATGTTTTACTATGAGTCCAATGGCTACAATCTTTGGGTACGATAGATTTTAATTTTCAAGAACTTTTCTTGAAATTTTTTTAGGAAGGAAAGGAAGTTGAATTGAGGGGTATCGAAGGAAAACCTAGAAAGATAATCAACTCTAACAGCATGACAAAGATTCTAAATAAAGAACAATGGGGTGTAATTGCACAATTATGTTCACTATAGGATCCCACATTGAAATCATGTATTTCTCCAGATCTCCAAAACGTTTTGGACAATCATTCGAAGGTATTTGAGACTCCCAAAGGCCTCCCACCTATTCGTGATCATGATCATGCTATTCATTTGATTCCACGAAGTGTTCCTTCAAACATCAGGCCTTACATATATCCATATGCCCAAAGGATTGGGAACTCATTCAAAAGTTGCAGAAGATCCCAGTTCAAACAGTATTGCAAAAACTTGACAAGGAAGGAAAAATCATATTGGAACCTGAAGCAGTCACAGAACCGAGAAATCGAAAGCTACGAAATAGATCAATTTCAGAGTATCTCATCAAGTGGAATAACTTACCCGCTGAATATTCCACATGGGAGGACAAGAATTTATACAGAAGCATTAAGAACTACTCAAGCGTTGAGGACAACACTTTTTGAAGGAGAGTGGCATGTTAGGTCCCTATACTACTAGTGTAACCCCTTATTGTTATTAGTACAAACACCTTATTATATTGTTGTGCCCATGTAGTCCCCATATTGTTATTATTGTGCCCAATAGAAGCCCACTATTGTTATTATTATGCCCTTGCATTATTATTGTTATGTCGGCTCTGATTATATTATGACCCCTAAGACTCCTATATATAGAAAGGAGGTCTTGTCATTTGTATCATTGAAGAATTGTTCATTTGTGTAATGTAAAGGAGGTTTCCCCCTCGAAGAGGCTTATTTCTAAGGCGTTGATCTATATTTTCTATCTTTTTGTGAGTTGGTTTCATAACATTTGGTATCAAAGCTTTGGATTCCAGGGTTTTCGCTGCTCCAAACAGGTCATCGTGGCATTTTCGCTATAATTTTTTTTTTGCAATGTTTCAGAAGTTAAAAATAAAACCCATTTGAGATGAGATATATATAAACCTCGGGTCCGAATTTCAGAGCTTGTCTCGCTATATTTTTAGAGATATGATCTGAGTAAGTTATAGTTTTTGCAAGCTCCAGAATTTCATCTAAAACAAGTCATCGTGGAATTTTCACTATAACGTTTTCGCTACAAAGTTTCAGAAGCTAAAACAAAAACTCATTTGAGGAGAAATCAGTTTGAACCTTGTGTCTAAATTTCAGATCTTGTCTCGCTATATTTTTGGATATATGATCTGAGGAAGTTAGGGTTTTTGCAGACTCCTGAATTACATCTTAAACAGGTGACCTTGGGAAAATCATCACAAATTTCTCTCTGAGAATCAGATTGAAATTTAGTAAGTTACAGAAAGAGGATGGATTGTAGTCTTTTTTGTGTATTTTTCAGATCTGAAGGTCAAAATAGTGACACGTGGCACATCATACAAGTTCGCTATTCTGAAAAGGTGTATAATCAGGTCATCTTGGGAGATTGTGCATAACTCTTTCTTGGAGAATCCAATTTCGATCAGACTGGTGGAATTGGAAAGAGGACATAGAGGACTACTATAGGTCGTGATTTCAGAACTGGAAGATCTAAAATTACAGTGTTACAGTTGTTTCAAGATTGAGCTCCTAAAACCAAGAAAAAGCGAGATGAGGAAGGTTGATGGCAAGGATCCGGTAAATTGGATACTACAGATGGAGAAATATTTTGATCCACATGGTGTACCACTATTACAAAAGGTATGTATTGCATCTAATTATTTAGAAACGAATCAATTTTTATGGTATAAAGGGCTTTGTTCTCGTAAACCACTTGTCACGTGGTCAATTTTCACAGAGGAAATGATATCACATTATGAGGATACAGAGAGAAACGCCTTCATTAGCCAATTGATAAATCTCAAACAAAAGTGTTCAATGGTAGAGCACATTGAGGACTTTCAAAATTTGAATTTAAGGGAAAATTATATTCCAGAGAAGAGGAGGATTGATGTCTCCATAGGGACTTTAAAGGATAACATTCAACATGAGGTTCGTCTTTGGGAACCTGATTCATTGGAGAAGGCATTCAGGTGGGCAAGAAAAGTGGAAAGCAAAATTATGGAAACACGGAATTCTACCCCTCACAACTGTAAACATGGAAGTGTTGTTTCTCCTAGCCTTCCACAACCCTCAAGGGTGACACCACAACAATTGGAAGAAAAAAGATAAAAAGGGCTTTGTTACAATTGTGATAGCAAATGCACTAAAGGTCATAAGTGTGCTGAGAAGAAATTATTTTACATAGATTATGAAGGGGAGGAAGAAAAGGATTAAGAAACATCAAAAAAAGATGATATACACCAGGAACCAACCCAGAGAAAGAAGAAATGAATCCGACCATATCTTGTAAAGCATTGGCAAGAATTACCACTCCTCAAACTCTCAAGATAGAAGGACATATCAAGAAGAAAAAGGTTCAAGAAGTGAGAGATCACATCGAGAAAGAAGAAATGAATCCAACCATATCTTGTAATGCATTGGTCGGAATTATCACTCCTCAAACTATCAAGATAGAAGGACATATCAAGAAGAAAAATGTTCAAGAAGTGAAAGATCACATTGAGCATTAAGAAATGAATCCAACCATATCTTGTAAAGCATTGGAAGAAATTACCACTCCTCAAACTCTAAAGATAGAAGGACATATCAAGAAGAAAAAGGTTCAAGCAGTGAAAGATCACATCAAGCATCAACAACAAGTTCTCCAACTTTTAAAGGATAACGCCACTTTGGTGCAGAATCAAATGAAACAACAGGTAGATCAACATCATAGTGAAAAATGTTTTGATGTAGGTGATTGGGTATTTTTACGGCTACATCTCAAGCAAGCTATTTATGAGAAGGAAATGTTGGCAATACTACATGCACTTAAGAAATGACGACCTTACCCAATGGAAAGACACTTCAAGGTAAAAATGGATCATGATAGTCTTAAATACTTTTTAGAACAAATATTATCTTTAGAAGAACATAAAAATGGGTCACAAATATGTTGGGTTATGACTTTGACATCATCTATAGAAAAGGGAAGCAAAATTTTGTTGCAGATTCACTCTCAAGAAAGGATGAGGATGTGGAAGCATTGTTTTGTGCTATTTCTATTATCCAACCAAATTGGATAAACAAAGCAAGGGATGAATAGAAGAAGGACGAAGAAGTGTGGCCACTCATTCAAAAGTTGTAGAAGATCCCAATTCAAACAATATTGCCAGAACTTGAACAGGAAGGAAAAATCATATTGGAACCTGGAGCAGTCATAGAAACAAGAACCCGACAGCGACGAAATCAATCAATTTCAGAGTATCTCATCAAGTGGAAGAACTTACCAGTTGAAGATTCCACATGGGAGGACAAGAATTTTATACATAAGCATCAAGAACTACTCAAGCATTGAGGAGACACTTTTTGAAGGAGAGGGGCATGTTAGGCCCCTATAATACTATTGTAACCCCTTATTGTTATTAGTACAACCCCCTTATTATAGTCTTGTACCCATGTAGTCCCCATATTGTTATTATTGTGCCGCATAGAAGCCCACTATTGTTATTATTGTGCCCTTACATTATTATTGTTATATCGACTCTAATTATATTATGACCCCTTAGACTCCTATATATAGAAGGGAGGTCTTGTCATTTGTATCATCCAAGAATTGTTCATTTATGTAATGTAAAGGAGTTTTCCCCCTCAAAGATATTGATTTCTAAGGCGTTCATCTAGCTTTTCTATTTTTTTGTGAGCTGGTTTGATAACATTATGGGGGAGAGCTGCAAAATTGAGAAGTGTTGTGGGCATGGGATGGTGGCATATGCTTGGTTTTGTGTTTGTCTCTCACACCCGTTTGGCATACTATCCATTTCTCTTTGCTTTGAAGTTCTCCTTTCTCATATGGGAATTTTGTTGGCACTGGACAGAGGGCCTAGTTTTGCAGTTCATAGGAGTCTTGCTGGTAAAGCTAGGGAGATGAGCCTTGGGGGTAGAGTTGGCCAGCCCACCTGCATTCTGGGTGGTAGCCTCTACTTTAGGTCCATGTGTAGCTGCAGAGAGGTAGGTAGCAACCTCGGCATGAGGGAGAAGGTTGAGAATTACGGGCGGGAAGTCTGGCAAGGGAGTGGCATTGGCTATGGAAGGAAGATTGGTGATGGTGGTGTCATGGGGCTCAGGGATGGGTGGATGATTGGGTCGGGTCCTCCTCTCGCGTCCTGGGCAGAGGGTAAAGGGTATGCTAGCCAAGGTTGGTGGAGAGTTGGTAAGTGGCGGTGTTTACCAACCTGGAACCGAGGAGAAGAAACAAACCAAATTGAGGCTGAGAGGAGGTGTCTTAGGCGAAGTGTAACTGTTGGTGTTGGTTGTGGGTCGAACCCCTCCAAGGAACTGACCTACGACCCTGAAAGGTTGAGCACTGCAACTAAAAAGGGAGGGTCTGAGGAAGGCGGGTTGGTGCGCAGTAATCCTACCACCTGTGTGAAATCTCCTTGTCGTATTATGTTGAATTGTAATTGGATTACGGTTTGTTGCAATGAATAGGGTTGGGTCAGAAAAACCATGGCACGTCCTGCAAAAACCCGCTATCGTGGAAGGAGGACCCAAGCGACCAGGAAGGACACGGAACCGGGCACGTCTGAGGGATGCAGAGGCAGGAAATCTGTTGAAAGGCTAATAAGTGAAGTGGCAGTTGCCTACTGTGAAGGCAATAATGAGGAAATTCACAAATTATTAGAGGATTGGGAAGAAGAAGGGAAGCAGGAGAGTGATACTGATGGCCTGGGTGCAGGGGATATAGACAAACGCCCAAATCCTGATATAATTTCCTCTAATTCTGGTGGAGTTACTTCTGCTTCCTGACTTAGAGCATCAGTCATCTATTTCTAGACAGACTATTCATAAAAATTCCCTTTTTGCTTCAACATCACCACTCTTTCCCCCTTAATCACCCCAACCCTTGTTTATCGGGCATAATTTATCTCATAGAGCCTCTTTTCCTCTATCGGAACTATAATTCCATAGGAATTACAAAATACACTATCAGTGATCTCACACAACCATAATGTGGTTTTACACAGAAATGCACTATTGGCAGAGTTTCACTACCGTAATGCTATTTCACATGAAATACACTATTGGCGGGCTTTTACAAAGGAAGCATTCATACACAGAGTTACACTATCGGCGGACTTTTCAAAGGAAAACATTAGTACACTAAATACACTATCGTAATTGCTATCGGCAGTTCCCAAAGGTCGGGAACACAACATTACACCTTCTGATGTGATAACATGTGGGCTATCGGCAATCGCTACCGATTCCAATGCACCCTACTAAGCGCTCCCCATTGATACTTGCAATGCGATAACACTCGCAAACCCAATAAGCTATCGAAGCCTCCCTATAATATTTTGAGTCTGAGGTATCGCTACTTCGGACTTCAGCGCTTTGAAGGGTTAGATCCTCTTCACTATAGTTCTGCGATGCGATATTGGTTCGAACCCAATATGGGTAAGCAAGATATGATAAGATTTCAAATCTGGAACTCCATTCCGACTAAGTCTTTTCACGATTTTCCTGTGTAAAACAGAGTTTCCGCCGCGGAATGCAATAATGCATGTAAGGAAAACAGGGCCAGTCAATGTAAAGGAAAACCACCCCAACTGCTTCAACCAAAGTGTTAGCTGGAAAAAATAAGGCCAAATCACTGTTATTATGACTCAGAAGAAAAGTAATGAAACCAATACACGCATAAATACCAATTAACAGGAAAATACAGTTCTGATGCACAGAAAGGCTTTTGAAGGTCACCACGCCTCCGGGATCGACCAATACACAGAGAAAAAACCCCTCTTCCTTTGAAAAATATGCGATAAAGGCATGCGGTCAAAATCCCATTACAATAGCATCAAACTTACATATGTATTGGTTCGTGTTAACAACCAGTTCCTAAAACAGAGGTTAATTTATTGTAACTATCAGTTCAGCGGAACATCCTCCCCGAGAACCTCCACTATGCTTAACTAATCCTATCAGTTCAGCAAGGTATTCTCCTCAACAACCTCCACTACACTTATTTTAACATTTATTACAACATGATTTAGCCCTAGATTCTATTCTATGCTAAACTAGAAAAACATGGAAATTGATGGCTAAATGATCCCACTCCCTTGCTTGTAGATTTTTTTGTATTTTTGGAATAAATTTGAAGATTTTACCTCCAAGCCTCATGCTCCTGCATCAGAGACAGACATAGAAATGGAGGATTAGAGAACCCTTGTCCTGGATCCTGGAAACACGAGTGTTGTAGATCTAACCCAGAAATATTATAGATCTGATATAAAAACATAAGACAAGCAAATAAACCCAGAAATAAGATGAAATGATTCTTTATTGATCAAACCCTTAAGGTAGGGCAACACCATACATTCACTCCTTAAGGAAGGAGAACACTCCACAAGCCATATGCCTGTTCATACAAGAATACTTCTCTTCATCTTCCTATCCTCCATGTGGAGTCTCTAGCCTTTATATAGGCCTCATACATACAATACCATGTACCATTACCATGGTTTCCTTATACCATCAACTAATACCATGGGCCCCTTACATTATTATTAACTACTTGTGGTCCCTTACATGACATGGGTTAACCACCTTATTTATTACTATGACCCATCCCATTATTACCTTGGGTACCTCCCTTGGTACCCCATATTATCCCCCCTAGGTACATAACATTCCACCCCCCTAAACATGTTTCGTCCCCGAAACATGGGAAGAACATAAATAATAAGATCTACTCAAGAGAGTAGTCCACTGATACCATGCACGTGCATCTAGCCATCCAAGAGAAAGGTGAACCCTCGATCTCACTGGTGCCTCGCTCGCTTGAGATGGAAGTTGACCGTGGCAGCTCTTCTGTGTTGATGTGTAGTAGGTGGATCGTCTCTCCTTTCTATCCATCATGTGACTACTTGGTTTCCATGATGGTTGCCTTGTGGGGTGATGTGGGTGATGATATGTTGAAGTTTTAACCCACGATGGCTTTTGCTTGACTTCACCCTGCTGTGGTGCCTGTTGTGGTGTCTTCTTTTTCAATATGACTTCAACCACTGAGCCCTCCTCTGATGTATCATCACCTGTAACCTTTTCTTCTGCAGCCTCTGTTTGTGTTTGATTGTCGATCATCAACGGCTCATCATCTGATATGTCAGTCCCTTGAACATCTTCTGCTTCAACCTCCATGTGCTCTACCTGTTTATGGATGGAAATATCCTGTAATGTAATTTTCTTCTTTTTATACCATAGCTTTAGGAATTTCTTTTGCACATTAATATTGATAGTACCCACGGATTCCATCCAAGGATATCCCAACACAACATCCATATTATCCATCTCTGAAGCATAAAAATCACCATGCAACACATATTTATCCATAGAAATCTTCAAATCCTTATACACTTGAACATCCTCATTATCAACTTGTGCCGTTTCAATGTGTTTTGCTGGAACTTGCAATCTTTTTGCCAAATTAACACTTATAAGATTTTGCTTGCAACTAGGGTTTATAGTCACAACGATTTTCTCCTTCTGAATCGATCCATGAACCTGCAATAAGGAGACACCCGTAGAAATTAAACCCTTATGTGTCTCATTCTCCTTTTTTCTAGCACGAGACCATTTGTCTAAAAGGACTTTTTCAAATTCTGCATTTGAGAGTTTGGTCAACTGTTTGTCATCAAGTGAGAGACACCATTTGTAAGCCTCATCTTTGAAACCCCTCTGGCAATAATCCCTCCCAATGTTTTTCCATACCCACTTATGTTGTTTTATGTATTCTTCAATAGTAGGACCATCATCTTTTCCAGTAAAGTATAGAACCTTGCTAGAAGCCATGAATGGTTTGGAAAAAATTCACTTACTTGGCGAAAATGTGAAAATGTCACAGTTTCGTCAATATTGCTCAGAATCTCTATTATAACATGTTTTTAGAAATGGAACAACCATTCTGCATCTGCCCATGTGATAGAAATCCTGATTCAGACACTGGAATTTCAGATCTGCGCTGCTACTCTCCCGGCGTCACCCAAAATTTCTGCAAAAAGAGCTGATTTTAAATCAGCGATATCTCCCTCATCCGGACTCCGATTCGACTGATTTTTTTTTGAAGTTGGGTATTTTTTCCCAAAGAATCCAGATCTGCAATTAAATTTTGTAGATCTTGTACCAAGACGTCTAGATCTGCGCCGCAAAATCGCTGCCCTGAAAATTGTCTGCAACCCCACTGATTTTTAGATCAGCGATATCTCCTTCATCCGGACTCCGATTCAACCAATTTTTTTTTTTGAAATCGGCTATTTTTTCACAAGGAATACAGATATGCAATTAGATTCTATAGATATTACACCAAAACGTACAGATCTGATCAGCAAATTCGCCACCCAAAAAATCCCTGCAAAAATGAAAAAAAAAAAATCTCCACGGTTTGCCCAAGAAAGTGCTCTGATACCACTTGTTGTAGATCTAACCCAGAATATTATAGATCAGATAGAAAAATACAAGATAATGCAAATAAACCCAAAGATAATATGAAATGATTCTTTATTGATCAAACCCTTATGGTAGGGCAACACCATACATTCACTCCTTAAAGAAGGAGAACACTCCACAAGCCATATGCCTGTTCATACAAGAATACTTCTCTTCATCTTCATATCCTCCATGTGGAGTCTCTAGCCTTTATATAGGCCTCATACATACAATACCATGTACCATTACCATGGTTTCCTTATACCATCAACTAATACCATGGGCCCCTTACATTATTATTAACTACTTGTGGTCCCAAGTTACATGACATGGGTTAACCACCTTATTTATTACTATGACCCATCCCATTATTACCTTGGATACCTCCCTTGGTACCCCATATTATCCCCCCTAGGTACATAACAACGAGGGTCGGAATCACTCAATTCAAGCAAACCATCTACCTGTACTAGTTGATGAAAAGCCTGCTGGGTGAGGCTTTTCATCAACCAGAAGGTGCAGTTCCAATTGCACAAATAAGATATTCGACTTGGCCGAATTGAAAGGCACCTGCCTTGTATCCTGGTCCAAACCGAGATGTCGGGGACGAATGTCAAAGATCCAGCGCCTGTGGAATCCGCTTCTGCTAAGCAACATGACTAGCTAGTCTACTTTTATGGTTTTGTTTATATATGTGGATAGATTTTACATTTCCTTATGCAAATATATATGTATGTAGATCTCTAGAGTATGGACAAGAATATGAGACTTATATAGCTTGGATAGAAAGACTGAATTTTTTTTGTTTCTGGATGGCATACAATGCAAATAGATGGCCAACAGACTTGGTTCCCACTGGGCAAGTTGAGGCCACCTAGCCAATTTATGTGGTGTAAATTTGCTTTATAATTAATGAAACAAGAGGATCTACCAAGCTTAACAAAATATATATATGTGTGTGTGTGTGTGTGTGTGTGTGTTATTTATTAAAATTAAATGAATATACTATAATTAGAAAAATGACTAAATTGTTAATTTCTAAAACGTCATAAGATGAAAGTGTTAATTATGTTTGTGACCTTAAGAAGGTTGAAGATGAAAATCACTCATAAATTGTTCATCTTATATTCACATTTAATTTAATCTTCAATATTTGTCATCTTATTTTAAGTTGGCAAAAGTATGGTGATATGAGAAAGTTTCTCTACTTTTTTTAACATAGAAATAAAATGTTAAAAAAATATAACTGATCACTTACATTTTTAAGGTTTAATAAATCATATAAGCCTTAGTTGATATTAATCATCATTATACAAAATATTGTTATAATCAACATAGATCCATCTTAAATACAGATCTAACATGAGTCGTGAGGGATTCAATTTCATCACGTGCAATTCTTTTTATGAGCCAACATTATTTAAATTTTTTATAGTTACACATCACACTGGGTTGTAAAATGAGCCTCTCGACTCAATAATATTACAGTCATTTAAAATTATATAGAAATATTTAATTATATAATAAACATAGATATAAAGAAATTGATGGAAAGTTATTGGATGTAAATTTTCAATATCTTTTATTTAATATATGTTTTAATAATTAAACAAGAAAATTGTGTGTGTTCCTGGTAATCATCATATTTGTTAAGATTTGGATTGATGGTGAATGGGTGCATTTTTGAGGCGCTCTTTACAAGAAATTATGAGTTCAAATAGTTGTGAGTGTAAACTAAAAAACAAAAACAAAAAAATTAATCATAAGAGAGTGTGATGGTCACTAGTTAGAAACCTCTTACATAATGCAATTCATTTTAAATTCATTTACAAAGTATATATAACCTTCTAAATATTTAAATTAAAATAAATTTAATTTTCAAATATTTAATGTATTCGTCTTCATTTGTTAACAAGTTAAAGAATATTAGAATAGATCCTAATGATAATCTGGTGAGTTCTGATGTGGTCTCTTTATACACTAACACCCCCATTAACGAGGCCATTGAAGTCATCCATCACATTGCGGATCTTAACACTACTTTTTTAGTTAAAATTTGTCTCACCTCTACTTTCTTTAGTTTCGAAGGGGAATTTTATGAACAAACCTGTGGCGTTGCCATGGGTTCACCCCTTTCCCCTGTGGTGGCCAATATTTTCATGGAGGACTTTGAATCCAAGGCCCTGTCATCAGCTCTATTCCAACCCAAGCTTTGGAAAAGATTTGTGGATGACACTTGCGTCGTCTGGTCTCATGGTAAAGAAAAGTTGGAGTTGTTTTTCCAACATCTTAATAGTCAATCGAGTTCCATAAAGTTCACTATGGAATTTGAAGTTGATGGTAGCCTGCCTTTTCTCAATGTTCTTATTTCAAAAAGGGATGATGGTTCTTTCTCTCATCAGGTTTTTCGGAATAAAACTCATACAAAGCAATATCTTCATGTGAGTTCCCATCATTTCCCTTCTCAAAAGCTAGGTGTACTCAACACCTTAGCCACTCGGGCACTACGAGTTTCTGATGAAAATCACCTCAAAGATGAAAAAAATCACCTCCTTGAGGTTTTTAATAAGCATGGTTATAGTAGGTCCCAATGTCTTATAGCTTTCCTTAAGGCTGAAAAAAAATCCTAGGAATAAGAATGATCCCAAGGATCAGTTTTCTAGAGTTCATCTTCCATTTATTCAGGGGACCACAGATAACATTGCAATGATCCTAAAAAAGCACAAGATTCCTTCAACATTTAGGCCCCTTAGCACCATTCAGAGTTCTCTCTGGTCAGTTAAGGACCTTGTGAATACCAAGGATGGGAAAGGTGTTTACATCATTCCTTGTTCCTGTGGGACTCTTTATATTAGTGAAATTGGTTTCAATAAATCAAAGGATTTATGAGCATGCTGCGGACATCAAGCATGGTAGGTCTCGCTCCTCCGATTTGGTAGAACATGCAGAAAAGACGAATCATCACATCTGCATAGAAGAGGCTAGGGTCTTAGCTAGGATTGACCATTTTCATCATCGTAAATTTAGAGAGGCCTTAGAAATTGAAAAGAGGCATGTTAATTTGAATAGGGAAAATGACTGAAGTATCAGCAGGTGTTGGATCCCTGCTCTATATTCCTAAATTTTATATATATATATATATATATATACGAAAGAACTTCCTTTTATTTTTGTTTTAATTTAATTTCTTTGGCCTTATCTTTCATTTAGCAAAATTAATAAAATCATTTGATTAATAATATTATTTGTAATAATAAAATTTATTATAATATTATTTTAACAATATTTTAATTAATTATAATTTATTATAATACTAATTTCTAGTATC